>CM048745.1:601623715-602168715 GCA_026315105.1 Locusta migratoria
TTAAATACTGCTGAAAATCAGTACACTTCTAAATTCTGAGAACGGAAATTGTGGTTTTTGAAGGGGGAAATTTGTTAGAAGATGAATTATAGCAAATGACAAGAGAAAACCGATAGGAACTGAATCAAGTTTATACTAGAGCAGTATCTCATCCAGTAACTAACAAATATATACGATAAGTAGGACGAGAAAACGGAACATGCCTAAAATTTTATAAGCCAAGATATCCGACGACCGTAACAGCAACATCTCGACAATTCTAGCAAGGAAGGGAAGATCAGACAGAATACAATAAACCAGATTAACTCCTCACTCACTCCTGCAGACTATCAACATGGTTTCCTCCAATATTATGCGGTGAAAAGATATATCCAACATTGGGCGGCATATATAATGATATTGAACTCGTTCTGCCGTGAAACAAAATCAATTGGCCGGCCGCGGTGGTCGAGGTGACTGAGGCGCTCCAGTCACGGTCAGCACGGCCACTACGGTCGGGGGTTCGAATCCCCCCTCGGGCATGGATATTTGTGCCGTCCTAGTTCGTAAGTAGTTCATAAGTAGTTTCTAAGTCTAGAGACTGATAACCCCGTAGTTAAGTCCCATAAGATTTACAAACATTTATACATTTGAAAATCAAGTGTTTGTAGAGTCTATGGGACTTAACTACGGGGTCATCAGTCCCTAAACTTACAAACTACTTATGGACTAGCTAATCCTAAGGACGGCACAAATAACCATGCCCGACCGTAGTGGCCGTGCAGACTGTGACTGGAGCGCCTCAGTCCCCTCGGCCACCGCGGCCGGCTGCCGAGAAACGCTAGAAAGCTTAACTCTGTCTTAAAGCTGATGATGCCTTCCAATGTGGAGAATGTAAACAGTGAGCAGCCCGCGAATATTGCTTCGGTCAACAGCCGAATTACTCCGCACACATTCGTGGGAAGTATCTCACGGTGCGCAGAAGGAAACGCAGTTACAACTCCTAGCTTGGCTAATGAAGGTCCCGCAGTACTTCCATAAGGCTCTCAGTGGTGCCAAGCATGAAGTATTGTAGCGTGCATTTACGCCCGGAGAAACTTTTCCTGAAGAGGGCAAGATTCACTGATTTAGAAATCATAACACCGAGCAGAACTAGAACATAACAGATTTGCACAAAAGTTATTATTTGTCAAACAACAGGTAATTATCTTTTTAGCCCTTATGCTAAATGGTACGCTTATCTGAATACCATTTGCTGAACTTAAATGACATCCGCATTGGATCAAATTCACGATATAGAATGAGTTTCATAAAACTAGAAAATATTCAAATATTAATTTTTCCAAGTCCAATAACATTAGGTTGAAAATGAAAGTAAAAAATCTGAATTTTAATAACAGAAATGCTACTTGGTGTCTATCAAATTCCCATATGTATCTGAGAAACACGAAATAAACTTTGTTCAAGTTCAAAAATACACGCAATCAGCATCATCAACCAAAGCATTTCCGATAAAGCAATTGAGATTTTTATTATATTGTAGTCTTGACAAGAATATGTATACTAGTATAAGAAGACTAGCCCGGGTATTTATTTATTTATTCGAGCCTTGAGTTAATACTGTTCCTATCCACTCTCTCTCTCTCTGTCCATCTCCTTTTTTTCTAAAAACATGTTACATTTATCAGACAATATATAAGAAATAAGAAATCACACGTAAAAATGCACTCGTTTCGAAGAATCCAATCACGAAATTCAACAATAAGAATTGTAATAACATCACAGATCGATCACTTGATGTAATGCGCGAAACGTCAAATCGATTTTTTAAAGAGATGTATTAAATTTTTTTTTATTTTTTTTTTTTTACTGCTTTAATCATTTATTCTTATATTTCCTTATTCGTATGCTAATACTTGCAGAGAAAGAGCTGAAGACATTGTAGGACGCATAGACCAAAGATATGGTGTGTGGCTTCACGTTTCCCTATATGTAACCTCCTTCCTATAGAGTCGCAAACATCATCGCTGGCCTTCAGTCCGATTTTTTTTATAATCTGACGACTTTCAACCACCATATCTCCCACTGCTATGGTGTACAACGGAAGTTGCGTTTTGTAGTTTTCGCTGCAGAGCGAAATATTAACACACACACACACACACACACACACACACACACACACACGTAGAATTTTATATACACCGATAACTTTCCATCCCAATATAGTCCACCCTTTTATCATTACCAATCCTCAAGCAACAATGCAAACAATAAAATCATTTTCAAGGAGTAATTATTGTTCCGCATTTCGCGTTATATTCTTCAAATTACTAAATATCTATCAGATCGCTATAAAACCGTGCCTAAAACCTTCCTCAGGTATAAATTAGTAACTGTACAAATATTGAAGTCTCTGCGTCCTGTCGTACGGACGTGATAAGCGTACACCGGAAAGACATTCACATCAATATATAGATATATATGGCTATCCGATCGCCATAAAACCGTGCCTAAAACCTTCCCCGGGTAGACATTAGTAGCTGTACAAATTTTTAGCTCTTTATGTCTTGTGGTTCAGATGTGATAAACGTACACCAAACAGCCATTCACATTTATAGATATGGATAACAGAAAACTCTTTCATTAAGGTACCATTTTTTTAGAGTTTGGAAAAAAGTCTGTCTACTGACAACATTTAGTTAAGTATTTTAAAAACTTGAACCCCGTCACTTAGCCCTCGGAAAGATCATCGCGTACCAACCGACCGCCGTGTCATCCTACATCGACATCTACATAGATTGAAACTTTCACTCTGCAGCGGAGTGTGCGCTGTTATGAAACTTCCTGGCAGATTAAAATTGTGTGCCGGAACCTGGACTCGAACCTGGGACCTTTGCCTTTCGCGGGCCTTTCGCAGGTTCGAGTCCCGGTTCCGGCACACAATTTTAATCTGCCAGGAAGTTTCATAACAGCGCACACTCCGCTGCAGAGTGAAAGTTTCATTCTGGAAACATCCCTTAGGCTGTGGCTAAGCCATGTCTCCACCATATCCTTTCTTCCAGGAGTGCTAGTCTTGCAAGTTTCGCAGGAGAGCTTCTGAGAAGTTTGGAAAGTAGGAGGCGAGGTACTGGCGGCAGTAAAGTTGTGGGGCGGTGTCGTGAGTCGTGTCGGGGTAGCTCAGTGGTAGAGCGCCTGCCTGCGAAAGGCAAAGGTCCCAGGTTCGAGTCCCGGTTCCGGCACACAATTTTAATCTGCCAGGAAGTTTCATCTACATAGATACTCTGCAAATCACATTTAAGTGCCTGGCAGAGGGATCATTAACCACATTCATAACCTTTCTCTACCGTTCTATTCTCTAGGGAAGAAAGAACACCTAAAACGTTCCGTTTTCGATCTGATTTCTCTTATTTTATTTGGATGGTCATGTCTCCCTATGTAGGTGGGTGCTAGCAAAATATTTTCGCATTCAGAAGTAAAAGTCGATGATTGAAATTTCTCAAATTGATCTCGTGCAACGAATAACTTCGTTGTTTTAATGATTTCCAACTCAAATCGTGCAACATTTCTGTGACGCTTTCCCCTCCTATAACGCGATCAAACAAAACGAGCTGCCCTTCTTTGTACCTTCTCAATGTCCTCCGTCAGTCCCACCTGATGAGGGTCCCACACTGGGCAACAGTACTTCAGGAGAGGACGCACAAATATGGTGTAGGTAGTCTCTTTGGTGGAGCTGTTGCATCTTCGAAGCGTTCTGCCAATGGAACGTAACCTTTGGTTCGCCTTCCCCAAAATAACTCCTAGGTATTTGGTAGAATTTACGACCTTAAGGTTTGGGTGATATATCGTGTAACTGAAGTTCAGCGGATTTCTCTTAGTGGTCATGTGTATTACTTGGCATTTTTCATTATTTACAGTTAATTGCCAATTTTTGCACCATGTAGAAATTTTGTCTAAGTCGCTTTGCAGTTGATTTTGATCCTCTGTTGACTTCACTAATTAGTTATAACCGATAAACAACAGCATTATCCGCGAACAGTCTAAGGGAGATATTCAGATTGTCTCCTAAATCGTTTATAAACACAAGGAAGAGTAGGGGACCTATAATGCTTCTCTGAAGAACACCAGATATCACTTCTGTTTTACTCGATGACTTACTGTCAATTGCTATGAGCTGTGTCCTTTCTGATAGGAAATCGCGTACCAATCGCACAATTGGGAAGATATTCCATAAGCACGCAATTTCATTAGAAGCCGGTTGTGAGGTGCAGTGTCAGAAGCCTTCCGGAAATCCAGAAATTTGGAATCTATTTGAGATACATTGTCGACTGCAGTTATCACTTCATGTGAATAAATAGCAAATTGTGTTTCGCAAGAGCGATACTTTCTGAATCCGTGTTGACTATTGGTTAATAGGTCGTTCTCTTCGAGGAAGTTCATAATATTCGCACAAGGTATATGTTCCAAAATCCTACCGCAAGTCGAGGTCAAAGAGATGGGCCTGTAATTTTGGGGATCAGTCCTATTGCCTTTCTTGAATACTGGATTGACCTGGCAACTTTCCAGTCTTTGGGTACGGATCTTTCGCTGAGTGACCGGTTGTATGCGATAGGTAAGTATGGAGCTATTGCATCAGTACTCTGAGAGGAATCTAGTTGGTATACAATCTGGCCCGGAAGTTTTGTTCTTGTTTAGTGACTTAAGTTGTTTTTATACTCCAGCAACATCAACTTCTAAATTTCTCATGCTTGGTTCGAATTTTGAAGTGTTCACTTCGTCTTCATTGCTGAATCAATTTCGAAAAGCTGTTTTTGCCAGCTCTGCTCTTAGCAATTCTGCTTTAGCAGTACTGTCATCGATAGTATTACCATTGTCATCGTGTAGTGAAAGTATTGTTTGTGTATTGCCGTATGACCAGAATTTCTTTGGATTTTCAGCCAGATTACGAGACAGGATTACGTTGTGGAAAGTATCATAAGCTTCTCGCATTGAAGTCCACGCTAGATTGCGAGTTTCTGTAAAAGACTGACAGTCTTGGGGATTCTGTGTCTGTTTAAATTTTGCATGTGTGTTTCCTCCGTCCGAAGTCGTCACCGCATGCGGTACGGAGTGGACGTGGTGACCGCCCCATACTGCCGGTCGTTGTGTCTGTTTTCGTGACCGCAGCTGCTACTTCTCAGCTCCTCAGTTGCGCACACAAGGACTGAATACACCCAGATTGCCAACAACGCTCGGTAGACCAGGACGGTGGTTCATTCAAGTGCTAGCCAAACTCGACAGTGCTTAACTTTGTTATTCTAGCGGGAACCGCTGTATGAACTTCCTTCACGACCGTTTGCGTTAATTACCTTATGCCTCTGCAGTTTCTCCTCTGATACCGATCTGTAAAAATTATAAGCAATTTATTTAACTACAGTTAATATTACAAGCGAACATGAAAATTGAAGTACTGATATTTAATATTAATTACAAAATAAGGCCATTGGAACTTACACAGTACGAAATGGGCTATGCCATAGATGTGCGCAAAACAAAAATCACATGTGTTCGCTGCTGAAGTAGAGGAACAGGTCTAGCGCGAAAGCCATCTAGCGGTAGGAGGGTGGTAGTCTGCGCAGGATAAGGTGGACGGTGCGCAGAGACGAGTTCTCGTCGGAAGCGCCGGGCGAGTTCATTACTCCGTTCAGAAGGGGAGGCCGCGTCAGTCCACTTCCACCTGCCGGCTAGCGCAGTCTCCAACCAGGGGGAGTTCTGCATAGCTAGGGCAAAAGATTGTTTTCAGTGTGATAAAATGTATGTAAGAGGAGGCAAAAGAGGGGAAAAAAGAGAAAAAAAATAGTTGCCGGTAGTTCTGAAGGTTTCTCTACTCCGGGAAAAAGCGGAATAAAGAGAAAAAGGCCTCAATTTTATATGATTTTCATGAACAAGTTGTGCGGAGATTGGTAAACAATTTCCACGTTACAAATAGCGCTCCACAATAAAATACACCCTTTTCTCTAATAAGGAAAAATACGCCTTTCAAGGGAAGTATTTCTTCATTGCGGTACCTACTTAAAAAATTAGGCTTCAGGTACATTAGTTTTTCTAATTTGAATGTAATGACTACATGCTTTATTTTTCATGCAATTAACACGGTTAATATTTACCAGGTGGCGCAAAAAATAATAGAGTATCGTGAAGAGGGTTGACCTCTTATATATTTCGAGTAGCTTAACGCCCGCTGCTTTGCATGCGTAGGCTGGTTGGATTTTACCAGTTGTTTCTCCCTCTTAAGATAAATTTTTATAGATACAGCTTAATGAAATGTTGTGATACTACTTGTAGCCGTGACAGAACGGCCACAGCCGAGGGGACTGAGGCGCTCCAGTCACGGTCTGCACGGCCACTACGGTCGGGGGTTCGAATCCCCCCTGGGGCATGGATATTTGTGCCGTCCTTAGTATAAGGTAGTTGATAAGTAGTTTGTAAGTTTAGGGACTGATGACCCGGTAGTTAAGTCCCATAAGCTTAACAAACATTTGAACATTTTTTTGAGAGCGGTATGGGGCGTGCCAGTCACGCTCTGCACGGCCGCTGCGGTCAGGGGTTCGAATGCCCCGTCGGCCATGGATTTATCTTGTAAACTAACAGACTTCATTTAGTAATCATATGAATGACTTCACACTTTCCATTGTTTAGGTTGAACTGGCAATTTTCGCACTAAACAGATGTATAATTTAAATCTTTTGCAGTTGGTTTTGATCTTAAGATAACTTTACTAGACTGATTCTGAAAGAGATCAGGTAGATATCTACTCAGATATTTCTCAGGTTCCTTTTTCGCTAACGAAGGAAATACGGAAGATCAAAAGAATACATCAAGTTGTCTTTCGCACTTAAAACTATAAGATGGGCGTGGCACCTGTGTAACTTGCATTTAAAATAAATATACGAACGGACAGAAAATAAAAATTTCCATTAATGTGTTGAAATTTAAGTCTGAAGTTTATAAACTCGTAGTCCTCTACCGATTATCTAAATGGAAACTAAATTTAATTATCAAGGATGTACAATAATTTGTCTTAGTGCTGTGTTACAATAGCTCGTAATGTTCATTTTATTGCACATAATTGAAATACACATTCTTCGCTACATTACACATGTGCGAGCCGTCTCCATAGAAGTCAATAAAGCCGGCTGCGGTGGCCGAGGAGACTGAGGCGCTTCAGTCACGGTCTGCACGGCCACTACGGTCGGGGGTTCGAATCCCCCCTCAGGCATGGATATTTGTGCCGTCCAAGTTCGTAAGTAGTTCACAAGTAGTTTGTAAGTTTAGGGACTGATGACCCCGTAGTTAAGTCCCATAAGCTTTACAAACATTTTTGAAGTCAATAAATAGCAATTATCCACGAGGTTATGGCAACAAATCTTGCATCAGTGTTTGTCGGGTAGCAGAACAACGTAGGCGAAGCTGCTAGCTACTGTTCAGCTGTGCGTTTTCGGGGCGATGAATTTCGACTCTGCTCAGAGAAATGTTAGCAATAAATATTCAAAAGCATGAGGGCTAAAAAATCGCCTGTGTTAACATAAACTATTTATGACAAAAATGCTTGACTCCTGAAAGATGCAGACAGACCAATAAATGGTGTTAATATACACTACGATTGGTCATAAAGATATAGTTATCACCATGAAAGCATTAAGCTGCGAATTTCCATCTTGGCGATGCTGTTAGGTGCCAATGCATTTTTCTCAACACTGTCTAATCTGTCAGAAATCATTGGTGTTGTTGTTCGATCTGAAGACTGGTTTGATACAGCTCTCCACGTTATTATATCCTATGCTAGCTTCTTCACAATCCAGTTACATTTATGCAGGAGTATATCAACTCACTTGTAACCCCTATCAGTCACATTACATTGGACAGACAAGCAGGAATTTGAGAACACGTTACACTAAACAGATAAGAACTCTGAAGAGCGAAAGTACTCATTCAACCCTTGCAAAACATTTGGTAAAATATAACCATCGTCCCACAACTATCGAAACTAACCTACAAACAGCAATAGCCAAAACCGAAAACTCACAATAGAAGAAAATTATTACGCTCAAAATGCCATAAAGAAAAGGCAAAAATTTAAACGAATACACAACACTTTGCAAGAACACAATCTTCGCTACGTTAGATGAACTAACACAGAATACAAGGCGTCAATAACACACACACACTCAGGATCACAACACAAAGTATAAATACCAACTATCAAACCTCGCCGCGGCGGAGTGTCCAAGCGCATTGAGGCGCTGTGCTCCGATTTACGAGGCCGTTCCCCGTCGGGGCTTCGAATCCCCCCTCGGGCATGGATGTTTGTACCGTCTTTAGTATAAGTTAGTTCATAATTAATGTGTAAGGTTAGGGATTGATGACCACGCAGTTAAGTCTCTTAAGCTTCATAAACATTTGAACATTTGATTACCAAAACTCACGTCACAGATACTGAAACAATCTCTCGATATACGAGACATCTCGCGACATACGCAAAAATGTCGTAAATTTCAAACAACTACCATAGACAGAATATTTTTCCTTGCGACGCGAGGACGTGTACCAAATCGATACAGAGGGCCGAACAACGAATTTGGAGTACGATTTCATATTGTCACAGCATCACAAACTGCATTAACGGCTAAAAATGAAACAGGCGTAAACACGCTGAAATAAGGTTTTCACAGTAGTAACTCTTACTGATAACAGTCGCTCATACTGTTGCAGATGACATGCTATAATCTGCATAAAAGGAAAAAAAAAATATAAATGATGAAAGGTACGGAAATTAATGTTTATGCAATGATACAGCAAAAAAGAAGTGTATGCATTATACTACAATATGTTTCATGGTTTTGTAAATACATCTTTTCTGCATTCTTTTAGATTAAATATCGAACCCACTGAGGATGGCGGAATTTCCGCCGAAACTAATTTGGGAATGAAATTATAAGTGTTTTGCATCAAGGCGGATCCACAACCCCACAACAGAAGAGATTCAAATCACAGTGATCGTCTTCACATTCCAATAACGGCAATCCACGTCCGTATGAAACTGCTCACTGGACTCGTCTCTTTGTCTGCCTGTGTTATAAACACACGCGCTGAACGCTATCGCGACAGTCTGTGCGCGATTACGTTGTCAGGTGGCTTGCCAGCACCAGCCCCGCACGAGTGAGCGGTCGTTGAGTCTGTTACTACCGCCCCGTGTGACTTGGTATGAACTAGGCCTACAGCTGGACTGCTATGTCGGATAGCCAGGATTCTGCCAACTTTAAAAATAATAGAAATTATTTAATCGCAAACCAAGCGCCCTATTGGAATGCCGGTAACGTCAGATTAAAGAGAATGTCGAGACGAATACAGTGGTGTAAATATACCTACGGTGTGATCCTTCGTTTGTGATTTACCGATAAACCATTTTGTAATGACTCTCTTTCCAAGCATTAATCCCGCGACTTGCAGGGTCTGCTACTTCGCTACATCTTCTCCATTTCTTTATGTCGTTGACATCTTCTGCTCTTAGGCCAACAACGTACATGACTCGTCTGCCCTGATGTTGTCAGTCCATCTCTTTGCCGGTCTTCCTCGTGGTCTTGTTCTTCCTGGGTTAATGTGAAGTGCTGTTTTTTCAACAGAGTTGTGATGCTTTCTCATGACGTGGGCGTACCAGCGGAGACGGGATTCCCTCAGTTTGTCTGTGATGGACGCCACACCAAACCTTCGCCGGTTTTCGGAATTTTGTACATGATCGCATCGGGTCAGCCCCATGGACATGGACCAACGAAGCATCTTCATCTCCATGGTATGTAACATTTGCTCCTGTTGTTTCGTCTCAGGGCGACACTCAGTCCCATAGATTGCTGCTGGGGATACCAAGGTTTTATAAACATTTTCCTTTAGACGTTGAGGAATCTTTTTTATCGCAGAGGACTCCAGTGACTTGACGCCACTTGAGCCAGTCCGAGTATCGAAAGTTGAGTCACAGTCTGAGGTGACAACGGAGCCCAGGTACTTAAAATGCAAGATCTTCTGCTGGTCTTCTTCTCCGATACTTACAGTGCATCTAGTTTGGGAGACGCATTCTAGGTATTCGGTCTTCTGGACATTGAGGTGCAGTCCATTTTCAGCCAGTCTGTCATACCATGTCTGAACCTGGTGTTGGAGTAGTGAGCGGGTTTCTTCGGCAAGTACCATATCATCAGTGTAAAGAAGGATCCAGGATGTGAAGTCTGTATGCCAGCTATTACCGTACCCATGAAGAGGATCAATAGTAAAGATGAAAGGGCAGGACCTTGATTAACACCCACAGTGATATCCAAGGACGGAGAGATTCCAGCAGGACTCTGATCAGCAATAGTGGGATTGCGGTACAGAAATTGCATCCAGCTTTCATACATCTTGTAAGGACTACAACTTAAAAAATCTTAACTACAGAATCAGTTAACCGATTTTAATGTATGGAGCGGCTCTCCATAGATCTCGCAGAGCTCCCTCTCTCAAAAGTGTAACTTTTACCATATAAAATTTTTTAAACAATTTTTACAGGCATAGAATTTATTTAAATAAACAGAAAAACAGCGGTACACATGTTCTATGAATAGTAGGAACCTCTGCAGAATAGATACATTAATTGTTTATATTTATTTAACAAACTCTGTAATGACAGTTATTAATTTGTAATTAAATATGCACTTATTAGCAAAACGATTTAATATACGAGAAAACTAATTACAGCACTAGAATGCTGATGAAATTTCAGAAGGAACTGATATAAAGTCTTTAACAAGTCAGATTTGAAGTTTTTCTTAAATTTTACAGTTCGCAGAGTACTATAAATAGGCGTCCGCCATCTTTACTCAGGGCAGTTAGCGTCTGACCGTGCAAGATGAAGGACTGCTGTCGGTTTGTGAACCGTCTCACAGTGTAAAAATCTACTAAGATTTGCTGGTGCACTTAGAAGGAAGGAAGCTTAGGATTTAACGTCCCGTCGATAGTGTGGTCATTAGAGACCGAGCTTAAGCTCGGATTTTTGTGGAAGTATATGGAAGGTAATGGGCGGTGCCCTTTGGAAGGAACCATCCCGGCATTCGCCTGGAATTATTTAGGGAAATCACGGAAAACCTAAATCTGAATGACCGGAGGTGGATTTGAACCATCGTCCTCCTGAATGCGAGTCCAGTGCGTTACCAATGCACCACCTTGCTCTTAGAAGGATTTGCATGTCTGGCGGATAAGTTACGGGAATTAGAAACTTTCGTGTGAATTTGGATCCAATCTATAGTAATTTTTGTGATTGAAGTGCGCGATCTCTCTGAAGATTGGTGAACTCTACCGAGAAATATTATGGGCGTGTGTTTATCGTGGTTTTGGAACTGTCACTTGAAACATTAATTTATTTTAGAGCACGCGAATATTAGGTATTCGTTTTGCTGAGGCTGAACTGGGACTTGTTAAATCTCGCTTAAGAAACATTTGAACGCTCAAAGCTCATGAACTGTGAACTTAATTTCTGACTTTGAACTGAAAGTGCTCGCTATTTATAACGTAGTCACTGAATTGAGTCAGTGTCTATGTCTGTGTAAAGAAAACGAGTGAATAATCTCATATTTTAAAAAGATTAAACACTCCGTGGGTGTGTCGGTTATTTCTAGAATTAACCTTGCCTGTAATGATTTATTGAACTGTGTTTTTATAAATAATTTTAGGCGTTGAAGCGAGAAGTGTACAGTTGGCCCCTTCATTTGAAACGGGGCCAAACACGCACTTAGGACTCCAACTTTGTCCGTGTTGGCGTTGTGTAGTCTGCACAAACTATTTTTTTCATTGCACACAGTGTGCCGTGGGCTCGAGCTATAAACTGAAATTTTACATAGGAATATAAACTTATGTGCAGCAACAACAAGGAAAGGTTAGCATACCTACACACTAATCTCGCATCTCTCAAAGATTTTTATCCTCTCCCCTCCCCCCCCCCCCCCCCCCAAACACATACAATTCCATGATGTTTGAGAATGTGTCCTACCAAACGATCCGTTATTCTTGACAAGTTAATATATTTTCTTCCCAATTCTGTTTAATACCTCATTGTTATTTACGCGATATAGCTCTCTGATTTTAAGCATTATTCCGTAGTATCACATTTCAAGCGCTCCTATACTCTGAACCTTGACGTTTCATTCAAGTACAAGGTCTCATTCCAAGCAAATATCTCCAGAAAAGACTTTCTAACACTTAAATAAATATTTTATGGCAAATTTCATTTGTTCATAAATGGTTTTTTCCTATAGCATTTTATATCTTCTCTACTTCGTTCGTTATAATTTTCCTGCCCAAATAACAAAATTCATCTACTCTTTTACATCATTTTCTAATATAATTCCTTGAGCATCTCCTGATTTCATTCGACGACCTTCCATTTCCCTTTTTTTTTGCCTTTGCCTTGTACTCATCTCAAGACAAGTCCATTCTTTTCAACTATTCTTCCAGCTCCTTTCCTATTGCCAACAATTACAACGTCAACGCCAAACCGCAAAGATTTTGTTTCATCTTCCTGAACTTTACTTCCGTTTCCAAATTTCTCCTTTATTTCCTTCACTACTTGCTGAAAATACAGGCTGAATAACAACCTTTCCTTCCATTTCATACCATTCAACTATCATAACCGATTTCTGGTTTCTGTACAACTTGTATACAAATTTTCGTTTCCCATATTTTACCCCTGCTACCTTCAGAAATTGAAGTAGTGTGTCCTAGTCAACATTATCGGAATATTCATCCAAATCCACAAAAGTTATAAACGTAGGTTTGTCTTTCCTCGATTTATCTTATCATATGAGTATTTACTTATGTTTTTCTACGTTTTTCCTAAATCCAATGTGATCTTCCCATATATCGGATTCTCCCAGTTTGTCCTTGTTCTCTAAATAATTCGTGCTAGTATTTTGCAATCACGACTTAATATATGGATGGTTCTGCAATATTTGGACTTATCGGCACCTTGCTGTGGAGTTATTGCCTTCCAAATTTTCATTGCGACTCTCCAGGAAACGTTCATTCTACAAATGTCTGTCAGGAAATAGTTTCTTCATTTAAGAAAAGATGAAGAAATTATAGGTTACCATGCAAGGGAAATACGAGAGTGAGACGAAATCTGTCAAGGTCAGGCAGCATTTGCTACTGCATCCGGTACAAGACGAAGAGCAGTCTCGAGCAGAATCTGCCGATTACTTCGTTACGTTCAATCTGTCTTGAAGATATTGAAAACTAATCAAAGATATTTTCTAACCTCATACAGTAGGTTAGTAGCAAGAGCTGATCGTCACAGAAATTTACAGTTTTTTTTTTTTTTTTTTTTTTTTTTTTTTGCGTCGACTGATGAGGTTGCGGTGTTCTGTAAGTCGAACTCGGACGGTACACATATGACTTAGTGAGGACAGGAAAATTTTGCGGGAAAAAAAGAAAAGAAAATGAAATAGGCGATTTTTGTGAGTTATAGTGAAATTTTAATTTCTTCTGCACAGAAATGTACAAAAATAGCGATGCTGGGGGGAGGGGATTCTGGCAAGAAGATGGAACAGCATTCAGCAAAAATCAATACTTACAAGCAGAGGTCGACTCATCGTCATCGCCGAATTCGTCCAAATTTATGGTGCATGCAGGGCGTGGTGAGACACGGAAGTGCCCCAAGTGGGAATTCCAGACGGCCAAGCGGTTAGGAAATAAAAGGAAGTTAGATACGGGGCATTATCAAGAGCAAGTTATCAGTTGTGCATGTGAGAATGTGTTCGAAAATCGGTGTTGGGCTCAGCGGTAAGATAGCTCGGATTCGTATGCAAAGGGCTGGGGGTTCGACTCCGCTCAGCGGCAAATATTTTTGTGCTTCATGGAAACGCGTACACAATTACCGCAACATCATATAGGTTATTTTATCAATTTATATAAGCACAAAAAGTGTAGGCATAGGTTGAAATTCGGACTACAAACATTTAAAAAGGGATTGTAGTTAACGCATACAAGGGAACGTTGTATGTGTAAATCCAAACTTCCATTCTTTTGCATTTCGTCATGTTTGGGATGATATTCATCGAAGAAAACTGGGAAGCAATAATTTCGAGCCGACCGCGGTGGCCGAGGTGACTGAGGCGCTCCAGTCACGGTCAGCACGGCCACTACGGTCGGGGGTTCGAATCCCCCCTCGGGCATGGATATTTGTGCCGTCCTAGTTCGTAAGTAGTTCATAAGTAGTTTGTAAGTTTAGGGACTGATGACCCCGTAGTTAAGTCCCATAAGCTTAACAAACATTTGAACATTTGAATAATTTTGACTGCATCTTGCGCACGTTATATACGCAGATTGTTTGCAGTGACGTGGTTTTTCAATGTCTCCATAGAAAAACAAACTTGATTGATATTCTGGAAATAGCTTCTTTCATCGCACAGTGCACCAGCGAACCAGCCATAACGCAGCATGTCGCTAAATACTTGCGAGGATAGCGGGTGATGTACAACGGAATATAGTTTGCACTTTACGGCCCGTTCACAACCCCAAGTTTGCAAGATAATGCGCTTGTTTCAAATAATGACGTCCCATGTTGATGTTGTGCACATATAAATACAAAATAACCTACATGACGCAGCGGTTAATTCTGACGCCAGTAGTACCCACATTGCAAAGGAGCACAAAAGTATTTGCCGTAGGACTGAGTCGAACATGCGAACATTCCTATACGAATCCGATCTCTTACGGCAGAGCCAAACACCGCTTCCCAAACACACTTTCACAGGGTCAATAGATAAGGTGCATATGGTGATAGATCCGTATCGAAATTCCTTTTATTTCCTAAACGTTATCCATCTGGAGTTTCCCCTTGGGGCAATTTAACGAATCACCACGTCATGCATGTACCACACATCTGGACGAATTCGGCGCAGCTAACTCCCGTGTATAAGAAAGACACTAGAACGGACCCACGAAATTACAGATCTACATTATTAACATCAGTTTGTTTTAGAATTTTTGAACATATAATAGTTATAATATAGTACATTTCCTTCAGACGGAAAAGCACCTGTCCATGCATCGGCAAGGCCTTAGGAAGTATCGAACGAGTGAAACCCAGCTTGCACATTTCTCTCGTGACATATCGCGAGCTATGGATGAAGGGCAACAGGAAGATAGCACATTTCTCGATTTTCGAATGACGTTCGACACGGCGCCGCACTACACACCGCTAACAAAGGTACGAGCTTATGGAACGGGTTCCCAAATATATGAGTCGCTCGAAGATTACGTAAGTAGTGAACCCAGTACGTTGTCCTCGATGGTGAGTGTTCATCAGAGACCAGGGTATCATCAGGGAAGTGTGATAGGACCGCTAATATTTTCTATCTATATAAATGATCTGACGGGCAGAGTCAGTTGCAATTTGCGGTTGTTTGCTGAAGATGATGTGGTGTACATGAAGATGTGGTCATTGAATGACTGTAGTAGGATGCAGGATGATTTTTACCAAGTTTGTAGGTGCTTTGAGGAATGGCAATTAGCGCCAAATGAGGAAAAATGTAGGGTGATGCAGATGAGTAGGTGAAACAATGCCGTAATGCTCGAATAAAGCATTAGTAGTGAGCTTCTTGGCAACATAACGCTGCACAGCGACATGAAATGGAGGGAACAGATAACGATAGTCGCGGGGAAGGTGACTTTGGTTTATTGGAAGAACTTTGGGAAGGTGTGATTCGTCTGTATAAGAGAGCGCATATAAAACGCTAGTACGACCCTGTCTTGAGTATCCATACCAGATCGGTTTAAAGGAGGACATAGAGCCAATTCAGAGGCGGGTGACGAGTTTTGTAAGTTGTAGATTCAAAGAACGCGCGAGTGTTGCCGAAATGCTTTGGGAACTCAACTGGGAGTCGCTGGAAGGGAGGCGACGTTCTATTCGAGAAGCACGATTGAAGCAATTTAGAGGTATCGAATTTGAGGCGGACTGTAGAACTATTCTACTGCCGCCAATCTACAATTCGTGTAAAAACCACAAGGATAAGATTAAAGTGATTAGGGCTGGTATGGATGCAAACAAATATTCGTTTTTCCATCGTTCTATATGGGAGTGGAATAGGGAAGTAAGTAACTAGTATTCGAACTAGTACCCCCCGCTACGCACGTTTGGGTGGACTGCGGAGTATGTACGTAGATGACGAGTAGGCATTCTCTGATTGTTAGTTTGGAAAAAATCGACGCCTAATGTGACAGAAATAACGCTGAATATAGGAGAAGAGACGATTTTGACTGATGAAAAGCCGAATTTAGTGAAAAAACAACTTTGCCAAAGAATATAACAAATTAAATAAAAATAACCAGAAATCTCTCAAAAGTGCCTTTGTGGGGTCCCTGCATGTCGTTTTGGCCGTCAGAGATACAAGTTGTAGTTCGACCTCCACATAGACTTTTAGCCGTCCTGATCCTAACCTCACATCACTATCAGGAAAGTTAAAAACCAGAAACAACATTATCAGCAAACTAGCTGCTCCTTCCTCGGGTGCACAAGCTGACACTCTCCGTGCAGCGGCCTTGTCTCTTGTATGACTCAAACTACTCAAATGTTTCTAATTCTATGGGACCAAACTGCGTTGGTCATCAGTCCCTAGTCTTACAAACTACTTAAACGTAAGGACAACAGACACATCCATGCCCGAAGGAGGCCGCGCGATCCGCAACGTGCGACGTCTCTTGTATACTCTGCGGCCTGTCTGGTACAGGAGTGTACATGACAGTAAGATTGATGTTCAGTTGAATGAGGCCATGAGAACTGTAAAGGGCACCCTGAGATCAACCACACTACTTCGGCTGTCTGTTCTCAGTAGCATCGCCCCACCGCACTTGAGACGACGAGAAGCAGCGACTCGCGAATGGAAAAAATTAAAAACGTTAAGCTTTCCCAAAGGCTAGCACTCAGGAAATATTGCTCCATCCACCATACATGCGTCTGAAATCAAGAAAGCCATTCTGGGCATCTCGAGAAACCGAACCACTCAAGACTGAAGATGTGTGGAAGGAGGTATAGGAAAAGAACACCAGCATAATTCGCCGTGATCTCGAACGCCGTTCATATATACTAGGGTCCTACTTACTAGAAGAACCTGGTGTGCACTCAACAGGATCTGATGTGGACATGGAAGAACTTACAATTATATATTTTGGACGACGTTACAGCGTTCAATGAATGAAATAAACCACAATTTGCGATCACTTTTGGCTTCACTGTACTAGGTTTAGATGGAATACCAAAGTGTAGCGACTGAAAATTTGTGCCCGGCTGGGATTCGAACCCGGGATCTCCTGCTTACTAGGCAGACGCGCTGACCACTCCGCCACCTAGGACACAGTGACCAGCCCGACTGCAGAGGACTCTTCCCTGCACGTCTCCCGCCACACCCAAATCTCCATTCGCCAAGCTGTCTCTTTCCTATTATCACAGCCTACTTGTTCTGTAATGCTCGCAGCCAGAATAGTGTACTCCCGTATCAGGGAGAACAGACCATGACATATCGAGGCACAATTAATTGTCGTCAGGAGCCCAGCCTCGGCTTGTATATATATTTTGGACGACGTTACAGCGTTCAATGTGGCGGAGAGGTCAGTGCGTCTGCCTAGTAAGCAAGAGATCCCTGGTTCGAATCCCGGCCGGGCACAAATTTTCATTCGCCATTCGTTATTCCATCTAAACCTAGTACAGTGAAGCCATAACTGATCACAAATTGCGATTTATTTCATTGGAAGAACTTAGTCCTTCACGCACAAAAGGGGGCTCTCACACTCCCCGTTGTGCGACTGTGAAGCAGCAGAACATACTGTTGAACACATTGTTGAGGAATATACTAAAAGAAAATTTAGTGGAGGCTACAACGAGATAATCAACGCCACATCAACAGCACTGGAACGGATAGACTCCTTAGATATCACTTTGTGATATACATAATTCCCAAAAACATTTATTTTGTATTTAGTAACTATCGCTGTAAATTTCATGTGTATTTCAATACGATAAAAACATAAACCACAGATATCATAATAGTATGACCGCATTTGGCCCAAATAACACATATTTGGGAAAAATTCAGCAGTGATTTTGGCCAGAGAATAAGACGATGTTCCTGGCGTGCGCAGCGATTGGCGACACTGGCCACAGGTGTGGCGCAGGAAGGCGACCAGTCGTATCGCTCGCTCCAATTTCGCCAGCGCTGGCCGCGCGCCCGCCGCACAGGTGCGCGCATATATTATTGTGGAAATAGAGGCCGCCACACGCTGCTCTCCGGGCTTTATTTTTATTCTTACAAATCACTATGGAGTTTACATCGGCGATCGTATTGCCCCTTTGCTGGAGGTTACACATTTTTGCCATCACCACGACCATTACCTGCAACTATTCCACACCGCTCTTCAACAATGGCCTCGTCTAGACCAGCATTTCTCAACCGTTGGGTCGCCACCCGCAGGGGAGGTCGTGGGCTCTGTACTGGGGGGGTCCACAAGAGCTATTTAAATGTTAGGTTCACTTTCTGGTACATAAATAAATATATCAAATATATAAGCTACTAGCTTAAACCCGCGGCTCCGCTTGCATGTTGGTTGATTGTGATAGATAAGCTATCTTTCAGTAGTGTTCTATGAGACTTGTTTTGAAGGATGAAATGAGGTACAATACCTTCTTCAGAAACAAACATTTTAATTAACATTCAAATAAAAAAAATAAATTTATGTGAAGTGCTTAATGATTTACAATAAATAATATATACTTTATTCCTTATAGCCTGTGTTGCAATATCTCAACACCTATGGTGAGAGTAGTATTCAAATTCATTTTAATTTCATTTTAGGGCATTCCGGTAAACTACGTTATTTGTAGTATTGTTTGGAGCGTAAATGTAGACATTTTTTGGGTTGCCCACCCTTGAGCAAGCGATGTGTAATTGCACATGTGAAAAACATTATGGCTGTAAATGGATTCCTGCGATTTTTTTTAAAGAGATGTATTAAAAGAAATTTCTTTTTTTACTGCTTTATTTATTTATTGTTATATTTCCTTATTCATATGCTTATCGTTGCAGAGAAATAGCTGAAGACATTGTAGCATGCATAGACCAAAGATATGGCCTGTGGCATCACGTTTCGCTGTATGTCACCTCCTCGCTATGGAGTCGCAAACGTCATCGCTGGCCTTCAGTCCGAATTTTTTTTATAACTTAACGACTTTCAACCACTATATCTTCCACCCCCTTACAGTTATCGGCATGGAACTGCTATGTTGTACAACGGGAGACTTCGGACAACAATTACACACAGACCATTTGTTTGCATTCTGTAGTTTTCGCTGCAGAGCAAAATATTAACACACACACACGTAGAATTTTATATAAACCGATAACTTTCCATCCCAATATGCTCCACCGTTTTATCATTATCAACCCTCAAGCAACAATGCAACCAATAAAACCATTTTCAAAGAGTAAATATAATTTTCAAAGAGTAATTATTGTTCCGCAATTCTTCAAATTACTAAATATCTATCAGATCGCTATAAAACCGAGCCTAAAACCTTCCTCAGGTATAAATTAGTAACAGTGCAAATATTTAAGTACCTGCGTCTTGTCGTTCGGACGTGATAAGCGTACACCGAATAGACATTCACATTTATAGATATAGACTAGCTTAATTTCAGCTGCTACGCACGCGTAGACTGGATGGTTGCATTGGTTCTTTCTACTCCTAAATATAAATTTTCATAGTTTTAGCTTTAAAATGCTTTCCTAATAAAATAATTTGATACAAATTGCCAACCCCTATTGCACCATTAATAGCAGAATTCGAATCATCCAGAATCACTTTTTTTATTTTTAAATCTAACCTTGCTCAAATCCAAATTTTTCCATTTCGAGCATCAAAATAGTCTTTGTACCACCCTTAAAAGATTTTCCCTTATTTCAGCTGCTTAATGGTTGAATTTCCAAAAATATCGTAACAATTCCAATCCAAAATCTAAATCGGAAGTTCTGTACTTCTATTAAAAAAAAAAATCTGTTCATCCCATGTTTCACTTCCTTAGGGATGGGAATATCGAAAAATCGCTGATGCCTACAGTCAGTGTAAAATAGACAACATCCATAAACTTCAAGTTTCTATCGTCTGTAGAATCAATTTTCAGTGCCGTTTTCTGTCTTTTAGAAACGCATCGAGAATGCGAAATTTCTTTCTTAGGTTTTGGTGTCTTTCTTGGCAGTTTTGCTTTTCACACAGCAATATGCACTTATTTTTCTGTATTCGCACGCTTGTTGCAGAAAAACAACTGAAGATTGTGCATCACGTTTCGCTGTATATAACCTCTTTGTTATTATATTGTCAAAAGTCTTCGCTGGTCTTCAGTCCGAATTATGTATAAGCTGAGGACTTTCAACCACTATACCTTCCACACTCTTATAGCTATCGACACGGATCTACTATAGTGTACAACAGGAGACTTTATACTACAACTACACAGAGAGATCGTTCGTCTCCATTGTATAGTTTTTGCTGAAGAGCAAAATATTGACACCCATACGTAGAATTTTATATAATTCAGTTACTTTGAACTCCAATATCTTCCATCCCCTTATCGTTATCAACCTTCTGCCACCACAGTGCACAATGGGAGACTGATACCTTCTACCACATACAAACAAAATTCGTTTGCAATGTGTAGTTCTGGCTACAGAGTGAAATATAGACACAAACAACTCAATTTTTATATACATTAAGATAAGTAAAGAGCACATTTTGTATGGTAACAAACACTGAAAGTTATTGTTAAATAGGTTTGATCTAGATTCCCACAAAATCATCGTTGCTTCTACCCTGGTTGATTTGTCATCCATTGTTACGTTGAAAGGACTTTATAAAACACCGAAAATAAAATCTCTGAAAATTAATGTAGATG
The DNA here is from genome assembly GCA_026315105.1 of Locusta migratoria. Classification (NCBI taxonomy): domain Eukaryota; kingdom Metazoa; phylum Arthropoda; class Insecta; order Orthoptera; family Acrididae; genus Locusta; species Locusta migratoria. The sequence goes on from CM048745.1 coordinate 601,644,687, forward strand.
AGCTATCTACATCTACATAAATACTCCGCAAGTCACATTGAAGTGCATGACAGAGAGTTCATCGAACTGCTTTTATGGTGCTTCTCTATAGTGCCATTCTATAATAGCTCTGATTTTTCTTATTTCATTTTGATGATCATGTCTTCCTATATAGGCGAGTGCTAACAAAATATGTTCGCATTCGGAAGTTGGCGAAAGAAATTTCGCAAATAGATCTGGTCGCAACGAGTAACGCTTTTTTTAATAATTTCCATCCTAACTCGTGCATGATTTCTTTGACACTCTCTCCCCTATATTAGATAGTACAAAACGAACTGCCCTTCTCTGAACTTTCTCTAAATGGTCTATCAGTCCCACTTGGTAGGGATGCCACAATCCGCAGTAATACTCCAAAATAGGACGCACAAGTGTAGTGTAGGCAGTTTCTTTAGTAGAACTCTTGCATCTTCTAACTTCTACTAACGAAACGTAGTCTTTGGTTCGCTTTCGCTACAATATTTTCTGAGTGTTCTTTCCAGTTTAACTTTCTCGTAATCGTTACTCCTGGGTATTTTGTTGAATTTATGGTATGTATTTTTGACTGATTTACCGTTTAACTGAAGTTTAACGGATTTCTTTTAGTGGTCATGACTTCACACTTCTCATTATTAAGGGCCAAGTGCCTATTTTGCACCAAACAGATATTTCATCTAAACCATTTTGGATTTGCTTTTGATCTTCTTGTGATTTTACTAACCGGTAACTTACAGCATCATTTGCGAACAGTCTAAGAGAGCTACTGAGATTGTGTCCTAAATCGTTTATAAAAATAAGGAACAGTATGGGCCCTAAAACGCTTCCCTGTGGAACGCAAAGTGTCTCACCTATTTGATGACTTACCACCAATTTCAAGGTAATGTGTCCTTTGTGACAGGAAATATCGAATCGAATAGCACAACAGTGGTGATATTCCATAAGCACGCAATTTGATTAGACGACGCTGTCGAAATCCTTCCGGAAATCTAGAAATGTAGGATCTATTTGACATCTATAGTCAATAGTACTCATTACATCATGTAGGTGTGTTCAAAAGATTTATATTTTCTCAATCCGTGTTGACTGTTGGTCAATAGATCGTTATGTTCGAGGTAGTTTATAATATTTGAAGAAAGTATGTGTTTTAAAATCCTGCTGCAAACTACGTCAATGATATGGGCTTGCAAATTTTCTGATCACTGCCTTACTTGAATAGTGGCGTAACCTGCGCAACTTTCCAGTCTTTGGGTACGGAACATTCGCTGAGCGAGCGGTTGTAAATGATAACTAGGTATGGGGCTATTGCATCAGCATACTCTGAAACTAATTGGTATACAGTCGGGACCGGGAGACTTACTTTTGATAAGTGATTTATATAAACTACACTTACCTTGCTGTCCTTTGAAGAAGTCAACTCCCATAACAATGAATCGCTGAGTTGATACATGTCCTTTAAACTCTGCACAAAGTCTTCCTTAAATGGTGTTCAAAGCCTCGTCACGTTTCATTGGATCTCAGGAACGTCAAATCTCTTTCCTTTCAAAGCGAGTTTCAGTCGGAGGGTAGAGATCGGATGAGTATGGTGGATGTTCAAGGTGCACGGCAACGCTCACCCACACACAGCCAATATCGTCGAACAGTTCCTGGAAAGTAAGGAGGTAGTGCAACTTGAGCATCCACCATATTTGCCGGATTTCTGCTCTCCAGACTTCCTTCTAGTCTCTCCATTCAAACTCGTTTTGAAAGGAAAGAGATTTGACGATATTTCTGACATCCAACGAAACGTGCCGTGGGTTTTGAACAATATCCCAAAGGAAGACTTTGTGGAAAGTTCTAGGATATGTATCGCAGAGCTTAGCGGTGCATAGTTAAGGCAGGTAACTATTTTGATGCACAGTAAGGTAACTGTAATTCGTAGTTCATCAATGTCACAGGACTATTCTCCGAAGTTTTTGAGAGGTTGTTTCTTCTAAAAGACCAGTTGAATAATAACAAAATATAACGTTCACTCTCTGTTCATTAAAAAGAAATTTTGTCTTCTTTAGAAAGTGAATGAAAGTAAATGAAACAACAGGCCTGATGCATGTTAGAATAATGGGGATTCCCTGCTACAAAAACAATGTTGTTGTTGTGGTCTTCAGTTCGGAGACTGGTTTGATGCAGCTCTCCACAATACCCTATCCTGAGCAAGCCTCTTCAACTCCACATACGAACGGCAACCTACATATGTCTGAATCTACTTACTGTATCCATAATCCCCACTATATCTAACTTCAACCTATCCATTTCTCTTTTTAAATTTTCCAACTTCCCTACCGGATTAAGGGATCTAACATTCCACGGTCCGATCCGCAGAATGCCAGTGTTGTCTTTCCTGATTATCACATCCTCCTGAGTAGTCCCCGTCCGGAGATCCATATGGGGGACTATTTTATCTTCGGAATATTTTACCCGAGAGGTGCCATCATCGTAAGTTCATACAGTAGAGCTGCATGTCGTCGGGAAAAGAACGGCCGCAGTTTCCCCTTGCTTTCAGCCGTACAAAACCAATATGAGTCAAAAAAAGTGAAATTCATGATATTATTAAATCTAAGTACCGTAATTCCTTGAGTAACATCAGTTCTGAATTGGATAGAAATTCATTTTCTATATTAAACATAAAAATTCCAAACGATTGACGACATAGGAAGGAGAAAGGAAGATTAGGGTTTAACTCCCCATCGACAGTGTGTTTATTAGAGACGGAACTCACGCTCGGGTTTTCGGATAGGATGGGGAAGAAATCTGCCGTGCCCTTTCATAGGAACCATCCCGGCATTTGCCTGGAGTAATTTAGGGAAATCACGGAAAAACTAAATCTGGATGGCAGGAGGTGGATTTCAACCACCGTCCTCTCCAATGCGATTTCAGTGTAATTAATGACACAGTGATGTAATGTATAGTACTGTAGATTCGCCTTTAACACAATGTACAAACACTGAAAACGTAAATATGTTGTCTTAGATATCACAAAGATAGTTTTTATTGCGGTTCTGACAACTGTCAGACGCATTTTACTGCAAAAATGTTGGGAAACACTGGTTTAGACTGTTCCATGCATTGCGTTCGTAACTACCGCTCTTTCCCGCCGGAATATCCGTACCTAAATATCGGAAACTAGCTTTCACCCGCGGCTTCGCTCGCACTGCTGTTCTTGCATACGTGTCGAAGACAATCGAAGGAAAATAATCTCGCAACTTTGTCCTTAAATTATGACCAGGATCATCAGGTTAAAAGAAAAGTTTCCAATTTTCCGATTTTAATATAAACCACATTATTGAATACGAAAAGAAACGCTGTTCATTACTTGGTACGTAAAACGCTGACTAAAGACGTTATGCGTTGTATAACGTATAAGTTATGCAGGATTCAAATGTCATTGAAAGAAGTTTGAAGGCGTTGCCGTCTTGTGTAAGTTCAAAATCAAATGTTGAAATGTTGGTACAGCTTATGGGGCTTAACTACGGGGTCATCAGTCCCTAAACTTACAAACTACTTACGACCTAGCTTATACTAAAGACGGCACAAACATGCATGCCCGAGGGGGGATTCGAACCTCCGACCGCAGCGGCCGTGCAGACCGTGACTGGCACGCCGCAGAACGCTCGGCCACCGCGGCCGGTTCTTGTGTAAGCATTGTATTCATGTTTAATCGTGTTACGGACAACATATCAATAATTACAAGTATTTTTATTATTATTATTCTGGTTTTACAACGTAAGTACATTTTTCCAGTACCTATATTAGATTACATTAAGTTACGAATTATTGTTCTCCACTCTTCTCTGTCCTCCCATAAATCCTCAGGAGTGTTGTTCTTCCTCATTGCTGACTGAACGTCCCGCATCCATGTGGTAGGTGGTCGTCCCTTTTTTCTTCTTCCGTTCGGTGTCCAGTCGAGTATGCATTTTGGAAGCCTTTCGTGTCCCATTCTTCTGACGTGTCCATACCATTTTAGATGTTTGTGTTCTATGAATTCAATAATTATACTTTTACATTTCATTTTTTCTCTGATTACTTCATTTCTTATTCTTTCTCTTCTTGATAATCTTGATGAACGTCTCCAGAAATCCATTTCTGTAGCTAATAATTTTGATTTAAGTTGCCATTTTGTTGCCCACACTTCTGAACCATATGTAATAATGCTCCGAACTATTGTTTTATATATCCTAATTTTGTTATCTGTAGTTGTGTGTTTATCCTAGAGAATTCCATTCAACGAAGAAATAGTCGTCTTTCCTGTATTTTTAAATGTGATAAATTTCAAACATCCAAGAATAAATAGCTTTTCCGAGTCTTCAAGAGTATCAGAAACTGTAAGAGAAACCTTGATGCTCGGCTGTTCCATATATCGAGTTATATGCTTAAAATCAACAAATATCTTGAATTCTAAAGTATCCTATGTTCTTCTTCAATATTCAAGCTATCTCCTCGCCCACTTTCGTTAGTACAGGTAGAGGAGAGTTTTTTAGCATTTATAATATAACGTCGTATCTGCTGATCAATGTGTCGTTCAGTGATATAATATTTTAGGTCCTTTCAGGGGTATATTTGGATATTGTTTACGGAATGTGCTGCGAACAGAGTAATAAAGACTTAACGGATTCTCAAACATAATACAATAACTATTTACGGATGTCTTGTTTATGACGTAATATCTCCTGAATTATGTGTCCTACAATTATTTACCAGGTTCGTAGAGCGGAATATTAGGAAACTGCATGCGAAATGTGTTGTCAATGGAGTTGTTAGAAAAGACGTAGTAAATCACAACATCAAGCTTATTAGGGCGAATTTTCACGCATTTCATTATCTTTGACGCCTTACCACCTGAACTTTATGACGTAATAAGATATTATTTCGAAGATACCTGTGGTGTATATGTAAAATATCTGCAAAATACGTCGTGAATAGAGTTAGCAGGAAAGACATAATAAATCAAAACGCCAGGCGGATTTTCATGAACCTAATTGTTTATGACTCCATATGTCATAAACTGGGTGTCGTCCTACGATAAAATTTCGAACGTACGTTCAGTGGTATGTGGTATGTATACTCTCTGTAACATTTCTCGCTAATACAATTAACAAGTAATAAATTGTAATGTCATGCCAAATGCCGTAATTTTACTGCATGAAAACCGAAAAAGTAGTAAGCAAAAATTTTTTACTTTCATCATTTTGCTAGGGTTGTCAGCGAAGAAGAGTTTCCCAAAGGTTTAAAATTTTGTTTAAAGTTTTTTGCAAGTCGCTAAGTGCTCTCTTCAAGTAGTGCACTCATAAAGTCACACTATCACTTGCCACAAGACGGGGAAGTTTTCACTGTTTATGACGTCATATCTACGTAACTATTGACCCTATCGCAAAATCCATTTTTAGCTGACGTCTTCTACTTGTAAACTATATTCCTGCCAAGCTTCACCTTCTTAGGTGAAGTAGTTTTCGAGATTTCGTGTTTAGTCAGTGTTCTGTTACTAATGCCTAATACTGTCAATGATGACTCAGCCTGTAACTCTTTATGCAATGGATGAGTGTGAAACTTATGGATTCTGCAGAACTGGATTCAGCGCTATTGATTCTCATAATTTCTGTTTTATAAAACAAAGATGTCGGCACTTACGTATAGTCCCACTTAATTTCTAAAATTGAGCAGTAAAATCATTAAAAAATAATAATAATAATAAAACCCTTAAAAATTACTTACCGTTTGTTTGTCTTAATTTACATTTTCATTTCAGAGTACTAGTTGCATGTAGATGCATTTAACTTTTGTGTAACACTTGTGCTATGGATGTATTTGACACGTTTAGATATTTCTGAGGGAAATCCACAGACCGCTTAACTTTAATCTGTGTTCATTCTGAGTGTAGCTAATTATTTGATTCGTCCTCTGTTTAAATGGGTCATCTGACGACTAACATCGGTGAATTTGGTTGAAAAAGCGACAGACACGTGTCTGTTTCTGCTTTGCGTCTGTATTGAAATTAATAGGGGCTTAGCGGAAACTATTCGTGCAAAGCAGTATTTTATACGTGGTACGTGTTGAATATTAATCTGTAACGTTGTGTAATTATTTAACGACGGAGCATTTATTACACGATGACAGAAGCGGACAGTAAAGACAGGAAAATGCATTTCGTAGTTCAGAACTACAGCTGTAATAGCAAACAAATGATAACCCGTGAATTTCAGTAGTAGCCGTCGCCGCGGCGGAGCGTCCGAGCGGATTGAGGCGCTATGCTACTATGCGCGAGGCCGTTCCCCGTCGGGGGTTCGGATCCCCCCTCGGGCATGGATGTTTGTGCAGTCTTTAGTGTTAGCTAGTTCTTAAGTAGTTTGTAAGTTCGGTGACTGACCCCGTAGTTAAGTCCCATAAGCTCTACAAACATTAACATTTACTAGCCGTCGGCAGCGCCGCAGATAACATGAGTAAGATAATGTAACATGGCGACTATAATGTCGGGCCGACTTTTGAAACGTAAATAAAACAGTTTTTATTTGCGAAAATTTACTGCTTCGGGAAAAGATGAATTTCTAGTCATAAATGTGATGCTACACGCACATTACTTATCGGATAGAACGTGTTTGACAATAGTAAAATAATAAATAAATAAATAAAAATAAAAAATCCTACAGCTCTTCACATTTTGTAAACTAAAGAACACTATCATCGCAAAGAATATCCGACATATCGACGAAATAGTGTTATTCCCATTTTAAAAGGAAGAGAGTATTTCTCATACGCAGGCGAGGCGAAGAAAACTATTTATTTCGAAACCATAGGGCAGGAATGCCGATGATGACAGTGTAACGTGCTGCTTATGTGGCCGAAATCAAACTGAAATACACGAGTCTACCATGTGCCATATCGCATTTGTTTACATTTAGCTGTAAGATCTAAACATTAATATTCCCGCTGTTTACTATGTTTCTACATATTTACATATTAATAGCACCAGTACTCGGAATGATCCTGCTAAGGTCACAAACCTAAATTCTTTAAAGAAGGAAAAGCTACTTTGCCTAGATAACAACAACAACTGCCAAATTATAGTTATATGAGTTGATGAAAATCGAGACACAACGTCTGAAGACTACCAGTCATACGGGTAATTTATGTGAGAGAAGTGTAGGATAAATTCTGTATTGTGGAAGTGTACTACCAAATAATCGGTTGAATATTCATACATTTCCAGCAATTTTCGTTTGCATCTAAATGTACGTGACAGTAGAATTACAGAGAGACACAAACCACGGTACTTATTAAAGCAGGGCAATAGGAAACCGTAGTCCTAGAACCTATAACGAGAAGGGTCAGAAGTGTGCATTTAATATTGGAGTTTTCATAAGGGTGAAGGTCAACTAAACACATAAAACATATAGAATGTAAAAGCGGACGGATTTGATCAGCCTCACAGTTCCAAACTTTGTTTAAAAACAGACATAAATCAATACATAAAGTGTAATACAAAACCTAAAAATAGGGATGTTACTTTTTCTATAGCGAAAAATAGTAACTTTTAAACTCACTTTCTTCATAAGCGTAGTGCCCTTTCATTCATCTCTTAACAGTTTTAATCCAAGTTCATCCGAGATATTAAACACAGATTATTAAAACTTCTGTCACACGTGTGTACAGTGAACATGATACTTTTGGGCAGGATGTGTCTTAAATGAGATTTTGATTACATTCCGAATCTGCCGGTTGTTGACGAGAAAATCTTATCGTGCTCCATCATCACTGACAACTGCAGTTGGCATAAGATGGGGATATAAACTACGTTCTCTGCACCTGAATGCTCGCTCCATAGATAAACCAAATACCGCTATATATTGAAATTCAATTGAAAATGCACACCCATTGACGAAAATGTCTCGGATTTACCACCAGGGTTAATGCAACGTGACCTTTCGGAAAGTCTTCATCTTCGGCACAAAATAGCGAGTATGATATTATCCGTAACGTCGTGATACATCAATACATCAGTACTGTCACCCGGAAGGAGACCACCCATTTGCAATATTCACGCACACTAGCCATTACAATCCCGCTACTATCGTAAAATCCTATCGATCCCAGATTATACTCGTTCTAGATGAAAAGCCGGCGTTGCCCGGGTATTTATTTATTCTATGCTCTCGTAGTCCACATCCCTTGCCTCCTGTCCCTCTGTCCATCTCCTCCATCCCTCCTCCTTGGTTCATCTCGTGGCCCCTATCCCCCCCCCCCCCCCAACTGGGGAAAAATCATATATATCTGCTGATCAGTGAAACAGAGTCGAAGTTTCTCGCAAGGCACCCTTTGCCATGTACTACACAAAAATTTATATATACAGTGACCTTCCTCTTCGTTTATAGCTCAAGCGTCCACAAAATCATCAAGATCAAAAAAACAATTATGGATTCTGTCGAACTCCGTAAATAAAGTACCCTCCGCCACGCGCAGTACGAAATTTTATGTAGGCAGTGAGCTTCCTCTTGTTTTGAAGGCGAAGTGTACAAAATTGCATGAAGATTGGACCAAAACTGTGGATTTTGTCGAAATCCATAAGGATTGTACCCTCCACCATGCAAAGAACGAAATTTTATGCAGACAGCGACTTTCCTCTCGGTTCGAAGGTTATAGGTGCAAAACGTCATCAATATCGGAACAAAAGTATAGATTTGTATACAATAGTAACACATTGACATATTAAAAATCGGACTTTCAGTTTTTTCTCAAATGTTCCAGTTTTCACGTAGTTTTCCCAAAAATTTTATTTCATTCACGTCTTGTCATGAGAACTAAAGAAAAAAAAGGGAATGATCCAAACCGGCCCAGTCGTTCTAAACTTTGGGCGCGAGCAAAGGGAGAGAGGGATTCATTTTTATACATACAGATGCCATTGATTCATGTTCTTCATCTCTATTACGGTATTTAACTTTCATCTTAAGATTTAGGTCGATAATTTAGTGGTGCTATATCTATAATTCAGATATTAGGGAAACAGATAATTTTATCACACAACGTATTTTTTTGCGATTTATGAAAAGGCATTAGAGATCTAGGCTACGTAAAATTATAGGAGAGTACACATTAGCATTTAATAAAATAAATACCGGTACGCAAACTTCTTTTATCATAAGGGATCAAACTCATAAGGTCATCGGTCCCTAGAAGTACAAAGTACTTAAACTAATTTATGCTAAGGATAACATACACACACCCATATGTTAGGATCCCCCAGGGGGCTCACGGTTCTTTCGTGAGTACGTGCGTGGCGAGCACGGGGCCCCAAGATAATGCAGTCTTCCTTCCTTCTTTACTTCCCGAACTGCATTTCCTTTCCCCCTCCCCTCCTTTTCTAGCCTCACTCCTTCTCCTACCCAGCGGGGGACTGATAACCTCAGTAGTTTATACCCCATATCCCGACCAAACAACCCAACCCTATGTTAGGGAGGACTAGAACCTCCGACGGGAGCAGCCGCGCAATCCGCCACGTGGCACCATTCCCGCGCGGCAAGCATTTAATAAGACCAGTTCAGAAATTGTATGCTGATAACAATATCAAGATACATGTCTTCTGCTTAACATTTAGTACAGGAGCGAGAAGAATCGCACAAAAAGACCGACAAGGGTTCTTTTATTTCTCGCATTATTTGATGTGTATATAGAAAATATTGCCGTAAATGAAGTGTAAGATACCTATCCGCCGAGATGTAGATGACCAGGCTATACACAAAATACAAGGAGCTGTATGGTCCTTGCATGTTGTTGTTGTTGTTGTGGTCTTCAGTCCGGAGACTGGTTTGATGCAGCTCTCCACAATACCCTATCCTGAGCAAGCCTCTTCATCTCCACATAAGAACGGCAACCTACATCTCTCTGAATCTGCTTACTGTATCCATTTCTTGGTCTTCTTCTGCGATTTTTACCCCACACACTTCCCTCTAATGCTAAATTCACAATTCCTTGATGTCTAAGAATGTGTCCTACCAATCTATCCCTTCTTTTAGTCAAGGTATGCCAGAAATTTCTTTTCTCCCCAATTCTGTTCAGTACCTCCTCATTAGTTACGCAAACCACCCACCTAATCTTCAGCATTCTTCTGTAGCACCATATTTCAAAAGCCTCTATCCTCTTCCTGTCCGCACTGTTTATCGTCCATGTCTCACTCCCATACAAGGCAACACTCCATACAAATGCCTTCAGATAGGACTTCCTTAGGCTTAAATCAATATTCGATGTTAACAAATTTCTCTTTTTCAAAAACGCTTTTCTACCCATTGCCATTCTGCATTTTTTTATCCTCTGTACTGCGACCATCATTTGTTATTTTACAGCCCAAGTAACAAAACTCATCTACCTCCTTTCTCCTTGCTTCGTTTCCCAATCTAATTCCTTCAGCATCACCTGATTTTCTTACACTGCACTCCATTACCCTAGTTTTGCCCTTGTTAATGTTCATCTTATATGCACCTTTCTGCAGACTGTCCATTCCGTTCAATTGCTCTTCCAGGTCTTTTGCTGTCTCTGAGATTATTACAATGTCGTCGGCAATACGCAATGTTTTTAATTCTTCACCCTGAACTTTAATTCCTTCTCCAAATTTCTCCTTGCTTTCCTTTATAGCTTGCTCAATGTACAAATTGAATAACAATGGAGAAAGACTACAACCCTGTCTTACTCCCTTTCCAACCACTGCATCCCTTTCATGCCCTTCAATTCTGATAACCGCTGTCTGGTTTTTGTACAAGTTGTAAATAACCTTACGTTCCCTATATTTTACTCCTGCTTGCTTCAGAACTTGAAAGAGTTTATTCCAATCAACATTGTCAAAAGCCTTCTCCAAATCTACAAAAGCTAGAAATGTAGGTTTGCCTTTTCTTAATCTATCTTCTAGGATAAGCCGTAAAGTGAGTATTGCCTCCCGAGTTCCTACATTTCTCCTGAACCCAAACTGATCTTCCCCGAGGTCGGCTTCTACCAGTTTTTCCATCCTTCTGTATATAATTCGTGTTAATATTTTGCAACCATCACTTATTAAACTGATGGTTCTGTAGTTTTCACACCTGTCTGCACCTGCTTTCTTTGGAATGGGGATTATTACATTTTTCTTAAAGTCTGAGGGTACTTCGCCTGTCTCATACATCTTACACACCAGGTGAAACAGGTTTGTCATGGCTGGTTCTCCCAGAGACTTCAGTAGCTCTGAGGGAATATCATCTACTCCAGGGGCCTTGTTTCGACTTAGCTCTTTCAGGGCCCTGTCAAATTTTTCTCTCCGTATAGTATCTCCTATTTCATCTTCAACTACATCCTCTTCCTTTCCTACAATATTGTCTCGAAGTTCATTTCCTTTGTAGAGCCCCTCTATATACTCTTTCCACCTTTCAGCTTTCCCTTCTTTGCTGAGAACTGGTTTTCCATCAGTGTCCTTGTTATTCATAGAGCTGTTTTTCTTATCTCCAAATGTTTCTTTTATTTTCCTGTAGGCTGTATCTATTTTTCCCCTATTTATACGTTCTTCTACATCCTTGTATTTGCCTTCTAGCCACTCCTGCTTAGCCATTTTGCACTTCCTGTCAATCTCGTTTCTTAGTCGTCTGTACTCCATTTTGCCTGTTTCATTTACTGCATTTTTACAGGGAATTTAAACGCCAGAAATAAGACTTTTTAAAACTTTAGGGAAATAGAAATAATAATAAAAAATTTAAATTAGAGAGTAGCCGAAAAGATCCAACAATATATAATGGAATTTAGACATTAACTGCCAGTGGCCATTAAATTAAATCAGTGTAGATAATTGATATTTTTTGTTGGGCTGGGTTTCTAACGCAGATTTCCTGCTTACGGATCTGTACCGCTGTCCACACGCCACCCGACCTTAGTGGCCACTTCGCCTACACGGCCTATCCCAGCGCACCTCCCGTCACACGAATATTTTCAACAACTGCACACACTGTGTGCTGTGTGCCAAGCCGGGAATGTCCGCAAACTCCACTGCAGAGTGAAAATTTCATCTTACATTCACATGCTACTATCAAAGTGCCTCGTTACTCTCACTGGTTCGGACCATGTGTTCACTGAAGAAAAGATCATTCGCGACATTCCCCTTAAATCTATATGTAAAAATAAATGTCTGTCATTTTTGCGCTCATAAATTATGATCCGACTAGGATGAAACTTTAGTGACTTGTTTTTCGTACGTCCGTGAAGGCTCGTAGTCCAGAAACAAAAGACTACATCACATTATTCAGACGACATAAAGTCAGAAACAATGAGATTTTAGTGTGCGCTATTTGAGAATGAGATAACTTACCGACATGCAACGAAAGTTACATACAGTTTCAAATATTTAAGAATTTTTTTCTTTGACATGCACTACGAAAGTTCGAAACGATGAAAGAAAAAAAACTTATCTCTTACTAAATTTTCGCTGTACATGCCGTAAAATTGGCACAGCAGGCTTGACAGTTTAATGCATTATTTCGTTACTGTTAACTCTACCCGCAACTTGCTTTGCATACAGCATTGTTTTTCAACCTTTTTGAACGCGAAACCCCCTTTCCGGGTAAAAATGTCCGGCGACCATCCCCCAAGCCCGTAATAAAACCATGTCAGTGATTCCAAAGGAAACGTATTTAATTGTCTTTCTTAGATGTATCTAAGATATGCGCAGCCATTCAATCTGGTGAAAGCTGCTGTAGCGGAAACGAACCAAAAATTGAAAAAGAAAAGACTTTATGTCTACCCGTATTTGCTGTCATGAATAATAAACCACAATGCGTAATTTGAGGTGACGGAATGTGCGAGTGTAAAACCATCATAGCTGAGGCATCACTTCTTAATATTTCAAGGGTGCTCATAAACGTCGGATTTTTTCGAAAGGCTATTGAAAACCCTTAACTAGCAGCACAATAGTATGATCCAGTAATAAAATGGTATTGGTATTAGTTCATTGAAAATAATACTGCACTGAAAACTCGTTACCAGCAGCAAAGTACTATGACCCAGGAATGAAAAGGTATTCTTATGTATTGACCAATAATAATATTATGTTACTGATATTTGTCTGACATAACAATATTTGAACACGTCGCAAATTCGTACAAGAAGATTTCGACCATTGTAAATTACTGTATCAGTACAGCACAAGCGCTTTTAAGTCGCTTAATAATTCATCCTGAGGAAAAATGGCTTCTTTGTTACGCGTTTCGGTCGCCCAACAACAGAAATAACAAGTGGCATAGCTACATCTTGTATCTGTCAGTCTTCCGATGTGTCATTGAAGGCCACCCAAAAAGTGTCACAACAAAGCCATTTTTCCACCTACAGATGACTTGTTATTTAAACGACTTTTACGCAACCTTGTCAGTTCCGCGTGGCAGTTCTGACATAGCAGCTGAGCGTGACGAAACGTAGGTTTTCCACCGAACAATCTGCTACTGCATCCGCCTGCGACCGCGAACCTCCGAGTGAGACTTAGCGACCCCCGACCATCAGGTTGAAAAACTCTCATCTACGCCATAGCGCGGGCAACACGCGACGTCATCAAAAATAGACGCACAGAGGGTGCACGACGCCTTCCAGACATCCGGCAAAAGGTCACAAATTACGGGGAGGAGGGGGAGGGGGTTATATTGAAAGCGTATAAGGGTAAGCATCTCTGTCAATAACGTCATCCAGCCCATATGTGAGTGAAAGAACATGAGTTCATTATCACAATATTAGCCTCTTGTACAACCTCTGGAAACCGGGAATCGCGATTCTGAAGTACCCACAACATAGAACTATTTACCTCTCGCCCTGGCATCTTACAGGCTCCACCTCCAGACTACTTACTGCAGGTATAGACTTACCAACATTCCCATTTTTCTTCTCAGATAATGGGATATCCTCAGAGTAGAATGAAAATATAAACAGAACGTTCCGTATCTCGTAAGAAAGTCACTTTTAAAAATTCCCATTTAACTGCAAAGCTCTTGTACAATTTTTTGTACTGTTTCGAGATGTAGGGCTTTGTCGTGGATAGAGAAGACAAAATGTATGTAACTCAGCAGGTAAGACTTGCTTGGTGCAGAGGCATTGAACACTGGGTACTCACCTGGAACAGAAGAAAACGAAAATTAGGTTCAGAACACAGGTATTGTTAAAACAGTCGTTTGAAATACGTCCTCTAAAAATATCAACTGAAACGAAACCGTCGTCAGATCGCACCCCCACAGTAACGACAGCTTTTAAGCAGATTTCATCCGTAAACTGTGTAACACAAGCAGGACACAAATTCAATAATTTGACACATACAGTAGTCAGAGCAAAGCAAGGCAAACGCAGTGATCTCTGCTGATTGTTTATGTGCGACATTTTCACTGTTTATGGGGGGGGCGTCACAGAATAATGGCAATGTTTCAGTTATCTTTTGTGTGTGAAAAATTATTGTTCGTGCCAGTTATGAAGTGCAGGATGAAATTAGATTTTTATGTAAATAAAAGGAATTGCATCTGGAGATGGATCTTTCAATTAAAAAAATTCTGGCCAACCCTCCTCTATACGAACTACGTTCGTTATCTCAAAGGCGCCGAATGTAATGTTCTTTTTCTTGATACAGCTTACTTGTTAATTGTAGGACGCTGTTTTAATGTCCATTTTCGGAACGAAAGACATTTTTACATGGTTTCCGACAGATATGTCTGCTTTGTATAACGGCTGTTTCGAACTTGAGCAATATTCAGAACCGAATTATGCTGATTAAGAAAGCTCCTACTGTATAGACACGTTTTTTAGGTACAGTGTAATCTGTACGTTCATTTTTATCATTGATGGCATTTGCAGTTAACTGTAACTAGCGTAAATAAAAAAAGTACGCAGTAATTGTATTCCCTTTATCTGCACAAGCCGGCTTCTGCGGCCACATGATCCGTACCTCAGACTGTTCAGTGGAGCATCCTTAGTGACCTATTAAATGTTTGCTTGCTCTTAACGGAAACACCGAGCAGGTCTCTGAAGGGATAGGCGCACTCGCGAAGTGGTTGTGTGCCGATGTAGACGCACAGTTAGCTTTGGCCGGCAAGTGTGTGGAGCGACAGGTAGCCCGTGGCCGCCCCCCGGGCCAGAATGGCCCCGCGTGTCGCCTCCCCCTCCCCCCCCCCCCCCCCCCCCCCACTGCCGGCGACTATTTCCGTGGCGCTCCCATTGACGTCACGGGATGAAACCATGGCAACGTCCGCTCCGCGTGGCGACGCCCAGCCACGCCGGGATGGCCGATGGCCCGCCGCATCCGCTGCCGACGCCGGCTTCGCCGTCTCGTCTCCTCAGCTCAGAGCCGACGACCTCGCCCTTGTGTCCGTTTCTTTTTCCGTTTGAGTCTCTCAGAAAACCTTCGCACAGAGATGATGTATTTATTAACACAACCAGTGATCTCTATAAAAACTGGATGTATAACTGTGGTGTCTGAGCATAGAACTACAGCATGCCTGCACATTCACATGTTTTGCACACGATTTCGCATCGTCCGCCATGTTTAAATTTGGCAAACGAGTTTCTATCACTTATTATATAACAAAAAATTGCTACCTTACCTCTTCATTTGGAATTTGATTCAATATTCGATGTAGTAGGCTGATATGGGAGTGGAATCGAAACATATTTTCTTGTGTTTTTCTTGTAATGCTTCATAGCAGCCATGTTTGAATTTGGCAAGAAACTAAATATGAGTATCTATGGCTGGCACGCTAAGACAGCTGAAGTTCAACATCCAGGTAGTATAGAGGTCATTGAACACAACCTCCTCGTGCAATGGGCCTACTTATGGGTCAATTGAAGTCCCGGGATAAGACCCGTCGGATGTGACCAATGAAGTACTGTCTGAGTTAAAGACGATAGTTTGTTTACAAGCAGAACATTGATTATAGATTTAAAAAGTGATCTGTAGCTTCTCTCCGACAGTTAGGTACAGTTTTTTTTTTTTTTTTTTTTTTTTTTTTTTTTTTTTTTTTTTTTTTTTTTTTTTCGCAAGTGAGCGTCGAAGGCGCAAATTTTTAGGCTAACACCTGTGATGACAAGAATAATCACAGATTATTTACGAGGTACGTCCAGAAAGTAAGTTCCGTTTTTTTATATAAAACAAACGAGTACAGATACAGAAAAAATATTTATTGTACAAAAATCTACAACTGTTAAACTACTTTTCTACATAGCCGCCGAAATTTTGTAGGCACTTGTCATAGCGTGGCACAAGTTTCTGTATGCCTTCTTCATTGAAGGTTGCCGCCTGTGTATTCAGCCATGTGGTAGCATGTTCTTTAGGCTCGTCATCGTTGAAGTGTTGACAGGACAAATTTTAGGTGTAAGAAGAGGATTTCCATGAAAAGGTGGTGTTTGTTTCCACAATAGTACCCGACCTCATGTGGCGAATGTGACCAGACAACTCTTACGGAAATTTCACTGGGACGTGTTTGATCATCATCCGTACAGCCCGGGCCTCGCTCCTAGCCACTTTCACCTCTTCTTACACCTAAAAATCTGTCCTTGGTGGTCAACATTTCAACGATGATGACGAGCTGAAAGAACATGCTACCACATGGCTGAATACACAGGCGGCAACCTTCTATGAAGAAGGCATACAGAAACTTGTGCCACGCAATGACAAGTGCCTACAAAATTTCGGCAGCTATGTAGAAAAGTAGTTTAACAGTTGTAGATTTTTGTACGACAAATTTTTTTCTGTATCTTTACTCGTTTGTTTTATATAACCAAACGGAACTTACTTTCTGGACGTACCTCGTATTTTCAATAAAGTTCCGTAGGGTATTAGACCGCATCGCCATCGTGTAAAACCAACCAACGTTTCGGTCAGTATTACAAGTCGCATCTTCAGGGTAACATATTCGTGGCCGAAACGTCGGATGGTTTTACGATGACTATGTGATCTAATACCCTAAAGAACTTTACTCAAAGTGACAATGGCCGCGGAAGTCTAGGCCTACGGATTATTTATGTATTGTAACGATACACTAAAATTTTTATTTTTTTTGTTTATCTTTGATCAGCGATACTTATCGCCTGCGGTTCCCTCTGACTCGCAATGCAACTAATTTAATTTCGTTCGTCATTTTTTACTTCCGAACAAGCGAAAAGACGGAACCGTGATAGTAGTTTTACTCACTCTGTTGTTTGTATCTGAAGCGTGAAGACGTCTTTCATACCTGTATCCACTCATGTAAGTAAGAATAACGCAAGCTGTTGCTGAAAATATATTATTTAAATTTAAAAGCAGTCCCTCTCCTTGGGTTTCATTTAAATCAAACTCCTCCACGTCAAATATTTAATTTCCTAATGTTTTTCAGCTCCTCATCATCCGTAATAGTTTAATGTTCAGACGCCATTACAATCGCTTCACATTTTCCGCAAAATTTCAATCAATCAATCATCCTTATACTATACTTTGCTTGATTTTAGAACCTGCAGTCATTTCTTTTGTAATTTCACGAAGTCAGACCTTTTTTTTTTTTTAAATTATTCTATCATTACCAGTAACTTCATGTTCCACCCACGGTCACACAACAATGAAAAGCGAAGTGAACAGTCTGAACATTGATCTCTTACGGAAAGTATCTCTAACATTCACGTATTAAATAAGTACAGGTTATCAGTTCCAGCTTGTACAATACGAAGCACAGGATCCAGCTAGATGCTTTCCGTAAGTCTTATAACGTGCTGTTTCTTGTATGGTGCCCGACTTTAATATGCAACCCGCGGTTTATTTGCTTTAATGTACATTTTGTGCTGTATTTTAACTAACTTATTTCAAATTCAAAAATTCGGTGCCATCAATTCCTTGTCCAAAATATAATCGTGGAATCTACTTTTAACAGTTATGGCATCATACGAAGCAGCCGGCCGCGGAGGCCGAGGAGACTGAGGCGCTCGAGTCACGGTCTGCACGGCCACTACGGTCGGGGGTTCGAATCCCCCCTCGGGCATGGATATTTGTGCCGTCCTAGTTCGTAAGTAGTTCATAAGTAGTTTGTAAGTTTAGGGACTGATGACCCCGTAGTTAAGTCCCATAGACTATACAAACATTTGAACATTTTTTGAACATACGAAGCAAGGGAAACGTTATAGTATGATTTTTGTATGCATCTTGGGCATCAGTCATGTAAAACTTTTTAAAGGAATTATTCGCCATTTGACTGAAACATTGTTTATTTGCACATCCAGTTTTCGGCCTTTTTTTTAATATTGTTAAGCATAGCAATTGATTATGGCCCAACGCCGAAACCTGGTTGTGGAAATAAACACTATTTCGGTCAAATGGTGGTGAATTCCTTTAAAAAGATTATTTATTGTTTACAATACATACGTATTACGATATCATCCCGTGTGTTTATATTCATTGATAGTGTTTGTTTTGCTAGTTGGTATATCTACGTAGCGCATCTTGAGAGTCTCAGATACGACGTCATTGGTCAAAGTTGACGGGCTGTATCGCGGTCTTCAATTATGCCCATCTTCGCCTAGAGATGATGTACTTATTAACACAACCTTGCCGTGCAGTACGTCTTTCCAGAAAGACACCGATAGAAAGTATAATTTTAAAACCGCTTTTAACGAGATAATCACAGTCTGACATATACAGTCACGACACTTCCACAGATTTTTATTATACGCTGCGACAGCAGAACTCCAGGCACCCGGCAAGCTTCATTTCTAAATACGATTTGGATGAGTGCGAGTAGTATCGGTTATATTGATTTTAAAATACTTTTTACATTATGAAACGTATGTAGTGCCATAAACATAGGTAATAACTTAAAACAGCTCCACATTTGTCTTTCTTAGGTTTCATAAGTAACCTGGCAAGGTACGAAACGGTAACTCACGAACAGTTTCTTTACGATTATTTTGTAACATACAGGCTTTAACTGAATAATTTCATTTTCTTTTAAGCATAAAAAATGGCTCGGAAGCACCAGAAGCCTGACCTTCAGCAGAGAGACGTCAGTTTTCTACGCATGAACGATAAGTTTCCTCAGTGCAATTTCAGTAAAATCGGTGAGGGTGGAAAGTAGGAAACCTATGTAGACTGCAATAACCACAGTATTTAACGTACCAAATCATGCAGTTGCAGCTGAAGGAAAAACGTCGCAGACGTGGCAATAAATCGACAAAAGCAATCAATCTATTTTCCAACAGAGAAGAACCCAATTCTACAATTGTTGCTACGGCTGAACCTCAAATGCAAGAATCAACAAAACATTAGCATTTTTAAGCTAAAGTAATCCACGTTTAAGGTAGACGAGCGAGGTGTAAAAATGTGCAAATCATTAGACTCCACGCCGAATTCACACTACTAAAAAAAACTGCTTGTCATAGTAAGAAAAGACCTAACAGAAATTTATATTTCTCTCGTGTTTATATTCTACTTACTTTCAATGGAATTAGCTGCAAAGATACACACATTCGTAAGTATTTATTCATGACGAAACTGTTCATTATACCACTGAATCAGTTATGTTCGGCTGTTTTTACATTATTTTCCGTATTAGTGTATCCCTCTTGATATTTTACTAATGCTTGTAACGCAGAAATTGTGGTACCCTGTCATTAATTACATACAAAAATAATTATAAGCAAACAACATTCTTCCGGCGGCTTGCCCACCACTAGGAGCGCTAGTGTCGTTGCAGCTGTCAGTTGGTAACAACTTCCACAGCAGTGAGTGTCGCAACTGTATGTTAGACTGTGATATAATGATATCAAATTTAATGTCTAACTAGAAATGATTTTTTCTGAGTCCAGTCTGTTCTTCCAAAAATATGTTCTCAAATATTTCTGCTATTGTGTTCTTCATGTGTTTTATTTGCAAAAGGGACACCTTGGAATGGTACGAAACATGCCTAGAATAACACTCGAGCATAAAATATCTGTAGATTCTGATATTTCCATGCAGAGCGTTGAATTGTACCGCAAGTGACAGTTTAACACAGGGAAAGCAAGTAACAAGGAGGGAAAATATACGTTATTGAATGACGTCAGTATATCATTAAATTTTCAATCAACAGTGCCAAAACCCTCGTATAAAATGCCATATCCTACACTCCTGCAGTGCTTTAAGAAGTGGATAAAACACAATCGACAAGACCTTAGTAAATAATCCGAATTACTTTCGCATTCAAGCAGCCGAATATCAAAACCCACGTCACCTGCATGTGGGTGATGTGGGCGTATGTCACTGTCGTAATCTGCCTTGTATCAGGCATATTGTTACGCAGGCAGAAACTTTTGTCAATTCCCTTTCTTCATTTACGTAATCGACATCCCGGATCTGATTTTTAAAAACTAATATAAGCTATCTGATGTGCAAGAATCTAGTATTAACCCGCTGCTTTGCTCATATTGATTTCCTTGCATGTGTTTTGTGATTATACGCTTTTTTTTCCATCGTAGTGTCGTATCAGCCTGATACAGCGATCATGTTTGTAAGATTACAAGGTGCCTTATATTCATCCTATGAATTATGAAACAATGAACGCATTCTCACATGTACGGTAACGTTTGTAAGACACAGGATATATAGCTTTTCCTAAGAATATTTATTGCTCTCTTTCGTGAATTTTTGCTAGCGAAACACACCCACACCGCACCTTAATGAACTACCCCTAAATCTCCTTCATGAATCGGTGAAAACCGTATGAAGAAACGTTCAGTACTTTTTGAGTTTATCCAGGACACACGCGGCGGGACGCCTTTCTTTTATAATGTGTATTGTTCAAATAGCTTATAGGACTTAACTACGGGGTCATCAGTCCCTAATCTTACAAACTACTTATAAACTACCTTGTACTAAAGACGGCACAAATATCCATGCCCGAGGGAGGATTCGAACCCCCGACCGTAGGGGCCGTGCAGACCGTGACTGGAGCGCCTCAGTCCCCTCGGCCACCGCTGCCGGCTAATGGGTATTGAAAGATTTTGTGTGTATTTGAATGAATGAAATTGCACCTTCCAATTTTTCGATATCTTTGTTTAATTTGTGGAGATGTTGATATTTCCAAAGCTGTTCAATTCAATCACTCTATTTTCTAACGGTTTATTATAATTTTGATGAGAAGTCATGCCCTTTCTGTTTCTTGTGTGGAGATTTAGGCTTTGGCAGTTATAAAGCGGTTTTGCAAGCGTGTCCCTACTGACCTTTGGTTACCAGCAAAACTTACTGTCATCGGATAATTTCGTTGAATAAATTATGGATGCAACATAATTACTGCGTAATATTTATGTTTATACAATAATTCCATATATCGTCAATGCCAATTCTGGAACATTTGTACATCTGTTTGGACTACTTTTATAAAAGGGATTGATGCGTCTTTTATTTCCCACAAAACTCTCCTTTGCACTGTTTAAGAAGGTATCGCGTAGCCAATATATAGTAGATCCGTCCTAGATTTAATTTTACATACTTTTCAATTATTTGTCTCTTGTCAAATGTGTTATCTGAACAGAACTATCCTTTTTGAACCCAGACTGTTCCTATATAAATATATTGTCAAAAGTATCTACCTGTGTTATTGTATCTGAAAATATTTTTTTATCCCTTCTCGTAATTTTCGTGTTTATTGACAAAGTTTGGCATGCCAACATAAAGCTATGGAATATGAACCCTACTATAATTTACACATATATGATGATAAAAATTTTAGATTTTCAAATCATGTAATTTACCTTCAATGTCATGAATTGAGATGATAAAGGTGACGGGGTAGACAGACGCACAGATACAGTAGTATTACGTACAAAAGGAATTACGGGGCGGTGTAACGTCAGATCTGTCGTTTGTACTCCAGTGATTAATGCAATTAGGCCGCAACCCGGGAATTAACAGACTGTGAAACGCGAAGCGGTAGCTAGAGTTGGACGCATGGCACAATGCTTTTCGCAAACCGTTAGGGAACACACTATTCCGATATTTATAGTGTCATAGAGTAAGCCGAGAATACCAAATTTCAGGCACAAACACGGACAACGGAGTGGCTGACCGCTTAATGACCGAGACCAGCAAATGCAATGGCCGCCGAAATAGCTCGACATGAAAACCACTGAATACTTATGGGACTAGTGGACATAAAAGAGAGGTCAGTTCGTGAAAAAGTTCTGCCCCGCCAGTAATTTCACAACTGGTATTGGATGGCTGTAGAGGCAGCATGGTTCAATATCGATGCGGGGGACTTGTTGAGCGTTTGCCTCATTTAGTTGTTGCACGTCGTAGGGAAAAAGCAGATCCAGCATGACATTAAGAGGTATCCTGATTTTTATCACCTCAGTGCACTTGCTGGTCACTGCAGCGAAGGGTAAGTGTCCTCTTCTCCATGAACGGTTTTTCAGAAAAGTCGTGATTCAGGTTTAGGGAAGGATAATCTATATCTATAAATGTGAATATCTGTTCGGTGTACGTTTATCACGTCTGAACCACAAGACATAAAGAGCTAAAAATTTGTACTGTTACTAACGTCTACCCGCGGAAGGCTTTAGGCACGGTTTTATGGCGATTGGATAGCTATTTATCTATATATATTAATGTGAATGTTCAGTGTACGCTTATCACGCCCGAACAACAAGACGCAGAGACTTAAATATTTGTACAGTTACTAATTTATACCTGAGGAAGGTTTTAGGCACGCTTTTATAGCGATCTGATAGATATTTAGTGATTTAAAGAATATAACGCGTAATGTGGAACAATAATTACTCTTTGAAAATTATATTTACTCTTTGAAAATGGTTTTATTGGTTGCATTGTTGCTTTCGGGTTGATAATGATAAAAGGTTGGAGTATATTGGGATGGAAAATTAGCGGTTTATATAAAATTCTACGTGTGTGTATGTTAATATTTCGCTCTGCAGCGAAAACTACAGAACGCAAACGAATGGCCTGTGCGTAATTGTTGTTCGAAGTCTCCCGTTTTACACTATAGCACTTCCATGTCGATAACTATAAGGGGGTGCAAGATATGGTTGTTGAAAATCATCAAATTATAAAAATATTCTGACTGAAGGCCAGCGATGACGTTTGCGACTCTATACCAAGGAGGTTACATACAGCGAGACGTGATGCCACAGACCATATCTTTGGTCTACGCGTGCTACAATGTCTTCAGCTCTTTCTCTGTAAGGATAAGCAACGAATAAGGAAATATAAAAATAAATAAATAAATAAATAAAGCAGTAAAAACGAAATTTCTTTTAATAATCTCCTTTTAAAAAAAAGTCGGTTTGACGTTTCGCGCATTACATAAAGTGATCGATCTGTGTATTATTACAATCATTATTGATGAATTTTGTGATTGGATTCTTCGAAACGATTGCATTTTTACGTGTGATTTGATCTACACTACTTACTTTCCTGATAATGTTGATTAAAAATGTTTGTTTCTAAATAAGGTATTGTATTTCATTTCAGTCATCAAAACCAGTCTCATAGCACACTACTGAAAGATAGCTTATCTATCATAATTCATTCATCAAAACCAGTCTCATAGCACACTACTGAAAGATAGATTATCTATTTTAATCAACTAAATGGCGAGCGGAGCCGCGGGCTTAAGCTAGATTTAAATATTTACGGTCATGCGACGAAAGTAGAAAGACTGTCAGCGAGTTATTTATATCATTTCTAGTGCTCGGAGCTAACAAAGGTGATGTCGGGAGAGAGAACAAAATATTTTAGTATACATGGATGGATATTCTGCACAAGAAAGAGACTATTTTCCTTCTTTATAGCTGTAGCACTGTTTATTACTTCAAAAAAAATTACCACAGGTATTAATACGCAATAACACAGTCAGTGTCGTAATGGAAAAATGTTTCCAGTAGCTACGAAAGCATGTCTGACGGCTTACGTGTACCGCTTCCTCTTCATCGGTAGCAAATCGACGGCCAAAAAGTCTTTAAAATGTTAAAATGTTTATAAATCTATGGGACCAAACTATTACGATCATCATTCCCTAGACTTACAAACTACTTAAGGGGATACGGAATCGCCTATCGCTGCAATGTTAAAACAAGCCTACTATAGGAAACATTTTCTCACAAACTATTGGAGATAGAGAGATAAAATTTTTGCTCTATGTGCATTGATATATTAGAACAATACTGAAACAACAGGTTATTAACAAAGTATCCTCTCACAGAGATATTTTACATTTATTTTAAAGTAAATTTTTTCCACCTTTTTTATTAGGTTATCATCCGTAAGTCTTTTTTAAATCAAGTAATTAAAAAATCATTGTTTCAGTATGTAAAAGAAACCCATGTGACTAATGCATAAGAACATCAGAGTTCTAGGATCACCAGTACCTAAAATAATGTTCCTATAAGAGAGAAAAAGTGAACTTACAGGAAACGAAGGAAGAAGATTAAAACATTCCTGATCCATACTCAGTACCTCCTTCAGTCTTCATAATCACCTTCAAGTCTTCTTTTGGCCCCCCTCTGCACGTGTCTTGCTTTTTTCTCTAATCTCTTGATTATTTTGTCGGCATGCCTTAGTCTGTGCTGATCTAAAGTAAACATAGCACGTACTGTGTGGGAACAAACACGCAAACCGAAGTTCTTGAGGAGCTAGCATTTAGTTATATTACCAAGGGTGAAGGTTGCCACAACATCATACACACCAAATGTAGTGTATTAATTTCTACAAACAAGGTTTTTGGTATTCGATGTCATATCACACTAGTCGACCACTCGTTGTACTTCTGCGTTATTCCGTGAAGACATTTCGTCAGAAGGCGTCTGTCAACCAGATCCTTGAAAATGGCCTTTATTTCTTCCATGATGGCTAATGGTAGACTGAGGCGGTGAATGTGCGAGGGTGAGTCAGTAAATAGTCGCAAACTGAGGCAGACACGCCAGTACTGCGCGCTGTGTAGGGCTATTTCTTTGCCACTGCGACACAGAATAGGGAGTATACAGAAGGGAAATCTGGGGGCGGCGCCTTTGATCTGTATGTTACCAAGCATTGCGCTCGACGCCATGTTAAAAAGCAGTAAACGAGGAAATATAGCCACTTAGTACCTTGGCTGGAAATGGACTTTTTACGAACTGCAGCTAATCTCACCGATTTTTACGAAAGGAAACGGCTGTCCATTAAGCTTTCAGCTATTTTGCGCCCTCTTCTTGCACCTAATTGTAATCCAACGAAAAAAAAAAAAAAACCAGGCCTAAATTTTAATACAACTACGAAAATGTATGGTGGAATCGATGATTGTTTTATTCGGTGCTTATCTCTAGAAAAATCCCAAATAACGCGGAGTTATGTTTGGGAAATTAGTTATAAACAAGAAAGTGACTTTACAACTGCCAGGTTTTATTTGACACGAATAAATTCGCACAACGTGATTACACAGAACTAATGACGTCTGGGCATATATAAAAGTTGTATTTGCTTTAGGAGTATCATTAATTTACTGATAGGAGAAGGGGATATAGAGGAATCTGTCAACCACAGAGCAGGAACAGCATAAAATAATTATTTCCCTTAATCTATTTGTTTGAGTATCCGAAGAGCATTCGTTGCCAACATTAGCACACTACGCCTCCAATGCCGTAAGTAAAATTTTACCTGCCTACTTACGCACTTCTTTGTCATTCATTTTATATTATTCGCTGCAACGTTAAACTTATAAAATATAAATGTACTTCAACATTTCAATGCTGTTGAACTGCTGCAGCAACAGCAACAGCGAGAGTTATCGTCAAGAGAAGAAGCAAGGCTACTTTTAATAATTTTGCACACATTGCTCTCATTCGAAACTGATAACATTTAACTTTCACTACACATATAGTGACGTTCACTTTTGGGAAGGTGAAGAAACTTATATTCTTATTTGTATTCGAATTATTACGGCAATTAGGCGCTGAACACCATCGGCCGTCTTTTCTTTTATTTCTGCTCATAATAAAAACGGAACAGCTCCAACTACTGACACACAGTTCTTTCTTTTCACTGCACTGCACTGTACCAAATACTTGTTTACGTTTATGCGATTCAGGCTGTTAAAATAGACATTTAACAAACAAAGACGGCGCATTACCACGCCACAGAGTAGGAAGTGATCACTTGTTTACTGCTTTTCAAGATGGCCGATTCCGCACATGCGCACTAAATGTTGGACGACAGACTGCAGCGGGAGTTTCCTTTCTGTATGCTCCTTATTCTGTGACTGCGACTCATCCGTCTTGTGTGTTGCAGCAGTTTAAGGAACCAATAAAGAGCGTCTCTTATAGGATGCAAACGCTGCCACAAAAATTCCAAGCTCCACACTTTTAAAGCCTTCTAGAACGATGAGGGAAGTGTTTAATTTACAGGTGGAGTCAGCTGAAAAGTAAAGCAATTTTCAGGCTTGTAAATTCAGTACTGGAGTGTCTACCTCAGTTTGCGACTTAGTTACTGACTCACCCTCATATTTCTCTCCAGTTGATAGTTTTGTATTTACACAGTCCTTTCAAGACACTGTCCATTCCATTAGCTCTTTCAGGCCAGATTTTTTTTTCCTAGAGGAAGGAGTTTTTTTAATGCTCTAATTCTGTTAAGTTATTGTTATAATGATATTAGGACTTAATCAATAAATTTTGAACTACTAATAATTGTCGTATCAAATAATCTGATCATTCAATAATTACCTCGCAAAATACACCCAATTCATCCATGCATTTATAAATTTACGAACAGCTACTCAGTGAAATATTCACTTCTTGTACATGATGAAAAGACTTAGCACTTACAGTCGTATAAAAGTTGTTTCCATTGAATAAGTAAATGTTTGTGTTTCAGTCAAGACTCGAAATAAGAGGATGACTAGGGTCCTTCGTCCCGTCGAGAGCGCTGTCATTACAGACGGACGATGGTTCACTTCCCGCTCACGGCAATATTTTTATTTTTCACCTTGACTCCCAAAAGTTTTCTGACACTCTTTATTTGTTAAATATAATTTACGTATTGCTATTTTTTGACATATTTACATGTACTAGCGCTTTGTCTTACAAGTGTATTTGTTCTACTTAGTGAACATGCCGTGAAATATGGACCAACGAAATGTAAACATTGTCTCCTGAACTACACAGTTATAGTGAATGTTTCAAATGACGTGCTGATACTCGTCTTGATACATTGACTACAAAGTATAGACAAAGTTCTTGATTTCCGTGAAATAGGCTACAATATTAGCATAATTATCGCATACGTAGTGCATATAGAACGCAAGAACGTATATAACAGCTGCTGCAAAATAGGAACAATGAACTTCAGTCTCATTAAGAAACGACAGTTGCCACAGAACTCTAGTATGTACGTAATCTATATATAAAATTATTTGAATAAGCTTGACATATACAACATTAATTATTACAGTGTGTCTGTACTTTATGTGCAGGTCGTTCGGGAGCCAATATTAACATTCCGTTGGTCCATATTTCAAGACATCTTAACTAAATAGAACAAATGCACTTTTTAGAGAAAGCGCTTTTCTACGCAAATATATCGAAATATCGAAGAATGTTAATTCTGTTTAATTAATGACAGTATAAGAGAACATTAAGGAGTCAACGCATGTATCTACATTGGCGGGAGCGGGGTGGCGAACCAACGCCCTTGCTCATCAGCTGCAGAACATTGCGCGCTTGTCCACTGCGCTATAAGAAGCACCACAGTCGATTGTGTACGTTCCTCATTCCCTACCAATATCAAGGGTTACCCACCAACATGGCATTTATTGACTCTAGTTTACAATTAATCGTACTAAGAACGACTTGTTTTGGCACCTTTTCAATGTGCCGTTACTTTGAAATAGCAACAAGCGAGTTATAAGGAGAATAGAATGAAAATACGAAAGGAAAGATGGCGTCTCTGCAGGAGAGAAGTTGCATCCGAACAAACCTCGTCATTTTGACGTCACTTCCTTGGCTCGTTCGGGTGCAAATAGATTCTCTCTACACACACACGTCGAATGGAAATTCAACTTTGAGGTTAGACGAATAATGCGACTATCGACGCTGCGTAATGCGTATTTCTCCACATTTTAAAGTCAAAACTGAAATCTCACCCTACTGAAAATTAGTTTATAGACTCTCTGAACGTTGAAACTTTACAAATAGTCACTGGTATTAAAACACTTTGAAAATAGAAATAAGTAGATTCGCAAAAAATCACATTACAAGGATATTAATTTATGTATGAAAAGGTATCTTCACTACGTAAATGAAAAAGGCAGTATTTTGAAATAAAGTTCTTATATTTTCCAGTATTTTTCATACACAGATTAAGACAACAGTGTTCGTATATTAATCAGACTCGACTCAGACTAGAATGAAACTATAATGAAACTATGTAGAACAACTGCTAACAATGACCTTTGTGCTCGCTATGACGTAGTTACATGGAAGCTCTATGTTCTGGATACTTACAACTGTTGTTATTCTGATACAGAATTTTTTTATAATATTGCATTTTTAAACATCCTTTTTTACAAACAAAATGTTATATATACATTTCATTAAATAATATTTCGCTACGGTATTTTTCCACCGATGGAATTGACATTCGTAGCGGATAATGTTACATGACCGGAGGTTGATTTGAACCACCGTCCTCTCGAATGCATATCCAGTTGTTACCACTGCGCCACCTCCCCCGGTAGCTGAGACATAGTAAAAGCTACGTACTTAACTGTGGCCATTGAGTCTGAAAGGGATAATTTGTTTCTCTGGACACCTTTGCTGTCTCCAACAGAATTTCAACGTCATCGGATCGGTAGACACACAATAATATATTTTTCTTCTCTCTGAACTTTATATGCCTCTTCAAATTGCTCATTGATTTTCTTCACAGTCGCCTCAATGTACAGAACGAATAACATTGCGGAAATCCGGCAAACCTGTCTTCCTCCGTTCCTAACCACTGCTTTCCCTTCAGGCCTTTCTTCTCTTATAATTGCTGTCTGGTTTCTGTACAAATTGAAAATAACTTAGTTCTTTGTATTTTGCCCTTGCAACCCTTAGAATTTTACGGAGTGTATTGAAGTCAACAATGTCAAAAGCTTTCTCCAAATTTACAAAAGTTAGAAACACAGGCTTGCCTATACAAAAACGAAATATTTCAATGCAACCAGAGCCCCTAATCGCTATGATATGTCAGGCGGTCTCAGCAGGTAAGTGCCATTACTGTTGAGCGCGGAAATATAAAATGGAATACGGAAACTACTCTGTTTACGCAGCGCGCCGAGGAACCACGGCGGACTGAGGACTCCCCGTAAACACGTTGGACCGTCGCCAGAGGAGAGAACCAACACTGGCGGGCCACGCCGGACCGTAAATCCTACGAATGCTCATTTATTTTCACCCTGAAAGTCTCGGCCCCGCTATTGAGAGCCGCAAGGTCACGCTGACTCAAGAGCACTACATCCAATCGACATATGGCTGCCGTGACAGGGTGCTTCGCCTCTAAGCTGCTGCCAGCTACCGCCGATATTCTCGAGCAGCTATTACGATGAAACATGGAGCCCTGCTCCCTTGGCAAGGAAAGAGAAACAGATCCATTCCATGTCGATCGTTGGGAATGACAAAGTTCCAACTGATAAAATCGAAGAAAAAAGGGCTGTATGTGTGACAAGATTGTATATGACTTCTCGTACTCGTACTTCCTTCTTTAAAGAAATAGAGGAGATCGCCAGAGTTCCAACTGATATCGCTATGATTTGTTCAGTAGCGATGGTTCGAACCAGTTGATAATTCACTGTGATGTAGATCGTTCATGAAGTTCTGACGCTCCGTCAATGCGCCTCACTTAATACTTAATCATATGACCAACAGATGGTAAGACTATACAATGATATTATGGGCATCCAGTGGTTCACGCACTTACGTCATCGAGTTAAGTGAAATAAATCATGGTTGAAGGGACAAGGAAAACATAAACAGAAAATTATGTATTTCACTGTTCTGTTTTTAAAGAAAACGCCTTATGCTACTGCAACTGAAGGGTTTTTATTTTTATAATTCACCCATACGCGTTTCGCCTTTGTCACGAGGCAACATCTGCGGGTGACCTGAAATATTGACATGTTTCTGTTTACACATAAAAGTTAGGTTTTTTACATATGTACAAAACATTTCGTTTGTGATTCAAAACAGTTCGTTGTTTGCTATGGCAGCAGATGACAATGGAACCAGAAAAATGCGAAGTTTTTCAGAAAGCAGTGGAACCTTTCAGCCTGGTTGCCAGAAAGAGACTGATATTTAGTAGCAAGTGCTGTAAGTAGACCATTTTATAGCAAACAACGAACTGTTTTGAATCAGAAACGAAATGTTTTGTACATATGTAAAAACCTAATCTTTATGTGTAAAAAGAAACATGTAAATGTTTCAGTATACCCACTGATGATGCCTTGTGACAAAGGCGAAACGCTTATGGGTGAATTATAAAAATAAAAACCCTTCATTTGTAGTAGCATAAGGCGTTTTCTTTAAAAACAGTCAGTGAAATACATAATATTAGGCTGCTGCTCAAACGGCCACTACAAGCAACGTATAAACAGAAAAGCCTGACTCATTTGGAAATAATTTTAATTTTGCTAGTTATTTTCGCACTATGACCTGAACAAAATTTTCATCTGCCACGTGATTTATTACTTCTTTTCTTTCGTTTTTGTTTGTTATCCTTACTTACTGAGACGTCCATAGTCACCAACAATATACCACACATGTTATAATTTAATACAAAAACCTAAGGATTATGTTAACTACTGCCATAAAGTCTATACATCTACCGTAGTTGTGTCCTAATTTTTGTCGAGAGTCATAATAATACAGATTAAAGAAGTAAATTTCAGTAAATGGGAAATGCCTTTTTGGTAGCTCCCCTCAGCCATCGCGCTGACTATGAACTCATTATGTGCGGACAATATGAAGTCTGAGAACTGCATTGTTTGGACTACCAATTTACCGGGGTTGAGTGGTTATTTCACATTTCACAGGAGTGAAATGTTCATTGTTATCCACCACTAATTCGTATAACGACGTGGTTCTATTTGACAGACAGTACTGCGTGTTCCCCCAGACGTATTTCAGTCATGAAACACAGAGTTCCAAGTGCCAAGATGGAAACTTGTCATATGAACACGCTCTAGTGAGTGAATTTAGAACCATTGTTTTGGAAACTCGACTTTGCTAGTGTTATTCGTGTACCATTAAAGATGTTGCTGTTCTCGTTTACTGTTTGGTCAGTGTTCATGATAAATAATATTCAATACAAATAATGCTGCGATATTTGAATTGTCAAGAAGCATGTAACAGACTCACAGAACATATAGAAAATATACTGTAAATATATTGCAGAATAAGAAGCAATCAGAAAACTCGGCGATGAACACTGGAAACAGAGGTCTGTTCCTGTACTTCGCTTTGACTTTTAGAATGTATGTTGATTTCCAAGAGATATCGAGAAAAGAAAGTGTATATAATTTCATATCTCATTATTAAAGCTGTATGATCGCATATTGTGCTTTATGGCAGAAGTATTGCCTTATATATCCGTAAATAACCTTGGTACTGCCTTCAAATTCATTCTTGACCAGGCAAATGGTCAAAATGATTTAACGGGCTGATCGGATTGAGTGGTTCCTGAGTCCCATGTAACCTTGCAAACCTTCAAATCCTCATGATTAAAGTTTTCATTTGGCACTTTGGACAGTTATAGATTCAGGAGATCGATAGTGCACACAAAACTATTGAAAAGACAATGGTAAAAAATAGGTTGTTTTCCTCTATTGGATTCGTATGCTTATTGAAAAATATAAAACGAAAAAAATCACCTTCAAGCAATACAGAGCTGTAATAAAAAATTTTACTACTTTGGATGGATATCGAAGAATTTTGCCTTTCAAATTAGTCCATTTATGCATGAATCATTAGTATTTCGATAAAGCATGGCACATATTTCATACCAAACATCATTGATTCAAAACATTGTAGTAAACAACAATTGGCCGTGGTGAAGTGGCTGAGCTCTCTAAGGCGCCTTGCTGTGGAACGCGCGGTTTCTCGCCGGTGGAGGTTCGAGTCCTCCCTTGGCCATATGTGTATATGTGTGTTGTCCTTAGCATAAGTTAGTTTAAGTAGTTTGTAAGCCTAGGGACTGATAACCGCAGCATTTAAGTCCCTCAGATTTATATACACCAACAACAAACAACAACTTGAAAAAGGAAGACGGAAGCATAGTGTTTAACACGCCATCGACAGTGCCCCCACTACGGTCGGGGGTTCGAATCCTCCCTCGGGCATGGATATTTGTGCCGTCCTAGTTCGTAAGTAGTTCATAAGTAGTTTGTAAGTTTAGGGACTGATGACCCCGTAGTTAAGTCCCATAAGATTTACAAACATTTGAACATTTCGACAGTGCCCCCATGCTAAGAGTTTTTGGTTAAGGATGGGGGAAGGAAATGGGCGTAATTTTTCAAGGGAACCATACCGGAATTTGACTGAATTTAGAAAAATCACGGAAAACCTAAATGTGGATGGCCGTAGGTGAATTTGAACCATCGTTCTCCCAAATGCGAGGACAGTGCATTACCATTAGAATTTGAAATTTCGAATTTCACTTGTAAGATAATTAATGTACATAACTGAATAGACCCATAACTGCAAAAAATAAATAAATAAAATAAAATAAAAAGGAGTAACATTAAATCATTACTATTGTACGATCGGAGGGGTATCTGTGGAGAGGCCAGACAAACGCGTGGTTCCTGAACAGGGGCAGCAGCCTTTTCAGTAGTTGCAGGGGCAACAGTCTGCATGATTGATTGGGATGACCTTGTATATCAGCTAACTTGGCTTTGTCATACAATTCATGCTAACGACTGAAAGCAAAATGAAACGTTGTTACTTTTCCCGAGGACATGACGTGTTCCTTGGTTAAATACACCAAGGAATCGTCGATTTAGAGCTGGAGGATAGTGACTGGGTTAAAAATAGCAGAGGGAGACCAGAGACGAATACAGCAAACACGTTCAAAAGGATGTAGGATGACGTTCTTCTTCAGAGATGAAGAGGCTTGCACAGGCTAAGGAAGCGTGAAGAGCTATATCAAAGCATTCTTTGGTGGGAAGACCACCACACATATTAGAAGACAAGAAGAAAGACGTCAATTGCACGTTGAAGTACGTGGTTACTCTAGATCAAGAATAATGCAGAAGTGTTTATACATTAATATCTGGGTTTTAACGCTTTATAATATTTATTTCATTAAACTTACAGGTATAAATGATATGTCAAATGAAAAAGCAACTCAAACAGTTTTGTTTGGCACCAGTGCACTTCCCTAAAGTAACTGTTTTTTGTGCCGTATGACGGCGGAAACTTTATGGGCCTTTCTTTCTTGGTGATCCTGCTGTAACTGACACTTCTTACCTTGATACATTAGAGCAATGGCTCTTCCCTCAGTTGGAAGAAGATGAGCCAGAAAACTTCTTTTTCCAGGAAGATGGTGCGTCACCTCACTGCCATAGCGAAGTACGCGACTGGTTGAACGCCAATGTATCCAAGCGCTGGATAGGCCTAATGACAGGGCTTGTTTTGCATGGCCTGCACGTTCACTCGATCTAACGCCATGTGGCTTTTTCCTTTGGGGCTTCATCAAGGATCGTTTGTACGTTCCTCCCTGAGATTAGAAACCGGACTGAAGCAGCTGATGCTACAATCACTGGAGATACACTTATCAACGTTTAAGAAGAACTCGGCTATTGACTTGATGTGTGCCGTGTGACAAATGGTGCTCACACTGAACATTTATATAGTTCTTGGTAAATCTGTTTGAGTTGCTCTTTCATTTGCCATGTCATTTATAATTTTGAGTTTAACATAATAGATAATATAAAGCGTTAAAACCACAATATTCATTTATAAACACGCTGTATAAAACTAATATGGGTTGAATTTCCACTTGAAAAAATAACTAATTTCAATGCATTGAAATTTCAACAGGCTAAAATTTTTATTATTATTTTCCTTTCAGGTAATGATAAATAAAGTTGAATATTTGTGAAATTATTAGTTCCTATTAATCAGATCTCACCATCCTAACAAACCGAAGCATTTCAACGGGGAAAACTCTACCATGTAAAACGTTCATTTTGAAGAAAAAAAAAAAAAAAAGGGAAATGAAAATTTCCTCTTATAAATTGACTGAAGAAAGAAATATAGAAGTAACTGACGTATTAAAATCCATGTCATGCTTGAACAACCTTTGCACCAGCAATTTTACAAAGCATGATATAGGAAGAAGGTTAACACAGATATGATGCACTTTTACTACAATATTTTTCTAAATGTTATTTACAGTTCATCGTGGCAAGCATTTACTTCCACCATATCAAAGAATTATAGGCAAATACACAATTGGCTAGTAAGTTACTAAAACTTACACATCAATTTACATGAAACAAATGAAGTAGTAGTTGATGCTTCATCATCTCAAAGGGTCGAAGTGTTTGTAACGGTTGTAGACATTGGTATGGAATAGAAAACGTCGATCACATCAGTAAATGGAGTAAAATTTAAACTTCCTTTCGTACAAGTCAATGGTTACAGTTATAGTTCGAAATTTGCAACAGCATGTTAAAATAATCAAAGTATATTCCTTTAATGTATGGTGTGAAACCTTTACCTCTGAAAGTCAGAACTAGAAGTGACATACACATGATTGGGATTCTTGACTCTAGAGGAAAGGTAGCGGAATCATTACGAGAACTTAGTAGAATTCCACAAGACTCGATGTACGGATACATTTGTTAACTGAACATTACATTATGTAAAGTTTTAATTTCTTTTTATCTAGTGCCTTGTACTAAAGATCATAGTGTGAATATGCATTGTTTCATGGTTTTCAGTGGCATGAATATGCATTGATAATGTTATCGGTAGGTGTCGGTTTCCAGTACATTTCGAATTAGTGCGTATTCTTTTAAAGTTGTGGTATATTTATTACATAATTTTCTGTTTTGTGTTTCGTTTCAAATCAAAATTACATTTCTGGGTGTAAAGTGTTGACTATCTTGTTCATCTATTCCGTGTTTTCATAGTCTCCATATATGAGCATCATTGTGTATCAAAATGTCTAAAATAGTATATTATTTTATTGATGGAATCATCTGTGATTCAGTGAATTTTTCTTCGTGTGTGTTTAATTGAAATATTGGCTGATGTGTTGGCAGTTCTACTGCTTATTGCTCCTCCGTCTTTTGTACGTAAGTTTTGTCATTGAGTGTTAAGTAAATTTGGTTTAGTATTAAGTGTAGAAAATGTATTATTTTGTTAGTTTCAATTATAGTTGTTTTCTTTCACCTATCTTATCACGTTTTAGTTGTGGTAAGTAATTCTAAGACAGAATTTTTTTATGGGATTTAACTACGGGGTCATCAGTCCCTAAACTTACAAACTACTTATGAACTACTTACGAACTAGGACGCCACAAATATCCATGCCCGAGGGGGGATTCGAACCCCCGACCGTAGTGGCCGTGCAGACCGTGACTGGAGCGCCTCAGTCCCCTCGGCCATCGCGGCCGGCACAGATATTCATATGAAGGTTGGTTATTATTATTATTATTATTATTATTATCGTATGGTTTTTGTCAGCAAAAATATTAAGCTATTGTAGCTATAGTAATAGTACTTGCGTCAGAGGGTAAAACTAAGTGAAGCTGAGATCTCTCGTCACAAGGCGAAGTCAAGTGAGTTAAGTTACTGAAGTCCTGCTTCACTTTTTTGTTAAGACTGGTCAACCTCTCAGAGAAAGAAAGCAGGGAGCAGTCTATAACCATGTACTCAGTATATTGGACGTGTGCATGCTATTATACGACTCATCAAGTGTCATTCTCGTTTGCACTTCCAATACTCTCATTACCCACGCCTGTACGGAAACGATTCAGCAGAGGCCACTTCCCGCGAAGCAGAATAATGCCAGCAAAATCAGTGGAAGGGCTGGAAATAAGTTGTTGTTTTTGTCTGTGATATCAAATAACACGAATTTACCATTTATACGTATTTGTATGTCCTTGATTTTTTGTTCTAATGATATTGGTATTTTAGAGTATATTGTATGTTTTATTGTGTCAAAGTTTTTAAGGATGGTATTGAGTTTTTATATATCGGATATGCTGGATTGTTAACGTCGTTCACAATTGTGCGGATTGTCAAAACGTTTGTGAAGCTTAAGGGACTTAACTGTGGGGTCATCAGTCCCTAAACTTACAAACTACCTATGAACTAGTTTATACTAAAGACGGCACAAACATCCATGCCCGAGGGGGTCAGCTGCTTCAGTCCGGTTTCTAATCTCAGGGAGGAACGTACAAACGATCCTTGATGAAGCCCCAAAGGAAAAAGCCACATGGCGTTAGATCGAGTGAACGTGCAGGCCATGCAAAACAAGCCCTGTCATTAGGCCTATCCAGCGCTTGGATACATTGGCGTTCAACCAGTCGCGTACTTCGCTATGGCAGTGAGGTGACGCACCATCTTCCTGGAAAAAGAAGTTTTCTGGCTCATCTTCTTCCAACTGAGGGAAGAGCCATTGCTCTAATGTATCAAGGTAAGAAGTGTCAGTTACAGCAGGATCACCAAGAAAGAAAGGCCCATAAAGATTCCGCCGTCATACGGCACAAAAAAACAGTTACTTTAGGGAAGTGCACTGGTGCCAAACAAAACTGTTTGAGTTGCTTTTTCATTTGACATATCATTTATACCTGTAAGTTTAATGAAATAAATATTATAAAGCGTTAAAACCCAGATATTAATGTATAAACACTTCTGCATTATTCTTGATCTAGAGTAACCACGTACTTCAACGTGCAATTGACGTCTTTCTTCTTGTCTTCTAATATGTGTGGTGGTCTTCCCACCAAAGAATGCTTTGATATAGCTCTTCACGCTTCCTTAGCCTGTGCAAGCCTCTTCATCTCTGAAGAAGAACGTCATCCTACATCCTTTTGAACGTGTTTGCTGTATTCGTCTATGGTCTCCCTCTGCGATTTTTAACCCAGTCACTATCCTCCAGCTCTAAATCGACGATTCCTTTATGTATTTAACCAAGGAACACGTCATGTCCTCGGGAAAAGTAACAACGTTTCATTTTGCTTTCAGTCGTTAGCATGAATTGTATGACAAAGCCACGTTAGCTGATATACAAGGTCAGCCCAATCAATCATCCAGACTGTTGCCCCTGCAACTACTGAAAAGGCTGCTGCCCCTGTTCAGGAACCACGCGTTTGTCTGGCCTCTCCACAGATACCCCTCCGATCGTACAATAGTAATGATTTAATGTTACTCCTTTTTATTTTATTTATTTATTTATTTATTAATTTTTTATCTTTTTTTTGCAGTTATGGGTCTATTCAGTTATGTACATTAATTATCTTACAAGTGAGAGTTGTGTCCTTTGATTCTGTTTCTCCTCATCGAAATTCGAAATTTCAAATTCTAATGGTAATGCACTGTCCTCGCATTTGGGAGAACGATGGTTCAAATTCACCTACGGCCATCCAAATTTAGGTTTTCCGTGATTTTTCTAAATTCAGTCAAATTCCGGTATGGTTCCCTTGAAAAGTTACGCCCATTTCCTTCCCCCATCCTTAACCAAAAACTCCTAGCATGGGGGCACTGTCGAAATGTTCAAATGTTTGTAAATTTTATGGGACTTAACTACGGGGTCATCAGTCCCTAAACTTACAAACTACCTATGAACTAGTTTATACTAAAGACGGCACAAACATCCATGCCCGAGGGGGTCCTCGCGCATTGTATCATAGCACCTCAATGCGCTCGGCCGCTCGTGCTGATTCTAATCAAATGTTGTACTCTAGGGATATAACTGGTTGTACTTGCAATGCAGTGAATAATATTTGGATACTAAGATATTTTTAGTTTGCTGCGTTATAATTGTATTCTGAACAAACGAAAATATTATATGAAGGTACATGTCTTGTAAATAACAGTATAAACGTTGTTTAGATAACGTAAAACAGTTGTTAAAGAATGCGATTAAAATAAACCACTCTTCGATGGTCACGTTACTTTAATATCCGGACAGATGGCAGTGTCGCAGTTGTCACCGTTCACGCCGGGGTGAGTAGGCCTGCTTCTAGTCAAAGGCAGGTGTGTGTTTACAAGCGCTGTCGACTGTCCAGACGGTACGATGCCACGCAAAGCTAATACCAGCTTTGAGATACGAACAACTTGTGATTTTTCACAATGCGAAAGGAAAATCATATCGACAAATTGCTGCCAAGCTCAACACAAGAGTACTGTGGCAGATATTGTCAGGCGTTTCAAAAACGAGGATTCCATAGACTCCATACCACAAATGGGCCAGCCACAGAAATAGGATGCTCGTGACAAGAGGAAGCTAATACGAAAAATAAAGAAGGATCCTACACTCAGTGCACTGAGATTAGCACGTGAGCTTCTAAACGAGACTAGAAAAAAGGTACATCCTCAGACGATTCGCAGAGCATTGAAAGAAAGTGGATACAATGGAAGAGTGGCTAGGAACAGAACCGACAGGAAAAATTGTACTTTTCTAGGACGTTTATTACGAAGGATGCAGTTTGGTGAAATGACGTCATTTTTTCCGACGAAAGTAAATTTAACGTTTGTGGGTCGAATGGACGAAGCATGGTGTGGCGGAAGAAGAATGAGGAACATAAGGCTTGCATTGTGCAGGAATATTTGTTGTACAACTGCCCCAAAGTCCTACAACCACCACCTCAGTTACCAGATCTCAACCCGATTGAGAATGTGTGGGGAGAACTGAAGCGACGTATTAGAAGTACACCAATATCTTCCAAAGAAAGGCTGAAGCGTCGACTAAAAGAAGAATGGGACGGTCTACGTGCGGACTATTTAAAAAATATCATTAGCAGTATGCCCCAGCGTTTGAAAGAAGTGATACAACAGAATAGCTACCCAACAAGTTATTGAAACATTTATTTTCCATAAAATTTTGTGTTGAAATACTTAGTTCTGCCATGTGTCCGAATATTAAATTAACGTGAATATAGGACC
Organism: Locusta migratoria; assembly: GCA_026315105.1. Classification (NCBI taxonomy): domain Eukaryota; kingdom Metazoa; phylum Arthropoda; class Insecta; order Orthoptera; family Acrididae; genus Locusta; species Locusta migratoria. Next base: position 601,683,833 of record CM048745.1, read on the forward strand.
GAGTTGTATTTAAATTATATTATTAAGGAAATTATGTAAGTTATTTTAATAAAATGTATATTGTTAATTACAAGACACATCACGTAATGTAATAATTGGTTATATGTTTTGTTTGTTTTGTTAGAAATAAAGTTATGATGTTGCAAGATTGAAATATCACAGTGTCCGAATATTAAGGTTATTCACTGTATATCGCTAAAGGCAGGGCCGAAAAGTTACAAATATTATGACTCATTTCGAAGCTCGTGGTATTGTAACTTGTAATGAAAATGGTGCGCCTGAGAATGAACTGTAATCCTTATCGGGTAAATAAATAAATTACAAATCCTACAAACCGTCACTTGTTACATATTGACGGTTGTCCCATTAACAGCGTCGATATAGATAGCGACTGTCTAAGATGGATAGAAAGTGACACATTTGTGAGAGTTTATGAGAGTTTTGTTCGTGTGTTCTTGGAGGTATTTCGACAGAAAAAACGAAAATTGTCTTCTTTCTGAATATTAATACAGTAACGCTGCACTGGTGCATGTCCCAGAAAGATTGTTTGCGAATAAACCAGGTCTCAGGAACTCGGTAAACGTTGCGGGCTTAATCGGTCAAAATGTTGACAGAATACACTCGGAATAACACTATTTGGGTCATTGCCGGGCAGTTATTGAGAACAAGGACGATGGCTGAGCTACAAGCGGCGTTTATGCGATAAAATTGTAACAGTTGAGGACCTTTGAAGCCGCGGTCCCCCAGGTTTAAGTAGCATTTATTAAAAGCCGGTGTCGGCAGTATTTTCAGTTTGGAGGGGTGCCTGCGCTGGAATACGCCTCTGACGTCACTGTGGCGGCAGTTAAATGCGATACGCTGCATCTACTTTACAACATCAGTAAGCTGCCCTCTGGTTGTAACTCACCGATCGTGCTGTGTTACCCGTCTGAGGCGGTAATTATGTCAAAAAGATCACAGCCTCTTTGAAGACTCCTTGAATAGTAGAAAGAAATGGTGGCAACGTGATTACTCTCAGATGACTTTCGAGGTTGGGAAACCTGTACAATTGAGTGCACCTTCTACGTTGACACGAAACATAAGATGAAATACATATTCTGAAAATCATCTCAAAGATATAAGACATGAGTAGTATCAACTAAGTTCATGACACCCAACTCATAAGGTGCAACCAGAAAGTAAGTTCCTCGATTTTTAATATAAATACAACTTGGTGCATGAAAAACTTTATTGACAAAAGGTACAACAAACTTTGATCTACTTTTCGACATAGGAAAAGAATTGAGACATGTGTGACATCAACTTTTATTTATTTACTCACTTATTTAACCTGGCAAGATGAGGACCTCCAGGCCCTCTCTTACACCTGACCAGGCGTTCTACATATTTTACATTTCCAATATTACAGTAGTTATACTAAATCTATAAAAATCAAAGTTTCAAACAATGTCCGTAACAAAAAAGGACATACACGCAGTTTATATTTGATAAATAATAAACACGTATCATAAAACGAAAGGGTTTTAATTATGGCCGGCCGCGGTGGCCGAGGGGACTGAGGCGCTTCAGTCACGGTCTGCTCGGCCACTACGGTCGGGGGTTCGAATCCCCCCTCGGGCATGGATATTTGTGCCGTCCTTAGTCTTAGTTAGTTCATAAGTAGTTTGTAAGTTTAGGGACTGATGACCCCGTAGTTAAGTCCCATAGACTGTCCAAACATTTGAACATTTTTAATTATGGCTGCTAGCAGCAATGGGCATAGAGCAAGGAGTGCAGAGAGAGAGAGAGAGAGAGAGAGAGAAATGAGTGTAATAATGGACAAATAAGGAGATATAATGGAAGAGCAGATGGCGTGACTTATGGTGGAGGAATGAGGAAGAAGAGAAAAAAGGGAGAGAGGGGCATTGCTTTTACTATCAGACAGAGAGAAAGTTGATTGTATTCGTGAGTTTTCGGGAGAGTTTTAAGAGGATGACAGATGGAAGTGTATCAACTTTTTCTCAATCGTAACAGAAGACTGAATTGTAGAAAGAGAGCAGGGCAACTTGTTCCAGAGGCGAGCAGCGTTGTCAGACAACGATTTTGCATATGTTTTCGTTTTATTAACGGGCGCAACTAGGGCACTATAGCAGTGGGATCTTGTCTTATTATTATGATGGCACAAAAGATGTTTAAATTCTGAGGCGAGGTACTGGGGTAATTGCTCACTCTGGAGTCGATGGAGAAGGCATAGAGTTTGATAGTTGTAGCGATCTTTCTTTGGAATGTTGGTGTATTAATTTCTATGATTTTATTGATATATAAGTAACTGCCTTGTATGAAAAACCTGGTAATGACTAAGCCCTCTATTCGCCTTTCAGAAACACCGAAGCACATTGTCTTCAATAATGTTACCAACTGTGAAACGCATCTTTTAAGGCTAATTTCATGCCCATTACTATCGAAGACAGATGACGAGGTACTATATTTCAACGTTCATCAGATCAAAAGCCATGTAAGTATGTCTATAAGAGAGAACAGCCACTACTAAAATTTTATTGTACTCGCCTATACATGTGACTGTAATATCTAAGTAAGAAAGCACTATACAGATTACACATATTGAGATGCAACTTAGCTCTCACTAGGATTAAGAGCCTATGTAACACTATTTCTACTCAGTATTACTCAGCTATCAACTTAGTACCGATTCAATTTACATAACACGCCCTTCACGTAATGTGAATCGAATTAGGTTATAAATCAATTTGCTACTAAGAAAATGTACAAAATTAGTCAACCTGCGAAAAACACCTTATACGTTCCTAAGTTACACTTTTCAATTAAATAGGAATTAACGTCGTGGGATAATGTTAATGTCGGTAGCTCAGGTTACCTTACACTCCAAAGATACATCAATTTAGGTCAAATGCATATCTCTGAAACTTCTTCTGCGTTTTATTTCTTTTCTTTACAGCCTAAGCACGTTAGATGAGTTCATTTATTATCTCTCTTTCCGTATCAATAAAAATTTTGGCAAAAGTATCTTTGTCTCAGATTCTAGAGGTGGGAGCGGAAAGTAATGTCTTGGCGTCCCTCCCTCATGTGGACGCCTATAAGATTCTCGCTGTTCGTTATTGGAGCTTAATTTGAAAGCTAACCAGGAAACGAAGAAACTGCTTACAATGACTTTATCTGCATTTTAAGGAGTATTACTTTGTGTCATAGGCTGACGTATTAACAAACCGTTCCGTTGACGTGCACGAATTTAAGTTAATAGGAAAAGTCTTTACTGAATGCAGCTACTATAAGTAATACCCTCAAAATGTGTGAACTAAAAATAAAAAAAATAAATAAATAATAGCCGCGCTGGTATGGCCGCGCGTTCTAAGGCGCCATGTCACGGGCATGAATGTGTGTTGTCCTTAGTGTAAATTGAAATAAATCGCAATTTGCGATCAGTTATGGCTTCACTGTACTAGGTTTAGATGGAATACCAAAGTGCGGCGAATGAAAATTTGTGCCCGGCTGGGATTCTAACCCGCGAGCTCCTGCTTGCTAGGCAGACGCGTTGACCACTCCGCCACCGAGAACACAGCGACCAGCCCGACTGCAGAGGACTCTTCCCTGCATGTCTCCCGCCACACCCAAATCTCCATTCGCCATGCCGTCTCTTTCCTATTACCACAGCCTATTTGTTCTGTAATGCTCGCAGCCATAATACTGTATTCCCGCATCAGGGAGAACAGACCGTGAGTTATCGAGACAGCGTGGCGAATGGAGATTTGGATGTGGCGGGAGACGTGCAGGAAAGAGCCCTCTGCAGTCGGGTTGGTCACTGTGTCCTCGGTGACGGAGTGGTCAACGCGTCTTCCTAGTAAGCAGGAGATCCCGGGTTCGAATCCCGGCCCGGCACAATCTTTCATTCGCCGCACTTTGGTATTCCATCTGAACCTAGTACAGTGAAGCCATAATTGATCGCAAATTGCGATTTATTTCATTAAATGAACTCTGTAAAGTCGTCAAAAATATATAATTGTTAGTGTAAATTAGTTTCAGTTAGTTTAAAGTAGTGATTAAGTCTAGGTTCCGATGACCATTGCAGTTTAGTCCCTTAGTTACACACACTTTGATCTTTCGAGATGAATGATATGTTCCCTTGGTAAAATACGAAAAAGAATAACGATTATACCAGAAATATACCGAGGAGCTGGTAGAGAGAACGGAGTAGGTGGGAAAGAGGGAGAAGCCATACCGTCGTTTCTGGTCGACCCTGGCACCGTTCCACACTGGTTTTGTTTACACCGCCAAAGTCGCGGGTCGTTAAGGTTTCCACGCAAAAGATTCTCTGGCCGATGAACAGCGATCCTTTTAACCTTCGTTTGAATTTTAGTTTATCGCTAGTTCTGAAGCACTTTAAGTAGCTTTAGAATCCCTGAAGCGAGGAAAATGTGAAAATTAGAATCTAAATCAATTACTGTATATAAACATTCCTTTGCAGTTTAGCATATTTCTGTTCGCCCTTTCATCACGAGCGTTTGATCACTGTATACTGACCTATGTCTTCATATACACTTCAGATGCTTTTTTAAATCGAATGGCAGACAAAACATTTTGTTACATTCTGCGATATCTGTTCTACCTCATTTATAAATGATGGTGGGAGGAATTTCTGTTTTGTCTTTCTGCTACATTAATTAATGTTATTACAGGTACGGTGTCTGTTCATTCGTTCAGGCTGAAAATATGTGACGGACATGGACACGAACGTGGATTTCCCGCTTTGGGCCAGCGGTCGCCTTAACCAATTAGGCTATCCGGATACAGTGGCCGTCCTCCCCATATCCTCAGTTTATCATATCTTACTGCACTACCCTTTGTCCAGTATTACACTTGCTCGCAGCTAAACCGGTAGTCCCGCAAGAGATCGTAAATGCGATCTGGATTTCCCGTTCGGCATAATTTTTCAACTTTGCCACTGAGCCGAGGCGGATTAGCCGCGAGCACTGGAGCTCCGTGCTGCGGTGCGGGTGATGCGGTGCGCGCGACCGTTCGCCGTCGGGGGTTCGAGTCTCCCCTGAGGAATGGGCGTTTGTGTTGACCTTAGGTTACTTTACCTTAGTTTAAGTAGTTTGTAAGCTACGGACTAATACTAATAACCGAGTAGCTGAGTCCGATACGTAGATATAGAAACATTTGCCATTGAATGTATTCAATCCCCTGTAACAGCCGAGACATTAAAATATTTTGAATTCATAAATTTGCAATTGTTATTGTCAAGAAATCTAGGTTCGGCTGAATCATGTTAAACGTTTTAAGTCTTTTATATAGACATATTTTCACGTAAGTAAATTTTACAGTAAATACTAACGAAGTACGTTATTTTACCTACAAACATGCATCACTTCATACATTGGTGGTCGTGTTATTTCCGTCTATTGCAACTAAATTGAAAGGCGTCTTTTGTGCCATATGCGTTTCACTTCATTTGTGAAGCATTATAGCTGGCCTGTAGTCCGTTTTCTTGTGTACAATATATCATTTGCAGGCAGTTATAAATATTTCGCCATGTTTCAAAGTGCAACAGTTATAAATCTTTGCTATGTTACAATTTCTAAAATTCTGCTAGCTTTGTAACAACTTCTGTAGCTCAAGTTTTTGCGAAGGTGATTGAATGTTTCCGTATTAGTTGCCATTTTTTGGTGTTACTCCACTTGTCTTCATGGAACTCTTATGCATATACTGTAGTTGGATGGATTCAAATGTTCAAATGTTTGTAGAGCTTATGGGACTTAACTACACGGGCATCAGTCCCTAAACTTACAAACTACTTATTAACTAGCTTATACTAAAGACGGCACACACATCCATGCCCGAGGGGGGATTCAAACCCCCGATCGCAGCAGCCGTGCGGACCGTGACTGACACGCCGCAGACCACTCGGCCACCGCGGCCGGCTTGGATGGATTCTTGTGGTGGTTGGTGAAGAAATGTATTTCGTCACTTCACTGTGCCCTGGTTTGTTTACAGTGTGTAGTGCTGTCAACTGTCGCTTCTCATATGTCTTTTGCTTAATTTCCTTGCATTTCTTAGTGTATCAGCTGTTTTCTGTTTATGTTGTTCTCTGTGTAGATTTGTGCGTGTTTTAGTTTTTGGTGAGAGAGTGGGGGGAGGGGTAAAGAAGGGAGGGACATTTCATATTTCATCACGGTTTTCCACTGTTTTTGTGGCCAACTTATTCAATTCCAGGACTCTTGGTATTTGGAAGTTTTCCAGTAGTGTCAGGAGTTTTCTGTTTCGATTATTCACTCTGGTAATTTGCATGCCTTGTTCCATGTTTGATGGTTCATGTTCTTTCATGTTTCTTGCAAAGGTGTAATGCAGAGGTGGGCAATGAGCGAGCCGCGATCTCAGAGCCGTCTGCCTGAGCGGGAGCAGCGTAGAGCTCTGCATTTCGATGAAAACAACCGCTCGAGAATTTCCCGTTTCGTGCCGCTGCTCGACGACTGGGGTAGGCCCACGCTGCGACACGGCTGTGTCCGTCTAAATGCCCCATGTGGCCGGTCCAGTGATTTCAAATATTAACACTGGATACACAACTGTAGTGGTTTGTTTCTGCGAAAAACGTGACGCTCTTCAATGGTTATGTTGGCAACTATGTACATATAGGTCATATTGTTGTTTTGAACCTTGTCCTCTGAAAATAAGTTATCAACGATTGATTAATAAATACATGATGATGAAGGTAGTGTCGCTTATGGCTTTAGAGCAGTCAAAGGAAATAAAATAGTGTTCAGAACCATATGTGAGTTATATTTTTCTTCATAACTACTGTTTCTATCACATTTCATTAAATGAATAAATTGCACTCCTATAGACGGTATTTCTAGTGTTCAGTTTTAAATTTGCCTTTTGTCTATAGCCTACTAATTTCCGTTTCAACTTACGGATTGAATATACGCTCTATGTGGAAAATCATGCTTATATCATAGGCTTAGAGTCTGTCGTTATTACACTTTATTAAGTTGTCTACAACAGTGTAATTTATTCATTAATTGCAAAGTGGGGGAAACACTAGTTCTGAATCAAAATATAACTCAAGTATACGTTTTCCACGACTCGTGTCTTTTTCTACTGCTTAGATGTAGAAGTTCGGTTAATTGTATGTCTCGAATATTTTGTAAATATTATTCATATTTTCAGAACAGATAGTGCCCGTTGTATATGAGTTAGTTTCTACGTTAGCAACTAGTAGAAACGATTATAAATTTCAGAATGTTAAATTCTTCGTAACCACATTATACTAACAGCTGGATGGTGTATGACAGGTATACGTTCACTAACATGGCGTCGACCGTCACGACTTCGTAATACACAGTAATAACTCAAGATTATCTTTGAGCTCACTGTGCCGGTCGCCGTCCGCCTCTCGGTTCCCGGCGGAAGTGTCGAGCGCTGCCGGGCGCTCGAGCGCGCTCGTTGTCTCGGTCGGTGACAGCACGACCGACGCGCGCTCAACCCTGTGGAATCGCATTAGAAACCGACCTCGCTTGAGCAACGCACATAGCGTTATGGATTAACGAAGTATAGGGGAGTAAATGCTCAATTCATGAAACGAAGAGAAGTATTATGGAGAGAATTAGGAGCGGCTCGTTACTCCTGAAGAAGAAAGACATATCGGAACAGGAGGCGAAAAGTGAAGCTCGGAAATAGTTTGCACTTGTAGTGGATCGTGTCACGCAGGCTTCTGCTGGTTTTGTGCAATGTACCACATGTAATACTATAGTTTCGTACCAGTCAAGCACAACAGGTATGATTCGACACTGCAAAAGTAAATGCGGAGCAGGATTCCAACGACCACTTGCCGTTCCAAGCAGATAAAAAACAAAATTGCGTGAATATTACACCTAACTCCGCCATTCCTTCCCGATCCTGCATTCAATATTAGTACAACGCATAGGCATAGCCACGATTTCGTGAGGGGTTGTCAATGAATGAACATTGTAATAACGTGAACTCTTAATAAAATCGCAAACGGCACTAATAGTGTGTAAGTTATATTTCATTCCAAAGGACTGTATAGATACAAAATTAATGAAAGTAGGAAAATTCTGATCGAAACACGGACGATAATCGGAAAGGCAGTGCGTGAAGCTTCACGTAAAACCACTCAAATTTTTGCAGTACGTGTAGGGCTATCAGTGACAAGAAAGATGAGTGTAAATAAGCTTTGACTACACGGGAACCTAGAGTCGTTTACATAAGAACATCAAGAAATATTGCTGACTGACATTGTAATATATGACTGAAATTTTAATTACCGATAGTAAAACTCTTCATTATTTCAGTAGTAATCACCCTAACTGTTAATACATTTAACCCTCTGTGAGACATGACGGTCAATTCCTCCGTGCGCAGATGTTTGCAGTTAGCTACAGAACCATGTTTTATAACCAGATGTACACATGTTTACCAGAAACATACCGATGACTATGAATGTCTCTTTTCAGGGTTCCAAAACATATGGGAATCACATTTGGAGAAATCGAGACTGTATGGAGCACGTTTAACTGTTTCCCAGACTTGGCAAAATGTAGCCGCACTTCATCCTGATACACAATGATGCCAATTATTGTTAGCTTTGTCAACATTTCGGGAGGGGTTTGAAGCCCAGAAACCACCACCCCGGACTACGCGCATGGTACAACGTATACGAGGCCGAGTTTGTAGATACGCTACACATAGCCCACGATTAGACTACTGTGTTCCCGTTTGTCTACCGAACGGAACAAAATACTATATACAGACATTACAGTTTAAACGATACAATCACTAGAATACAAGATCACCTCAAAGACGAAACTCCAGTAGTCTGCATCATATTAACAAACATCAAATGTAACATATGCAATTGTAATATTACTATCAGTTCTATAGAACTGATAGTAAACAACGAAAGACATTTGTAAAAGAAATAAGTGACTGGTTAATGTGAAGCGGTGGCCTCTGATCTCAAGGATTGGGGCGAAGCGCAGCTCGCTGGCGCTGAGTCCGCCGGTTACTGGCGACCGACCGAGCGTTCGGCGCGCTCGGCCGAGCGCTGGCGATCGGTTGCCCGCAGAGGACGCTCGGCCGCGCACTCCCGAGAGCCAGAGGGGCGAGCGGAACTCGCCGGTAAAAATCGGAGATAATGCAGACCTCTAGAGCAGAGCCGCGAACAGCTGGCGTCCATCACGTAGTTCCTGCTGAAAAGACTAGATGCCGTTTTGCGCAGCCAAAGCGCTAACGTAGCCGCATAAATGCACTTCGCTGTGTGTGTTATAAAATAACATAAAGATAATAGTGCAAACTCTTTAGTAACCAACTCGAATGAACAGATTCCACTGCTAGGGGTATCTACTGAAAAATGCTATTATGTTTATAAGTAAGTAACTTATAAAAATTATACTGGAAACTCCAACGCATGCAGTCGAGCCGGCAAACATCTTGTAAAGATAAGAGCGATATATTTGTTTTGTTTCAGAAGACACCGCTCACAGTGCCATCTGTTAGTTCGAACTTTGTACTTCAGCTTTTTCGTTATAATCTTTGGTATTACGTTATGGTACAGTACGCTGTGGAGTTGAAATGGCTAGTCAAATCGGCGCGGTAACGCGGCGTTCTATTTTCCAGTTCAACTTTAGTTGGGAGTGTGATTACTTGGTTGGTTCACTGAAAGCGAAGGAGGAGCAAAATGTTTGGTATGTGGTAAAATACTAGGCATAAAAAAGTACAATTTAGAACGCCACTATAGAACACATCACTTCAACCAGTATGGAAGTATAGAAGGTGAAATGCGACTTAATCTTCTTAATAACCTACGCGAGGAAGGAAGTAAACTAGAGGTATGTATTATAATGCTGTACCTACTTACGAGATAACTTAATCACAGTGTTTTGTTTAATAAAACCAATTTTTCTTTGAAATGACAACTCTGTTAATTTCTTACACAGGAATGTGATGCCTCATCCTCCGATGCAGCTGTTCACGCTAGTTACAGAATAGCTTTGCTGATAGCCCGTACTTCCCGACCATTTTGTGACGGTGAATTTGTGAAGCAGAGTTTGGAAGTTGTAGCAGACGAACTATGTCCACAGTTATCACGTTCTTTCGCAAGTTTGAGTCTGTCGCGGCGTACTATAACTCGCAGTATTGAACATTTGTCAGGTGCGCCAGCAAGCATGCAGACCTCTAGCGGCAACTAGGATAACTACCGGCGGAGCGCGAACGCTGCTCTTTTTCCGGCCTGAGCCGGAGCGCTGCTCATTGAGCTGATTTGTGCCCACCTCTGGTGTAATGGCTATTTTCAAACTTCCAGGTTATTATATGTTCTTTTTATCTGGTTTTTAAATTTCTGCCTGTCATTCCGAGACATACTCTTCCCATTCTAGCTGGTATATACCTACCCCTTCATATTTGTCTGTTGTTTGCAAATGTAACTGGGGTGTGTTTCTTCTTCTGTAAGCATTGTAATCCTTGTTTCTTTAGCATGTTTGCTATTTTGAGTGAAGATTTGTATTTTTATGTTAGACTGTACCATTTAATTTTGTTGTTTATGTCACGTGGGTTGCTGTTTTGTGTCTCTTGCTTTTGTTTGTGGGATTTTTTTAGTGTTTGTGGTTGTTTTAAACTTCATACATGCTCTTCATAGTTTAACAAAATTAGTCTGAAGGATGAGCAGTATGAAGCTATTCGCCTTCTTCAATAAAAGCGAATAGGGATATAAGTCCGACGAATATGGTCAGTACGAAACGTATACATCAAATTAAAACAGCAGCACATTTTCCACATATAAACCTCTTTTTCTACACTGAACCAATACAGGCCTCAAGATACTATTCTCTATCGTTGTCTTCACACTAATCAAATGTTCAAATGTTTGTAAAGTCTATGGGACTTAACTACGGGGTCATCAGTCCCTAAACTTACAAACTACTTATGAACTAAGACTAAGGACGGCACAAATATCCATGCCCGAGGGGGGATTCGAACCCCCGACCGTAGTGGCCGTGCAGACCGTGACTGGAGCGCCTCAGTCCCCTCGGCGACCGCGCACACTAATCCAGTCACCAAGTTTAGCCGATATTGAATCGTTACATTTAATCTTTCATACTTCATAAGAGCTGTTATTATTTTCATCTTCGTCTTCGGAGGATTTTAACGAACCTGACTCTGACAATTCGTGCTGTACGTATCGTCTGCTCTGAACTTGACGTTTCTTAAAATTGGATGGCTGAAAAGACATTTTTCTTTTCATTGCCAATCTTTTTCTTTTTCTCATTTATAATTTCTGGGGCTGTAAGAAGTGGTGCTTTCTGCTCCCTGCTTGAAGATTTTGCTATCGTCGTCTTTGTAGACAGAAATGCAACACTCGAAACAATTTTGCTGCGTCTCCCCGACTTCAATTCTCCCGCTAAGCTTTAATTGCATTTTTTCATCCTCTGTCCACAAAGAAAAAGATTTTCTTTGATAATTTTACATCTGCAATGCCAAATGAAAATACGGTGCAAAACGAAAACAGTGTAACAAATGCAATAAATTGAAATAAATGTAGTGGCCCTTTTCACTCGAATTGTATTAATCCGATTCGCCGGAAAAACAGATGTTTCCCCTACATTGGTAATACTGTGCAAGTATAAGGTTATATCTTCATTATATAAACGTACTAGCTTCGCAACGGTTGTTAAAGAAGGTCCTGTGTATATCATGGTTCTTTGGGTTCCGGACGTAGGTCAGCAAAAACACAATCCTTGTTGGATCTCTCTGTCAATAAACTCAGTTCTCCTAGCCAAGATGTCAAATTTAAGTAGAAGTCATTGTCGAAAACGATGAATGTTCATAAAGTTTTTCATAAAATTTCATAAAGTTTTTCATTCCGTGCTTCGGAACAATGTAAATTCAATGTTAGGTTGTGTTCATAAAGTTACACATTGCAACAGGAGCGCCGAAAACTGCTGGAAAATTACATTTCTGAACTCTATAAAAAAAGAGTTTCGCGTGAAAGTGCTGGTTATAATGAGATGTGACAACAACGGATGTATCTGATTCGGTCAAATTTTACTTTCTATCCTGGCGGCCTCGTGTTTTTATGTTGGCAATATCAATAACACGATATAAAATCGTTGCAAAGATGATCGAACCACATAGAGAGTAGATAAATACTGCTGTTCCTGCTGTATGCTTGATTTCACGTCAAAATATTTGCGTGTCACGCGATTGGCTTATGACGATGTCACATGATTCTCGTTATTCAACATCTGTTGCCAACATTATCACAGGAAACCGCCGGGATATGAGTAGGACTACGTCGCATAGTTTTTCTTGACCCAGCTGTCAAACGATAAAACCTTTCATAGCAGAGAGTGTCGCGGCTATATGTATCAGACATCACTGATTAGCACAGACCAGTGAGCTTTCTGGCACAGGCATATCAATATCTATGGCCTAAGAAACATTCATTAATGTATGTCTGTGTGTCCATCGCGCTTCCACGACAGTGATCAATATGTCACGAGTATTTTTATCTTTGAGTCTATCTGGATTTTTATCTTTGTTTTGTGTCACTGTTCATAGTCGGTAATGTGTGGTTGACGGAAACATGTGATCTATTTAAAACATTGCGTATTTGATATTCCTCGTCGTTATTAAAGTCTGAAAGGACCGCATTGTCTGACGATTGAAAGAATAAACCGATTTTGACTCGTACCGTAAACTTCGTAAGTCACAGAGTATATAGCTTTTCCTAAGAGAAAAAGTATGTGGTCATGGAGAAAAGTCTGTCAGCACGTACACACACAAGCCTTTTATATATAGATATAGATTGTGTTACAAATATGTAAGACATATTAGAGGCTAGATGAAAGCTCTGAGTCGCCCGGGCACTTACTTATTCCAACGTTAGAGTAGTCCACCAGTTTCCCTTTTCCCTCTCTCTGTCCATCTCCCCCTCTCTCTCCTGTCCTTCTCTCATCTCCCGCCTCTCTCTGTTCATCAGCTCTCTCTCTCTCTCTCTCTCTCTGACCATCTCCACCTTCATCTTTCTCTGCCATAAAAAAAATCATATAACTCTGTTAACTTTCTTACTGATCAGCGAAGGGGTACCCTCCGCCTTGCACCGTGTAAAATCTTAGGTAGACGGTGATTCCTCTCGTTTCAAAAGTTAAGTATACGGAATAAATCCATAGATTTGGTCGAAGTTGGTACGTAAAATATCCTCTGGCATTCCTTTTGTTTTGGAGATGAAGTCTGTAACATTTCATCGCAATCCGACGAAAGGAATGGCAACTCATAAAATACGAACAAACATGATGATACAGTTTTCCACGTGGTTCAGTGTTTATGACGTCATATCTCCTAAACTGCAAGTCGCACAATGAAATAATCTTGTTGGTAGATACATTTGCATAAAGGGATACTGTTCGCAAAATATTTTGCGAACACATTTAGTAGCAAGTAAGTATTAAATGTAAATTTCGTTCATAATGCGGCAGTTTTTCAAGTATATCAGTATTCATGAGGACATATTTTCCGAAGTATGTGTCGTAAAGTGATGCAATTATGCCTATAACGTTCGCGGAAGTGCAAGTAATATATTGACATAGTTTAATCGCAGTCGGATGAACAGTACGTCAATGCATAAAATACGAAAAAAAAACACAAAATAACAAAAAACATATATTTTATACATTAGATACTAGCTGAATAGCCGACCGCGGTGGCCGAGGGGACTGAGGCGCTCCAGTCACGGTCTGCACGGCCACTACGGTCGGGGGTTCGAATCTCCCTCGGGCATGGATATTTGTGCCGTCCTTAGTATTAGCTAGTTCATAAGTGGTTTGTAAGTTTAGGGACTGATGACCCCGTAGTTAAGTCCCATAGACTATACAAACATTTGAACATTTGAACTAGCTGAATATCCGGCGTCGTCCAGTGTTAAGTTATTCCATCTTCCCTTTTCTCTTTCTGTGCAACAGATTTTTTTTATTGGCCTACCAGAAAAAATTAAAAAATTACAGTGATTGATCTCCGACTAATGTTTCTATCCAAAACCCATATGTAAACCCCAACTGGCATGTGAGCAGTCCTGTTGTTCTATCTAGGACAATCACATAACCATCGCGATGTTTTGTGATTTTAGCAAATGATAAGAACATATATATTTTTTACTGGAAATATTTGCAAAAAAAAAAAAAAAAAAAAAAAAAAAAAAATGATGAAATATCAACCTGAAACATTAAATGACTTATATCAAAGTAATTGACGATGGAACAATAGACGTCTGTACCAAATTCCAGAGTAAAATATGGAAAAAAATTTCAGAAGTTACTGGACACAACATTCCGAACAACTTTTATTTTCTATCCGACGCATAAAAGCAGAGTGATATGGCGCGGTGCCGCCCTCTAGCGCCGTCTGCCTCGGGCAGGTTCTGGTCTACGGCGGTCAACAAATGCGTCTGTAAAATACGGTGCTAATCGTTTGAATGGCGCAACCTAAAATGTGGGAACACGTTACAGACAGATCGCCGTTATTTCTGCAAATAACAGTGGAACGGTGCGAGATATTGTAAAAAATTAAGAGAGCAAACTTGTAGAGAATTTTCTCCTCTTCAAACTCGTTTATTCAATTTACGTCTCTTATTGACGGTGAAGGCGTAATTTGTAATTAAAAATCGATATGTCAAAAGGCCGTCTACCTGACATTAAATGACCGTCTAATCCTCCAAACCTCCACCCTCAAATACCTTGGCCTCATTCTGAATCGCTCCCTTTCCTGGAACCCTCACCTTCGTCAAAAAGCCATCTCAACCTTCGCAAGTTCCTTTCTGGCCCGATATGGGGTCTTAACCTCTCCGCAATCCTATACACCTACCGTTCGTTTATGCATACCGTCCTTTTCAGTTTCTATTCTGCTTGGATTTCCGCCTCTCCCACCAACTATAAATCCATCCAAATCCTAGAACGGCATGACCTCCGCCTCGCTTCCCACATACGCCTCCCCCCCCCCATGTGGACCCTCTATGACCTCCTCCATTTTCCTCACCTTCTATAGTTCCTAGAACATATCTATATCCTATACGCCACCTGCAAAATAGAATGCCGTCACCCTCTGGTCTGTTCCCTCCTGCTGAACCCCGGGCCTCTGCAGCACCGATACCAGAATATTCCCCCCTCCTTGCACCTTCACACTCTTCACATCGCCGGCCGCGGTGGCCGAGGGGACTGAGGCGCTCCAGTCACGGTCAGCACGGCCACTACGGTCGGGGGTTCGAATCCCCCTCGGGCATGGATATTTGTGCCGTCCTTAGGATAAGCTAGTTGATAAGTAGTTTGTAAGTTTAGGGACTGATAACTCCGTAGTTAAGTCCCATAAGCGTAACAAACATTTGAACATCTCTCCACATCCTCCCCGCAGTAACTTTCGCCACCTCCCTCTCCCGGATGACGCACCCGTCCTATCAGCCCTAATTCTCCGTCCCCGTCCACTCTCCTCCTTGGATCTTCCCCTCCCCTCAGAGTTCTTACGGTTTCCTCCTCCACATTCGCCCTCCCTCCCCGCGGCTCCCCTCGTTCCCCCTCTCCCAATGCGCGGTCTGAATAGTGTTCCAGTTTTAACGTGGTGCATCATCGGCAGTGTGTATCGTATCTGTGCAGCCTATAGTATCTGTGTCAGTGTACGTTACTTTAACAGTGCAACTGCCGACAACGGCAAAACATTGTATTTCATACATGTGTTTTACAAGTGTCTTTGTCAGTGTAAAATGTAAACATTCACGGTAGGAAAGGTCAATATTGCCACAGTCTAATATACCAGTCGCGACACTCACTAGTGTAAAATCTGTTACCGTCTGACAGCTAAGACGACACCAGCGCTCCAAGAGGTGAGCAAGGGAGCCGCCTGTTGACGTCATATATATCGTATGAATATCACTTTATTCTCGCCCCCTTTTGTACGTAATTCACGATATGGCTGTTATATTTTAGGCACAAAGGTTTTAGTCTAATATCAGGCGAAACGGATGATGCATAAATAAACGGATGAAATGATGAAAGCTATAACCTACTAACGCAGAAACATGTGACTCCGAATATTTTTCCAGATTTCTCCATTGAAACGGAACTAATTTACGCCTAAGAAGCGTAGCCGGTAGCTCCAAAGTAAACGGGTATGACACACAATTTTTTGTGTTTTAGTTTTAGAACAACTGTTGGGAAAACTACGACTGTCGTCTTTGTTTGTTTGTCAAGCTTAAGGGACTTAACTACGGGGTCATCAGTTCCTAAAATTACAAACTAAAGTATCTTATACTATAGACGACAAAAACATCCATGCCCGAGGGGGGATTCGAACCCCCGACGAGAAACGACCTCGCGCATCTTTCATCTTTCTTAACTGTACATTTCATTCCATTCCATGATGGTGGTGGTGGCGGCTGGTGCAACAACAGTGTTGAATAATTAAAAAATGCTCAGTCTCTGTTGCAACAGAGATTGAGCATTTTTTAATTTCTTAAATGTTCTGTGACGGACGAGATACTTCCAACTAATGGTAGAAATACATTGAAAACGTTTTTAAAGTTGCAACTTTACGAAGTGTGCTTCTTATGTTTACGTTATTCCGGGGGAAAAATGGAAGAGTATGACCACTGACGCCAAGATTTGAGTTTGATGATAATATTTTCTACAAATATTTGGCATTTGCATACCTCCCTAAATAGTTTCATCTTACTTTCTGAACTTTCAATTTTTTTTTAGTAAAATATACGGTTTCGGAGTTTTGTAGCACATTGTTGAGAATCTTACTTTCATACGCATTTTTTTCCTGTACCTTTGGACATCAAATCAAATGTTCAAATGTCTGTAAATCTATCGGACCAAACTGCGTGGTCATCAATCCGTAGCTTACAAACTACTTAAACCTAGGTAAACTAAACTAAGGACAAACACACACACATCCATCCATGCCCCAGGGAGGACTCGAACCTCCACGGCGAGCAACCGCGCGCTCCGCAGCGAGACGCTTTAGACCGCTCGGCTACTCAATAATTAAATAATTGAGTCAATAATTAAATCACTAAAGACTAAGGACTTTTGTAGATATGATGGGGTATCTAGCAGAATACTAAAGTATTGTCCTCCATATGTTAGCCCAGTACTAAGCCATATTTGTAATTTTTCCTTTCAGAATGGTCAGTTTCCGAACAGATTAAAGTACTCAGTTTATAAAAAAAGAGAAAAGGATAATGTAGACAACTATAGACCTATTTCTATGCCATCGGTTTTTTCTAAAGTTATTGAAAAGGCTGTATTTTCAAGATTAATTGATCATTTCAGTTCACATAATTTATTGTCAAACGTGCAGTTTGGTTTTAGAAGTGGTTTAACGATTGAAAATGCTATATTTTCGTTTCTCTGTGAGGCACTTGATGGGTTAAATAAGAGGCTACGGACATTAGGCGTCTTCTTTGATTTAACAAAAGTGTTTGATTGTGTTGATCACAAAATATTATTGCAGAAGTTGGAACATTATGGAATACGGGGAGTAGTCCACAACTGGTTCACCTCTTACTTTAATAATAGACAACAGAAGGTAATTCTCCGCAGTGTAGAAAATAGCTATGACGTGCAATCCCAACAGGGCACAATTAAGTATGGGGTGCCCCAGGGGTCTGTTTTGGGACCATTGCTGTTTCTTATTTATATAAATGATATGCCTTCGAGTATAACAGGTGACTGTAAAATATTTTTGTTTGCTGATGATACCAGCTTGGTAGTGAAGAATGTTGCTCGTAATATTGTCACAATACCAAATAATGCAGTTCAAGAGATAAGTTCATGGCTTGTAGAAAACAAGTAGATGTTAAATCACAGTAAAACTCAGTTTTTACCATTTCTAACACATAATTTGACGAAAGCTGACATTCTGATTACACATAATGGGCATGTGATAAGTGAGACTGAACAGTTCAAATTTCTAGGTGCTCATATAGACAGTAAGCTGTCATGGAAAGCCCATGTTCAGAATCTTGTTCCAAAACTAAATTCTGCTATATTTACCATTAGAACAATATCTGAGATAAGTGATTTTTCAACACGAAAAGTAGTCTATTACGCTTACTTTCACTCACTTATGACGTACGGCATTGTTTTTTGGGGTAACTCGCCTGATGCAAAAAGGATATTTCTGGCTCAAAAACGGGCGGTTCGAGCAATATCTGGTGTAAGTTCGCGAACGTCATGTCGACCCCTTTTCAGTAGTCTGGGAATTTTGACTCTGGCGTCACAATACGTTTTTTCTTTAATGTCGTTTGTTGTTAATAATATCAGCTTATTCCCACGAGTTAGTGGCTTTCACTAGGTGAATACTAGACAGAAGTCGAATCTGCATTTGCATCACACCACCTTAACACTTGTGCAGAATTGCGTACAATATTCTGCGGCATCCATTTTCAATAAGCTGCCACAAGAACTAAAGAATCTTAGCACTAATCCACACGCTTTCAAATCTAAATTGAAGAGTTACCTCATGGCTCACTCCTTTTATTCTGTCGAGGAACTCCTAGAAAAGTTAAACAATTAAGCTAATTCATTTTTTTCTTTATTGATTCTTTTCACTTTGTCTTAAGATTGTCGTGTGCAAAGGACTACTTAAAAATTTTCTATTACCATTCTTGTGTAACAATTAATGTATTGACTTGTTCCATGACCATGGAGTCTCACTCCTCAATTGGGTCCTATGGAACAGAAAAACCAATAAATAAATAAAAAATAAACTCCACCGCGGCTTTGGACGTCCAAACTGCACTACATAGTTGTCTATATACACTATTAGCAATTTTCTGTCCTTAAAAAGGTCAAACTATCACTGATGCAATTTTCAGGTGAATCGTAACGGAAACTTTTCAGGATTATGATTGTTACATACCTCTCAGCGTCTTTAGTAAATTTGGTAACAGACAAATGAGGTATTTTTCTTGTTGTTGCTATATTTTATTGCGCTATAATCGTTCCCCGTTCCGGAAAGCATCACGAAAACGAATATAGGCTACCAGTAACGCGACGTACAGCGCACGAAATACCGCCACCTCAGTAGTGTCCCCTGCTGGCCGCTGGGTGCGCTGCTGCCGCGGTGGGTAACAAAAATTCGCTCGAGTGTCGTGACTGCTATGTTAGACTTCGATATTACTAAAAATTTCCGGGCTATTATGCCGTAGTCTTATGGATTTATTATTGAAACCCAACGTTTAGTCCCCATCTGCGGAGGACATTTTCAACGGGGAATCGAGGCACTTTTGAATGTCCGATGCACACCCTGGCTCAGCAACAGAACGCTCCTCTGTTGCCTCTGTCTCGTATTCTACGCTGAAATCTGTCGCCCGCTTTCGCGTCGTCCACGTGCGAGCAGAGCGGCGAGTCATTGGGAGGGGAGCAGCCGGCGGCGAGTGTGTCTGGCAGATAGCGCGGCCGCTTTCCGGCACATGGAGCGCTGCCGCTGCCGCTGCCCGCTGTGGCCGCCCAATCAAGACAAATGAAGCCTCTGCCGGCTGCCGCGCTGGCGACACTAGCGGACGAAACTCGCACTGCCCGCTCGTCATTACAGGGTTACCAACTTAGGGGTTTTCCCACTAAATTTAGTGGGAAAATTATAGATTGGGGACATATTTAGGGGGATAAAAATCGTAGGGGGATTTTAGGAGGATAAGTGCTTCAGGGGGGGAGTGTGGTTTTGAGGGGAATTTTAAGGGCCCTTGCCCTTCTTAGACGGTATTGGTTGCAGTCTGGAGACTTCGAACCCTAAGTTATTTAACTGAAAGTTACATTCGCCTTCCCAACAGAACTCTTTTTTCTTTATTATTTTTTATTTTATTTATTTATTTATTTTGGTCACTCAAAATACAACTCGTACTATTTGGGGGGGATTTAGGGGGATTTCATATATGATTTAGAGGGAAACTATGCTTCGGGGTTGGCAACGCTGCCTCATTACCGAAGCGACTGTCGAGCGAGAGCAAAGGGGACCGCCCTACCAACCTGTTTCATTTTGTCTGCATTACGCGCTTCACATCCTTTGCCTTCAAAGGAAGGAAGGCTAGACTTCAAATAGAGCAATAGCGTCTTACGAGGAAACTACTGGCAGAAGATTAGGTTGTTACGTGCCGTCGACTACGAGGTCATTAGAGACTGACCAGGAGACGTTCGGGTCTCGGAATTTCAGTTTGGGACAACACTTCGCATATTTGTGGTAATCGCCAAAGGAGTCCGCTCTTGGAAATTTTTGAAACGCACCATCCAGCAAATTTCGAGAAAAAGGGCTCCGTAACTTAAGCGCAACTCCAATACCTGGTGATCAAAAAGCCAGTATAAATTTGAAAATTTATTAAATCACGGAATAATGTAGATAGAGAGGTAAAAACTGACACACATGTTTGGAATGACTTGGGGTTTTATTAGGAAAAAAACTGTCCGACAGATGGCGCTTCATCTGATCAGAAAAGCAATAATTAGCATAACAAATTAAGACAAACCAAAGACGATGTTCTTTACAGGAAATTCTCAATATATTCACCATCATTCCTCAACAATAGCTACAGTCGAGGAATAATGTTGTGAACAGCACTGTAAACCATGTCCGGAATTATGGTGAGGCATTGGCGTCGGATGTTGTCTTTCAGCATCCTTAAAGATGTCGGTCGATCACGATACACTTGCAACATCAGGTAACCCCAAAGCCAATAATCGCACGGACAGAGGTCTGAGGACCTGGAAGGCCAAGTATGACGAAAGTATGACGAGCACACGATCACCACCAAACGATGCGCGCAACAGATCTTTCACGCGTCTAGCAATATGGGGTGGAGCGCCATCCTGCATAAAAATCATACGTTCGCAGGTGTTCATCAGCCAAGCTGGGGATGACGCGATTCTGTATCATATCGGCGTACCTCTCACCCGTCACGGTATCAGTTACGAAACCAGAATCACGCAGTTCCTCAAAGAAAAAATGCCTGATAACGGTAGATGTTTGGTTCTAATAAAACCCCATGTCATTCCAAGCATGCGTGTCAATCTTTACCTCTCCATCTACATTATTCCGTGGTTTATTAAGTTTTCAAATTTATACTGACTTTTTGATCACCCGGTACATATGATATGGTTGTCAATTAGACGCGTACTACAGAATGTCCTAATAGCTCAGGCACTACCGTTGCCGGCCGCGGTGCCCCAGCGGTCTGCGGCGCGTCAGTCACGGTCTGCGCGGCCGCTGCGGTCGGGGGTTCGAATCCCCTCTCGGGTATGGAAGTTTGTGCCGTCTTTAGTATAAGCTAGTTCATAAGTAGTAAGTAAGTTTAGGGACTGATGACCCCGTAGTTAACACCCATAAGCTCTACAAACATTTAACTTTTTTTCTTTTCACTACCGTTCTGATTGTTCTGTGTAGGATGGGATTTCGATTCGACATGGAGGAAGATTTATTTTATTATTTGACAGTGCACTATAAGTTGTGACTAGTAACAAGGCCCCTGGAGTAGATGATATTCCGTCTAGACTGCTATTATCGTTAGAAGACCGAGCGAGATGGCGCAGTGGTAAGACACTGGAGTCGCATTCGGAAGGACGGTGGTTCAAATCCATCTGCGACCATGCTGATTTAGGTTTTCCGTGGTTTCCTTAAATCACTCCAAAAAAAGCCGAGATGGCTCCTTTCAAAAGGGCACTGCCGATTTCCTTCCACATCGTTACCTAAAACTCCGAGAGTAAGCACCGTCTCTAATGACCGCGCTGTCGATGGGACATTAAACCCTAAGCTTCCTTCCTAGCAAAATTTTCCAATGTTTGTAAATCTTATGGGACTTAACTACGGGGTCATCAGTCCCTAAACTTACAAACTACTTATGAACTACTTACGAGCTAGGACGGCACAAATATCCGTGCCCGAAGGGGGCTTCGAACCCCCGACCGTAGTGGCTGTGCAGACCGTGACTGGAGCGCCTCAGTCCCCTCGGCCACCGCGGCCGGCCTTTCCTAGCAGAACAGTTTATTATTAAATTGCATAAATATATAATCGCTAAGTAGACTTTGTACCGTCATAAGCACAGAAATGTTAAGTATTCATTTCACTTGTAATAGAATTATGTGGCCTATTAGTTCGTATATTTACAGACCAATGTCCACATCCTTGCTCTTCGCAGTCCACCTCCTTCTACTGCCACATCTCTAACTCACAAAAGCCGCGGTGGAGTAGCCGATCGGTCTAAGGCGCCTCGCTGCAGAGCGCACGGTTGCTCGCCGTCGGAGGTTCGAGTCCTCCCTGGGGCATGGGTGTGTGTGTTGTCCTTAGGTTACTTTATCTTAGTTTAAGTTGTTTGTAAGCTACGGACTGACGACCACGCAGTTTGGTCCGATAGATTTACAAACATTTGAACAAAAGAAACCGCTTACGCAAACGCTGCTGCTCTCCGTCATTTGGCGCAAATTTTGGCACTGTGGATATCGGAATATCGAATTCGGTAATGATTTTCAAAATGGAAAGTCACATAAGTCGTACATTCAGTAATCCTAGGGCTAATACTGTTGCTCAGAGCTAAAAGCAAATGTTCTCTTACTTTTAATCGATTCCTGGATTTATTTTTAAGCAGGAAATCTTTGTTCTACTAAATAATCAATGTTCAAATGTTCTAATGTTTGTAAAGCTTAAGGGACTTAACTTCGGGATCATCAGTCCCTAAACTTACGAACTACTTATGAACTACCTTGCATTAAAGACAGCACGAACCCCCGACGGGGAACGGCCCCGTGCATCACAGCATAGCGCCTCAATGCGCTCGGCCGCTCCGCCGCGGCCTTAAATAATCCTGGAATGATTTAGGTATAGCACGAAACACCTAAATCTGAATCGCCGGAGGTAGATTTGAACCATCATCCTCCCGACTGACATCTGGTAAATTAGTTGCATACTACGGTGTGCAGGCACTTTATTCGACATATAAAGGTCACTACAGACATTCGGATTATGCTTAAGACATGTTCGATATGCCTACTATCCGTAATGATGATGTGGAACACACGAATAGCGAAAACACTGCGAGACCCACTGATGTCAACGATGCCTGGAAAGCCGTTTTTAAACTCAGTAGCAATTTTTGGTTTATTGCTGGACACTTCTTTTTAATATAGTCCCACAAAAAGGAGTAGCATGTAAAGAATATGAGGCCCAATCGAGGACCCTGCCAGTACCCTAAAGACACCCTAGAGCAAAATGGGGTCCTCAAAGTGCTCCTCCATGACATCAAACACTCTCATGCTTAGACGAGGTAGAGCTCCTTCTTGCATGCAGCACATCGTCGAAGTCATGGTCAGTTTTGATAGTGAGGTTGCAATCATCGTCCAGCAGCTTCGCGCACCATTCGGTAGTCATCGTGTCATCTTCTGTGGTGCCGCCATTCGCCACAACGCCGCGCCACTTGATGAAGGTGCTTCGACCGCTGGGGGCGCCTCAAGTCTCGTACCTCTCTGCCGTGCGCCAGCCAATCAGACGAAGAGGGCTCGCCAAGATACGCCGACGCACCGACAGCCACTATAGCAATAAAGTGGAGGACGTCAGTCAACAAGTCAACGGAAACGTCCGTATAGTAGAGATCCGTTTACAGCGAGACAGCCATCTACATTAGCTCAACCGAACACTAATACTAACGTATTGCAGTTCAGTGTATTAGATAGGACACTGCTTCACAAGCACACCCACAAATTGACTGTTATCTTTCTATGGTAATAAAAGTATTTGTGAACTAATCGCTTATTTCAGTTGCAGGCCTTGTGCACAATCATAGCTAGGCGCTTACCGCTCACAATGACGCACCCCGAATATACAAAATCATCAAGGAATATCGCACCGATTATTTCGTGACTGGACTTTACACACCACACAGTCGCCGGTTGACGGTGAAGAGACTGTCCGATTGCGAAATGTGGATCCTCTATCCCCCAAATGGGCCAATTTTATTCAACGAACCCATCAAAATAAACTTGGGCTTCGTTACTAAACTGAACCACATTTACATAAAAATCCGCATACTAGTTCCCACTATGCCCCGCAGTCATCTGTGCAGTTTGAACGTCCTAACTCAAACCGTTAAGAACTTATGACGATGTAGTTGATAAAACTTTTCTGGGTATTGGACCGCATCGTCAATATATCAAATATTTCACCGACGTTTCGGCCACTATTGCAAGCGACCATCTTCTGGGTGGCACCCAGAAGATGGCCGCTTGCAATAGTGGCCGAAACGTCGGTGAAATATTTGATATATTGACGATGCGGTCCAATACCCAGAAGAGTTTTATCAACAATGACAACGGCCGTGAAAGTCTTCGTTTACATTTATGACGATGTAGTTCATTTACAGTACTGGCCATTGAAATTGCTTCACCAGGAAGAAATGTAGATGATAAACGGGTATTCAGCAGACAAATATATTATACTAGAACTGAAATGTGATTACGCAGTTTGGGTGCATAGATCCTGAGAAATCAGTACCCAGAACAATCACCTCTGGCCGTAATAACTGCCTTCATACGCCTGGGCATTGAGTCAAACAGAGCTTGGATGGCGTGTACAGGTACAAATGTCCATGCAGCTTCAACACGGTACCACAGTTAATCAAGTGTAGTGACTGGCGTATTGTGACGAGCCAGTTGCTCGCCCAACATTGACCAGACTTTTCACTGCTGTTCAAAGTGCCGTCGTTGCAAACAAGAAGTGACCGAGACGTGTAACCAACGGCACCCCATACCATCACGCTGGGTGATATGCCAGTCTGGCGATGACGAATACACGCTTCCAATGTGCGTTCACCGCTATGTCACCAAACACGGATGCGACCATCACGATACTATAAACATAACCTGGATTCATCCGAAAAAATGACGTTTTGCCATTAGTGCACCCAGGTTCGTCGTTGCATACACCATCGCAGGCACTTCTGTCTGTGATGGAGCGTCAAGTGTAACCGCAGCCATGGTCTCCGAGCTCATAGTCCGTGCTGCTGCAAACGTCGTTGAACTGTTCGTGCAGATGGTTGTTGTCTTGCAAACGTTCCCATCTGTTGACTCAAGGATCGACACATGGCTGCAGCTGGATCCGTTACAGCCATGAGAATAAGATGCCTGTCATCTCGACTGATAGTGATACGAGGCAATTGGGCTCCTGCACGGCGTTCCGTATTGCCCCAATGTCGCAATACGATAAACCGCAATCGCAATAGGCTACAATTCTACCTTTATGAAAGTCGAAAATATGATGGTACGCTCTTCTCCTCCTTACACGAGGCATCACAACAACGTTTCACTAGGCAACACCGGTCAACTGCTGTTTGTGTATGAGAAATTGGTTGGAAACTTTCCTCTTGTCAGCACGTTGTAGGTGTCGCCACCGGCGCTAACCTTGTGCGAATGCTCTGAAAAGCTAATCATATGCATATAACAGCATGTTCTTCCTGTCGGTTAAATTTCAGGTCTGTAGCACGTCATCTTCGTGGTGTAGCAATTTTAATGGCCAGGAGTGTAGTTCCATAATTGTCATCGTGTATCTTCTGCTGTGATCGTTTGTTTGACCTTGGATGGCGCATAGGTTGGTCCTCAGGGTCAGGAGCCCAAATATATAGGAAGAAGGAGCAAAAAGGCCGCCGATTTCTCTTCCTGCGCCCCTCCCCCTAGCGGAGCCTGCCAACACAAACGCCGCAAAATATGTATCTGCTATTTCCAGCGGCCCACCCAGCATTTCTCTATCATTAGAGTGCAGATACAACAGCGATAAATTTGACGCAGGCTGAGCGGTGCGGCGCTTTGATGTATGGAGCGATCGTAACGCTGCCAGCGCCCGTACTCCGTGTCCGCACCAAGTGCGTGTGCGTAGCGCCGCCTCTTTGATCTAACCCCTACACTTCGCTTCCTTGATAAAACGTGTCTATCAATTACAGCTGGATAATTTACAACAGAGTGTACGACACAGCACATAACGAAGACTGCTTTACTTTAGATATACGTTAGTTACTCCTTAATTCACTGGAGGCGAAAAAAAAAATCATCTATGTGAGGTGATAGTGTCCTGCACAGAAAAGACTGGCTCAAATAATTGCGGTGGTATGTATTTCGTAGGCAGAATTTACTTATTGGCCTTACTGGAGGAGACGTAGTAACGTACAGGAGATAACCAGCGGATAATATAACCTGTCTTAGATATGGCTATTTCATTTCTGTAGTCACCAATGAAGGATTTTACGGACGCTTGTCTTTTTCCTGCTGAAATTGTAGGGTGATATTTTCGTGTTCAGTGAAGGAATAAGGGAGAAAGGCTACAGTTTAATGTCGAGAACGTGGTCATTACAGACGTAGCTCAAGCTCGTATTGTTTTCGATAATATGCGCTTTCAAATGCCCCTAGGATTTGCCTGGCGCTGTTTTTGGAAATCACGGAGAAACTAAATGTGGATAGTGTGACGCGGAATTACCATCCTCCCGAATGTGGCATCTCACTAACTCGTGTTCAATGGACTTTTCTGTTCCTGTCATTTCATATAGAGCTGCAGTGGACATCGATCTCGGTGGAATGGCCGAGTGCTTACAGGCGCCTTGCTGTGAACCGTGCCGATGATCCCCGTCGGAGGTTCGTGACCCCCCTCGAGCAAGGTTGTGTGTGTGTGTGTGTGTTGTCCTTAGGCAGTTTAAATAGTTTGTAACACCACAGTGTTAAGTCGCACTGATTTACAAACAAAAACAATAACAACAAGTGGACATCGCCAGACATTCTCCTGAGTCCGTAGAGCCTTCCCAAGAGTCTCAGTCTAACCCAAGGCTTCTACGAAAATGCCAAACATAGATGCTGGGGAACGTTCAGGAACAAAAACGTTTCATCTACCGCAACCACATAATTCGGAAGATTCACCAATAAGTCAGGAAATCATGTATTTTTTATGTTTTATGTTTTACTGGAGCTAAAGTGTTCAGACAATACACATACGTTAGGAATAGTAAAATACAGCAGTGGAGTGATGAAATCGGCCGCTGTTTTGATGACCCCTTGAGTTTTAAAACACTAGCCAGGATTACGTGTTTCGTAAAATAAATATTCGCTTATGATGTGTGGTCTGAACTGGAAAAGGGCCTGGAAAGGGCCTTGGACACACCATAAACAAATTTCAAATCACCACAAAAACGAAGAGAATCTTGATTAAAAATAATATCAATAGCTAATTTATCTCTATATATTGAAAGAAAATTCGTTAGCTAATTGGAAGCCACTCACATGTGGAGAGACTAGCCTCCGTAGAAACTAGTATGCGATTCTGCCTTAACGATAGTGTTACACAACTGTCTAGAGTTGATCAGCACAACTTACTCAATCCTTTCCTGTTGACAGAAAGAAGAATACAAAGGGTTATCTATCTACCAGACGATAACGCAGTCATTAACAACAGAGCAGATGTTTGGACTGGACAAGAACGTGACAGAAATCCGACCTTAAACTTTTCAAAGCAACTTTCTCGATATTGGCCAGAAGTAACAATAAAAAATCTCGACTTCCTTGTACATCTGCTAATGTTCTAATGTTTGTAAATCTGTGGAACTTAACTGCTTGGTTATTAGTCTCTAACTTACAAGCTACTTAAACTAAGTTAAACTAACCTAAGGATAGCACACACACCCATGCCCGAGGGAGGACTCGAACCTCCATGGCGAACGGCCGCGCGCACCGCAGCACGGCGCCTCAGTGCGCACGGCTATTCCGCCGACGCTGTACATCTGCTTCTATATTTATATACTGTGGAAGTCACTTTACGTTCTGTGGCGGTATGTATTTCTGATTTCAGCATTATGTCCACCTTTTCCTGTTCCACTTCCGAATAACACATGAAAAGAACGACTAAAGGGATATATCAGTTCTTTGATTTTATGGAATGTTTAGTTTTAGTTCGCAAATATTTATTTTACGTACTAACATGCTTCCGCCAAACTTGGAGCGCCCGCTAAAGGAAATTAACTCTCTAGCGCTTACTAAAACAATCTCAAGACAGAACGAGTCGCTCGCCATTAAGTATTCACCGCTTCTTATTTATTTATTTCTATTGATCCAAGGCGCTAAGGGATCCAGGCTAACGTCTGACAATCAAGAATCAGTCGAACGAATATTTTATAAGCCATTTCTTTCGTCGATGATTTACACTTCCTTAAGATTACTGCAGTGAATCTCAGCTAGTATTACGTTTTATAAGTTCACGTATACGATATTTTGATGATGATGTCATTTTGGTATATTTGACGTTTTTAAGACTTGAAATTTCTCTTGAAAACGGTAAGAAAGCTGGAATTATGATTGTAGAAGTAACGCAATACTTAGTCATTGCTGGCCGCGGTGGCCGAGGGGACTGAGGCGCTCCAGTCACGGTCTGCACAGCCTCTACGGTCGGGGGTTCGAATCCCCCGTCGGGCATGGATATTTGTGCCATCCTTAGTGTTAGCTAGTTCATAAGTAGTTTGTAAGTTTAGGGACTGATGACCCTGTAGTTAAGTCCCATAAGCTATGCAAACATTTGAACATTTGAACTTTGTCATTCAAATGACGCAAAATTCTTTCAAAAAATTAAGAAACTGTATTTTATACAACTTTATGAGGTCATTCCACGTTTGGTTATGTTAGGCGCTCCAAAATTATTACTTTTTCTAATAATTCAGATGGAGTGGCAAGTGGCATTCCTTGCACCAATGATAGCGTCTCCGTAGGTCTTTCTACATTTCTCTATCGCCCAAGCCTTCGTAAGAACAGGAAAAGATCCGTGAGCGTCTCGTAGACCTTTCAACGGTATCCACTAAACAAATTACTTATTTTCTTGGTAACAATAGCACTACAGCATTTCCTTGGTGTAGTCCTGAAATTATCTTTAATCTGTCCACTTCATCTAGTTAGAGTGACGTGTTCATTTCCGACTGGTAGTACTGATCGTGTGAAAAGTCTAGTTCGATAATCAGCAAGATCGTATTATGTTCGCAGAACGACAGCGTAGAACCTTATCGAAAGGCGATGGAATTCAAGAACACGCCGTCGGCGTAGGCGCCTTTATTCTCCATTTTAACTGACAGGCAAAGTAATATCTTTTCATATTTCATTTGTTTACAATGTGCTTTTAAATTAACAAAGTGTATGTTAACTATTTTTTGCCTGACCGTGTGTATGTCTGTGTGTGACTGCATATTTGATACTTAGTAGAAGAAATTTTTATGTTTGGATGATTTGAGTTTCGATTTAAATGTTTTTGGAGGGGGATTTTTTTTTTTTTTTTTTTTTTTTTTTTTTTTTGCTATTTTATCTATTACTAGAGTGTCAAGAGTGTTAATTCTCGTTCCTTTTTAGTTACTGTTAGGGTTAAGGGCAGGGTTTTAATCATTTTTGTGTGATAACGAAAGGTCCGAAAGAATTCGGAAATGCAGAACATTTTCCTATGCATTTGTGTAAAAGCATATTAACGGAAATCAGGCTGTTACCTACGTATATTAATTGGTAATAAGTATACATAACCTATCAGCTGACAAAAGTGGGTATCACAACTTAGGACCGAATTCAAAAGGCCATTTTCTGTTAACGATCGCGAGGATGTAAATTAAGAACTACATGTATTCGCCGGTGAGGCCGTTCACGTGATTTTCCCAGTCAACGTAAAAACTGAAACAAGAAAAGAAAAAAAGAAATAAAGGATAGTGCGGCTTGTTCATAGGCTCTTTCCAGCATAATATTTGGTTTTAAAAGAAGCAAGAATCAGTTGAATGAGAGATTGGCCCACCAATATAATCTGAAGAAGGACACGAACTGCCCCAAACCGGTAATAATAAAACCGTTTCAACTCAAACTGGTTACTGCAGTTGTTGCGATGGACAAAATACTTAATCACAACAGTGTTCTAATTCTGTTAGACTTTACGATTAGCATGTAAGTGAGAAAAAGTTAACAAAATCAATTAAGTCATGCTTTAAGTTTGTTGGAAATCGGTAATTGCTCTTATTATGAAATACTGGATGATTACAATAGGGTGGGTAAGTTGCGTTCTGCATTAATCGAAATCACGCCTTTCCATCCATCTCATTATTTATGACGTTATATATCAACTGAATTATTTGCTGTACAGCGATGACAAATCAGACAGCCCTTTGTACCCATTTTTACTAGCCAAAATCAGGTATGTAGGCCTATAGGCCATTACAAATATAAATCCCACCCTACGGACAATAAAATATTTTTCCACTTAGTTACCTCACGTGATCACACATTTTTCCCATCGCAGCTCTAAATGTGAGACGTCCCTGCGGTATTTATCGTACGGCTGACTACGGAACCACCGTCAGACTGCTACCTCGGCTTCAACGTTACTTGTGTATCGCTGTCCTGTCGGGAACTTCTGCAGCGGTCCGAAAAACGCGCACACACGGAACTGCTTTTACCATTGCAGCCACGACGGAAATGTCGTCAGTTAGCGACGAACGCAGGAACTGGCCATGATGTACACATGCCGAACTGCTTTCGACATTGCGTCCACGCGGAAAATGTCTCCAGTCAGCGACAAAAACGGCTTCCCCACAGACCATTGTCATGCAACAGTTCACAGCCTTTTTAGAAATCACGATACCATCACC
This sequence comes from Locusta migratoria, assembly GCA_026315105.1. Lineage (NCBI taxonomy): Eukaryota > Metazoa > Arthropoda > Insecta > Orthoptera > Acrididae > Locusta > Locusta migratoria. The sequence goes on from CM048745.1 coordinate 601,714,527, forward strand.
TCACATTTCTCAAAGCAAACAATTTTTCCCATCTGAATTTCCCTGTAGATCTCGATGGACGGTCGTCCCTTGCTGCATTGAAAACGAATCGCACTTCGTTGCTCTAAAGCCGTGGACGTGTGAAGTACAACCGCCATCTTTGATGCTGACAGCAGCGCCGATCGTCGGAGCTACCGGCAGATAAGGCCGGCCAGAAGTAAGGAAGGTCAAGCACTGGGAATGAATTTGCTGATTATGGTCGTAATTTGACTAAAAGGTAATAGGCTGAAGGAAGGAAGATCAGGATTTAATGCCCAGTGAACTCTGTGGTTATTAGAGTCGAAGCACACGGTCGGATACATTTTCTCAGGGACGGGAAAGGAAACAAGCCGTGCTCCTTCAAAGGAACCATCCCAGCATTTCCGTGGAGAGATTTAGGAAAATCGTTAGAACCTAATACAGGGTGGCCAGAGACGGGTTTGAACCTCCGTCTTCCCGAATGCGAGTCCAGCGCGTTACCACTGCACCACTTCAAAGCGAAGTTGACGTTTGAAATACATGAAAATCGCAGCTACGCGTCCCGAGACTCAATTTCTGATTTTACCTCCATGTAGATGTCTATACGTAAAATGTGTTAGGAATAGCTTTAGTAGTGAAGAAAAATTAAATGAAACGTCACTGCGCGCCAATGTAAACCGAAGGTAGTTTTTGAGGCGTCGAAGTGTCTGTCATAACTTCTGAATTATCATGTGTCGTACAGTGATGTAATGTTTCTGGTACAACTGGTGATATGCAGGGTGTCCCAGTTATATTGCTCACCCAAAATATCTCAGGAACAACTACAGCTATTGTAAAACGACTATCATCGGTAAGGCAGGGGCTCGTGAATGTAAATATTTTTAAATATTGTAAAACGAAAGCATACGTGTTTTCAAATGGACACCCTATATTATTTCAACAGCAATCCATAGCATGTCAAATCGCATAAACAATGGTGTTGATTGCATCGCAATACGCCAATTATATTCTGAGATATTGAGGAGCGAAGATGACGCTTGAAATGCTCGAAACGCGCGGCTAGCACACGTCCTGAGACTCAGGGTAGAGCTGCGTCAGAGTAGCTGTGCGCACTGAGACGCCCTGTTACGGTGCGCACAGCCCTTCCACATGGGGGGTTCGAGTCCTCCCTCGGGCATGGGGGTTTGTGTTCTTAGGATAAGTTAGTTTACGTAGTTTGTAAGTTTAAGGACCGATGACCGCTGCAGTTAGATCCCACAACTTTGTAAACATTTGAACTCAGGCGAGAACCCCATGCTGCTCAGAACGCGCGCTAGCCGCGCGTTACCCGTATTTCAAGCGTCAGCGTCACTTCGCAGTATCTCGGAATATAATTGGCGTATTGCGATGCAATCAACGCCATTGTTGTTTATGTGATTTGTAATGCTATAGATTGCCGGTGAAATAATATAGGATGTCCATTTGAAAACACAGAAGTATGTGTTAAGAAAAAAAAATGCTTTTGTTTTAGAATGTTTCAAAACTTTTACATTCATGAGCCCTTTCCTTACATTGATACCGTCGAAAGCCGTTTTACAATAGCTGCTGTTGTTCCAGGGATATTTTAGGTGAGCAAGATAACTGGAACACACTGTATGTAGATACTGTTTGAAAAGTAAGTTACAAATAGAATTAATAGATCAAATATGAAGCCAGATACTGTAGTTTATCTGTTTGAACAGCGAAAATTTATTAAGCGGTAAAATATTTCCTTTTACCACTTGTGAGAGGTGTCAACAAGAAAGATTTTCGTTAAAGTTTAAAATTATATTTGAACTTCTGATTTAACATTGTAAGGAGGAGAGGTAATGCATAATTGACACATTGAGATATCATATGTATAGAAAATGTAGTATGTGGTAATGTACATACATGAGGTATTATGGAACTGGATGTGGACCACATTAAGACATGGTGCTATAGTGGAGATGACGAAATTTCATCTCTGACTGTTGATGTGGACTGTCTGCGGCTTCTTCGCTCCACATCTAACCACGGAACACTGTTCGGTATATGTCTCTATGACAAGCCGTCAGTGTAGTCACAGATCTACAGTCGTTGTTTGTGTTTCGCTGTCGAAAGCTGGCAACATCGCTGCGACGTGTCAGCGACATTCCTTCACCGAATCTGCTCTTTCTAGTTATGTCACACAGTAGGACATAGGGAGAGAGTATTTGCACCCGAACGAGCCAAGGAAGTGACGTCAAAATGACGTAACCAGCCGCTTCTCTCAAACATCCCGAGGTTTGCTCGAGTACAAGCTCTGTCCAGCTGAGACGCCATCTTCCCTTTCCCATTTTCATGACATTCTCCTTGTAACTCACGTGTTGCTATTTCAAACTAACGGTAGATGGTAGAGGTACCAAAAACACGTTGTTCTTAGTACAATTAATTGTAAACTAGAGTGAATAAATGCCATGTTGGTGGGTAACCCTTAAACAGACACAGAGACGCTTCAGATGTGCATGTAATGCAGTGGATTAATGCGAGTAGATGAACAGCAGATACGTGTGGTCGGTGGTTCTCTTCACTCCCAAATGTTTTCTTACACTCTTATTTAATACATAGAATTTACGCTTTACGATATTTCGACATATTGTCGAAGTGTACAAGTCCTTTGTCTTAAAAGTACGTTTGTCCTATTTAGTGAATAAGCCGTGATATATGGACCAACGAATTGTAAACAGTCTCTCCTGCACTACCTGCACATTAAGTGCGGATACGCTGTTATAGTGAATGTTGCAAATGACACGCTGATACAAATAGTTTCATAGATTGACTACAAAAAATACACAAAGCTCTTGGATTCCGTAAAATAGGCTACAGTATTAGCACAATTATCTCTAAATAGTGCATATGGAACGCAAGAACGTGTATAACAGCTGTTGCGGAAACGACACTTGTCACAGAATTCTAGTGCGTAATATATATTTATTAGAATCATATTGACATTTACAATATTAATCATTACAGTGTGTCTGCAGTTTATGTGTTGGTAGTTCAGGAGACAATGTTTACAATTCGTTGCTCCATATTTCAAGGCATGTTCACTAAAGACAAGAAACGCTCTTTCTAGAGAAAGCACTTGTATACGTAAATATGTCTAAATTTCGCAGAATGCAAATTCTATTTAATTAATAACAGTGTAAGAAATGTTTTAGGAATCAATGTAAAAAAAAAAAAAAAAAAAAAAAAAAAAAAAAAAAAAAAAAAAAAATGTCCGGAGCGGGAGGCAAACCACGGCCCAAACTCATCAGCACCTAAACATAATGCTTTAATCTACTGCGTTACAAGAAGCTCATATTCTCATTCCCATAAATATCAAGGGTTACCCGCCAACATGGCATTCATTGACCCTAGTTTACAATTAATAGTACTAAGAAGGACGTGTTTTTAATCAGTTTGCCGTTTGCCGTTACTTTGAAAGAGCAACTCGCGAGTTATGAGAAAATGATGAACATACGAAAGGGAAGATGGCGTCTCTGCACGAGAGAGCTTGCACCCGAACAAACCTCGTCATGTTTGACAGGAGCAGACGGCTACGTCATTTTGACTTCACGTTCTTGGCTCGTTCGAGTGCAAATAGGCTCTCCCGTGAGAACTGAGCAGGGTGCACATGAGGCTGACGTTCGCTCTATAGCTTCCTGTCGCTTCCACATAGTAAAATTTCAACGTTGACTATGATTACCAATAAGAGCTGTATGTCCATTTGAATCTTGATCAGCTGTCGAGTGCTGACAGCCCACCCGGTTAGCGCCCCGGAACACCAATCATCGCCAACATCTTAACAGTGAGTTATGCTTCGGTATTCGTTCCGAATGCGCAGGACTTACTGGCTAGTTTCCTCAATCGAGCACCCTGCGAGCTGTTTGAAGATACATGTCACGTATGCAAGAAAGGCTGACTACTTTCACGATTAAGCGACAGTCACCGCTTAACAAACCAACAATGAATGTATGTAAAGGGGCCCTTAGGCGTTCAATGTTTACGACGCAGTTCACAGTATTGCACAATAATATTGACCATCTGTGAGCGGTATTGGCACTTTGATCAATATACTGAAGGAAATTGCCGATATTTACTATTGACGGTCGCTGAAAGTATTCACAATACATTTTACCGCGCCGGCCGCGGTGGCCGAGGGGACTAAAGCGCTCCAGTCACGGTCTGCACGGCCACTACGGTCGGGGGTTCGAATCCCCCCTCAGGCATGGATATTTGTGCCGTCCTAGTTCGTAAGTAGTTCATAAGTAGTTTGTAAGTTTAGGGACTGATGACCCCGTAGTTAAGTCCCATAGACTATACAAACATTTGAACATTTGATTTGAACATTGTACCGTGTAAGAATGTTGTTGAGCCATAAACGACAGTTCCTGTAGAAACAGAGAGACTCAGTTCCCTCTGAAAGATTTTTTTTTTTAAGAACTGTAGGAAGTAAGTGACGGAAGGTCGCGACGTGTACTGGGGATGTACATTAAAGCATCATATGGTAGTTTGAGAAATGGATATACCTTATTATACGTCGGATAATAGCAGATCATCGTGTCGTGACAATAAAAGGAAATATTTATTTTACTTGTATCAGTTTTCAGAACTGGGAAACTTCATCAGGTCAGTTGTCCAGTGAACAGAATGGTCTCTTTTGCTTATTTGACGGTACTTTAAACACTAATTTTCCTTTTTCTTCTCGCGACAGTTATCAAGGAAGAACATAAGAACATATAAGTTTCCCGTTAATAATCAGTACCTAATTAATTGAATTATTTCGTTTGCAGCAGGAGAATGTTAGCGATTGGAGTTTCGTAAGTAGACCACACCGCAGCGATAAGCGCCGATGTTGTAATGATTCTGATCTCAGATCCTGTATCATTTCCGTAACATTGTCTCCACTGTATAGTGACAATACAAAAGGGGCTAACCTTCTTTGTTCTCTTTCGATGGCTTCCGTCACTTGATAAGGATCCCACACTGGACAGCAATAATCCAGAAAAGGACGGCCAAACGTAGTGTATGCTGACTCTTTAGTAGTTTTGTTGCATCTTTTAAGGGTTCTGCTAATAAATCGCAGTCTCTGGTTTGCCTCTCCCACGTCATTATCTAAGTGTTATTTCCAGTTTAAGTCTGATGTAATAGTAATTCCTAGGTATTTTGTGGCGTTTACGGCATTCACTTTTGACTGATTTACCTTGTAAACAAAGTTTAACGGATATCTTTTTGTACTCTTGTGGACGACTTCAGACTTTTCATTACTTAGTCAACTGCCAATTTTTACACTATAGTAATATCTTCTTTAGATAGTGGTACAGTTGGTTTTGATGTTCAGACGAATTTACTAGACGATAAATGACAGCGTCATCTGCAAACAACCTAAGAGAGTTGCTCAGATTTTCTCCCAAATCGTTTATGTAGATAAGGAACAGCAGAGGACCTACAACACTACCCTGTGGAACGCCGGATATCACCTCCGTTTTAGTCGATGCCTTACCATCGATTACTACAAACTGTGTCCTCTCTGACAGGAAGTCCCCAATACAGTCACAAATCTGGGGCGATATTCCATAACCACGCAATTTGATTAAAAGCCGTTTGTTAGGTACGGTGTCAAAAGCCTTCTGGCAATCTAGAAATACGAAATCAATTTGAGATCCCTTGTCTTGTCGATAGCACTCATCACTTCGTGTGAGTAAACAGCTATACTCCATTCACCGAAACGAGAGACGTACTGTAAACACAGCAAGGCGCGTGACCACAGCGCTGCCGTCGAGGGGTGTACAAGGCAGGCAGTCAGCGTGGCCGTCTCCATTGCAGGTGTGAGCTCGTTAGTGCGCGTTGTACAGCGGCGATTTTAGAATCTCTTAAAGACGCTTGAAAGACTAGATGAACCTTCGAGAACTGGGTTTAAGATGTTCTTCCTCGGCTTGCAGTTATCGCTGTTGATAAAGCGCCGTACCATTTTCGTAGAAAAGAAAAAGTTCCCAGTGCGAATTCCAATAATCGCGAAATATCAGAGTGGCTGAAATCTAAAAACCTCGATTTTGAAGACGGTGTGTTGAAAAAATAACTTTTAGATATATTTCAAAATTACATAACAGTGCACAACGAACACGCGATAGATGAAATGGCGAAGAATGCAGGGAAAACTGTTCTCAGAATTCCTCCGCACCGCTGTGAATTAAATGCCATCGAGTAAGTGTGGGCCAGAATCAAAGGCTATGTTGCAGCGAAAGACAAAACGTACAAAATGCCGGAAGTTAAAGAACTGCACGAAGAAGCAGTAAAAACAGCGACTGCAGAAGTTTGGAACAAGCGCGTCCTCCGTGTCGTATTTTTAGTTCAAAGTCAAATGCGAAAATTGTAGAGCAGAGAGAGAGGAGCGATTTGGTATAAATCACAATGAAAACAATTAAATTTTGACAAAATGAACCTTTCTTCGCCGTCCTTTACCATTATTATTAGTGGGAATGTTATTAAAAATTGTGCATGAATGGAGCGTTTGCTAAAAATCAAATGTCTGTAAATCTATCGGGCCAAACTGCGTGGTCATCAGTCAGTAGCTTACAAACTACTTAAACCTAGGTAAACTAACCTAAGGAGAACACACACATCCATGCCCCAGGGAGGACTCGCACCTCCACGGCAAGCAACCGCGCGCTCCGCAGCGAGACGCTGTAGACCGCTCGGCTACTCCACCGCGGCGGAGCGTTTGCTAAGAAACCTGTATGAAAACAAATAGGTTTTGACGGAAAGAACTCAGTTTCATCGTACTATTAACATTATTGTAACTGGCTTTGAATCTTCCATGTCGTGCTTTATTTCGTGACATTGTTGTCCAGGTTTCTCAGGGTCCGCGAAGGATTTTGTGCACCCCTTCGTATCACGTGAGCACCGAATGCTTTCTCTGGAAACGAGCGTGGTCGCTCACGTGTCACTGTTTACGTTTCGTCCCAGCTCTCGGTGAATGGACTATAGTTGTTTTTCACATGAACGACTTTTTCTAAATCCTTGTTGACCTTGGGTCAATAGATCATTCTGTTCGATATAATCTATATCTATAAACGTGAATGTCTGTTCGGTGTACGTTTATCACGTCTGAACCACAATACATAAAGAGCTAAAAATTTGTACAGTTATTAATGTCTACCCGTGGAAGGCTTTAGGCCCGGTTTTATGGTGATCGGATAGCTATTTATCTATATATATTAATGTGAATGTCTGTTCGATGTACGCTTATCACGTCGGAAGTACAAGACGCAGAAACTTAAATATTTGTACAGTTGCTAATTTATACCTGAGGAAGGTTTAAGGCACGGTTTTATAGCGATCTGATAGATATTTAGTAATTTGAAGAATATAACGCGAAATGCGGAACAATAATTACTCTTTGAAAATTATACTTACTCTTCGAAAATGGTTTTGTTGGTTGCAGTGTTGCTTGAGGGTTTATAATGATAAAAGGGTGGAGTATATTGGGATGGAAAGTTATCGGTGTATATAAAATTCTACGTGTGTGTGTGTGTTAATATTTCGCTCTGCAGCGAAAACTACAGAACGCAAACGAATGGTCTGTGTGTAATTGTTGTCCGAAGTCTCCCGTTGTACACCATAGCATCCATGCCGATAGCTATAAGGAGGTGGAAGATATGGCGGTTGAAAGTCGCCAAATTTTAAAAAAATTCGGACTGAAGGCGAGCGATGACGTTTGAGACTCTATAGCAAGGCGGTTACATACAGCGAAACGTGATGCCACAGACTATATCTTTAGTCTATGTGTGCTACAATGTCTTCAGCTCCTTCTCTGTGAGGATAAGCATACGAATAAGGAGATATAATAAATAAATAAAGCAATAAAAAAGAAATTTCTTTTAATTCATCTCTTTCAAAAAATTCGATTTCACGTTTCGTGCATTGTCTATCATAATCAACCTACACGCGAGCGGAGCCGCGGGGTTTAAGCTAGTTCACAATATTTGAATACAGGATGTGTTCCAAAATCCAGCAGCTACTTGGCGTCAATGAAATAGGCCTGTAGTTACTCCTGCTGCCTTTCTTGAATATAGGTGTGCCCTGCGCAACTTTCCAGTCTTTTGTTACAGATCCTTGTTTGAGAGAGCGATTGTATATGGCTGTTGAGTAAGGAGCTATCGCATCGTGAAGCGAGGTTGGAAGAGTGAGTAGTTTCCTGGGCGACAGGAGGGTCGCAGGAGATGCTCCAAAAACGAACAATAATAATCTTGGTCCAAATCCGGTGTTTCTGTTTAGAAAACATAGTGACAGCGTTACGTTAGCCTGCTCCCTGACAAGTGACTGTATTTTCCTCGATCGTGCGCATACCGGTGGCGTGGGACGAGCTAGTCTGTTTGCTCGGAGGTAAGGTAGGTATGTCAACAACGTGTGCTATTAGCGACAATAGTAGATCCCATTGCATAGTGCATCCACAACAGTGTTGCCATTTTTTAAGTTCCGACCCTCGTATCATTGACAACTGGTGCGAGACTTACCTCAGTATTTCTGCTTGTGTTTTGCAACTCAATTGTCGTAGTTACAAGTTACACGTCATAGTGTACCTGCATGATCTTTACGAAGGCAGTTCCAACTGATGCTTACTGGGCATAAATATAGTGCCGTTCTCCTCCTCGCCCTTTCGCACAACGTATTGAGACAATATTATTCCTCAATAAGGGTCCCTTATGACGAGGTCTAAAATTGCTGTTCTTTGCTTTTGCGCGCTCGTTATAGTTGTGCGTCTTCGGGTATTTACATCTACATGGGATACTCTGATAATCACTTTTAACTGCCTGGCAGACGGTTCATCGAGCCATCTTTATACTACTCATCTACCCTTCCATTGTCGAATAGCGCTCGGGAAGAAAGAACATCTGAATCTCTCCGATCAAGCTCTGATTACTCGTATTTTATTCTGATGATCATTTCTATTTATGTAGGTGGCAGTCAACAATATATTCTCGCTTCGGAGGAGAATGTTGGCGATTGGAGTTTCGTAAATAGACCACGCCACAACGATAAACGCCGTTATTGTAGAGATTCCGATCTCAGATCCTGTATCATTTCCGTAACGCTGTCTCCCCTGTATCGTGACAATACAAAATAGCTAACTTTCTTTGTACTCTTTCGATGGCTTCCGTCACTTGATAAGGATCCCACAATGGGCAACAATACTCCAAAAACGGACGGCCAAGCGTTGCAACTCAATCGTCGCATCACGTGAACACCGAATGCTTTCTCTAGAAACGAGCGTAGCCGCTCACGTGACAGTGTTTACGTTTCGTCCCAGCTCTCGGTGAACGGACTATAGTTGTGTTTCACATGAACGACATTTTCTAAATCGTCGTTGGCCTTGGGTCAATAGATCATTCTAGAATGAAACTTTCACTCTGCAGCGGAGTGTGCGCTGATATGAAACATTCCTGGCAGATTAAAATTGTGTGTCGGAACCGGGACTCGAACCTGGGACCTTTGCCTTTCGCGGGCAAGGGCACTACGGTCTGTGCTATCCCGACACAACTCACGATGCCGCCTCACAATTTTACTTCCGCCAGTACCTCGCCTCCTACATTCCAAACTTCACAGAAGCTCTCCTGCGAACCATGCAAGACTAGCAGTCCTGGAAGTAAGGATATGGTGGAGACATGGCTTAGCCGAAGCCTAAGGGATGTTTCCAGAATGAAACTTTCACTCTGCAGCGGAGTGTGCGCTGATATGAAACTTCCTGGCAGATTACTTTGTGTGCCGGAACCGGGACTCGAACCTGGGACCTATGCGTTTCGCGGGCAAGCGCACTACCGACTGTGCTATCCCGACACGACTCACGATGCCGCCTCACAGCTTTACTAACTTCCGCCAGTACAACGCCTCCTACTTTCCAAACTTCACAGAAGCTCTCCTGCGAACCATGCAAGACTAGCACTCCTGGAAGAAAGGATATGGTGGAGACATGGCTTAGCCACAGACTAAGGGATGTTTCCAGAATGAAACTTTCACTCTGCAGCGGAGTGTGCGCGGATATGACACTTCCTGGCAGATTAAAATTTTGTGCCGGAACCGGGACTCGAACCTAGGACTTTTGCCTTTCGCGGGCAAGCGCACTACCGACTGTGGTATCCCGACACGACTCACGATGCCGCCTCACAACCTTACTTCCGCCAGTACCTCGCCTCCTACTTTCCAAACTTCACAGAAGCTCTCCTGCGAACCAGGGGAGATAGCACTCCTGGAAGAAAGGATATGGTGGAGACATGGCTTAGCCACAGCCTAAGGGATGTTTTCAGAGTGAAAGTTTCAATAGATCATTCTGTTCGAGATAATTCATAATACGTGAATAGAGGATGTGTTCCAAAATCCAGCTGCTAATTGGCGTTAGTGAAATAGGCCTGTAGTTTAGTGGGTTACTCCTGCTGCCTTTCTTGAGTATAGGTGTGACCTGTGCAACTTTGCAGTCTTTGGTACAGATCCTTCTTTGAGAGAGCTGTTGTATGTGGCTGTCGAGTAAGGAGCTACCGCGTGGTGAAGCGAGGCTGTAAGAGCGAGCAGTTACCTGGGCGACAGCAGGGCCCGCCAGCGGCGCGCGCTCGCCGGCGCCAGCCACCGCAGCCGGGCGCGCTCCTCGGCAGCCTTCACTGGCGCCAGCAGCCTCTGCATGGCGCGGGCGCGCACTGGCCGCCAGTGCCAGCGCCAGCAGCTGCTGCCCAGATAAGGCGACCTCTCGCTGTTATCGCTGGGGTCGCAGCCGCAGCAGCGCCCACTGACGGCTCCACTCCGCTCCGCCCCTCCTCAACACTCTCTCTCTCTACACACACACACACACACACACACACACACACACACACACTCTACACACACACTGACGCGCGCGTCGGCATTTTTATAACCTACGCCGGTCCCCTCATCGTTCCACGACTGTTTGCAGTCTGCACCGATGCAAGTGTCGTGAAGGAAGTTGGGCAATTGCGTGTTAACAGTTTCATTTGAGATATGGGCTACTCTCTGAGTATATCTGTGGTGTCGCACAAGTATGAAGTGCGCGCCACGTACTTTCGCCGCGCCGGCATGCACGCACGGCGCGGCGTTCTTACGACGTCAGCCACGAGCGCCCTCTGCTGCAATCCCGCTCGTGGCCGCGACTGCTGCATCTTCCACTTGGGAATCAGATAGGCACCAGTTAAGACTTGGCTATCGGATAGGCACTAGGAATCATCAATAGGCAGGCCTCTACCTAAACTATCTATCAGCATTCTACTAGTCTGCTGCTTCCCAAGTTAAGTAATGTAATTCTATGAAATATATGTCTTATACTAATCTAGTTAAGTATTTCTAGTTTCTGCTGTCTCACTGGCTGGTCACCGTACCTGCACACGCGTCCATTCTATTTCCCTGTGTCTCTCTCGCTCTAGTCGGCCACCGACACCCAGGACAACCGGCGGGAACGAGACACAAAAGTGGCGACGTGGATGGGACACAAAAATATACACATCCTGCCGTCCGCGGTGGCCGAGGACACTGAGGCGCTCCAGTCATGGTCTGCACGGCCACTACGGTCGGCGGTTCGAATCCCCCCTCGGGCATGGATATTTGTGCCGTCCTAGTTCGTAAGTAGTTCATAAGTAGTTTCTAAGTTTAGGGACTGATGACCCCGTAGTTAAGTCCCATAAGCTTTACAAACATTTGAACATTTGATTTTCATTTGCCTCATGCAGTGTATTGTTACGGTTGGAATAAGGCATATGGTTTGAAAATGGTAACCAGTTTCGGACTTGTTCGGCCAACTTCTAAATATTGCAACTATGACGGGAAAAATGGTTTTCTCTGAAATAAGTTCACTTCCGGAGTAAAATTTCGTGCTGGGTCAGAAGATAACCCCGTATTTCCCACTTCGGGTCAGCGGATGCATTAACCAGTTATACAGACTATCCACGCACGCTTCCCGTCCAGTCCAAATAATCGTACACAACGATTGCAGTGCCACGTACCCATTACTTCCTCTTTCTCGCAGCTTTATATGTATTCCCGCATGGATATTTGTCCATATTTCTGGATTTCCGGTAGGCAGAGGTCGACGCACAGGACACCGTGCCCACTGCTGCGGTTCCTGTAGGGGGATGCTTGTCCATTGTAGGTCGAGCTGATCTCTACGAGATTACGAGAATAACTCGGGCGTCCGATCTTTGACAGTCGTGAGGGCATTCGTGTTCTCTCGATAATCCATTTTTAGTCCGGGGCAAGTCCCGGAGATAAATTGGTCCCAATCCCCCGGTTTCGACCAAGGTTTTCGGGAGGTTTTCCTTGGTTGTAAAGCGTATGCCGGAACTGGTAAGCCCCTCCCACTTATTCCCTATTGGGATTCCACCTTTGCCCGACTATCAGCTTGTCTGATAATTGGCTGAATAGAACCGCGACTCTTTATGGGCCGGATCTCAAACAGCCCGCTCCACTCCTCGGAGTGGAGAATGAAAAGAATAAGTTTTTTTTCCGGTAGGCTTTAGACACTGTAGCCCACAACGAAATTCCGTGCTTCTACATACATACTCCGCAATGCACCGTAAGGAGCGTGGCGGAGGATACACTGTACCACCAGTAGGCATTTCCTTTCCTATTCCATTCCCAAATAGAACGAGGAAAAAAGGCCTATATGCCTCCGTACGAGCCCTAATTTCTCTTATCTTATCATTGTGATCATTACGCGAAATGTAAGCAGGTGGCAACAAGATCATACTACACTCAGCTTCAAATTCCGGCTCTCTAAATTTACTCAACAGAAATTCACGAAAAGATCGCCTTTCCTCCAGCGATCCCCAAGTGAATTGCCGGAGCATTTCCGTGACACTCGCGCATTGGTCGAACCTAGCAGTAACAAACCTAGCTGCTCCCCTCTGAACTGCTTCTATGTCTTCCTTTAAACTGATCTGCTGCGGGTCCCAAACACTTGAACAATACTTAAGACATGATCGTACAAGCGTTTTATATGCGGTCTCCATTACAGATGAAGTACATTTTCTCAAAATTCTCCCAATAAACCGAAGTCGGCTGTCCGCCTTACTCTCAACTGTCCTTACATGTTCGTTCCATTTAAACTTAGTTCACAAGATAAATCAATCAAAAGTGAAGGCCGTAAACTCCACTAAATACCTAGCAATTACTATTACTTCAGACTTAAAGTAGAAAGAACACGTATATAATGTCGTGGGAAAGGCGAACCAGATACTACGTTTTATTGGCAGAACCCTTAAAACATGCAACAGAACTACAAAAGAAACTGCATACACTACGCTTGTCTGTCCGTTTTTGGAGTATTGCAGCCCAGTGTGGGATCCTTATCAGGTGGGTTTGACAGAGGACATCGAAAGAGTCCAAAGAAGGGCAGCTCGTCTTGTATTGTCACGATACAGGGGAGACAGCGTTACGGGAATGATACACAAACGCATAGAAGAGCTGATCAAGGAACGTAGATGGGAGTGCTTGGAGGAGACACGACGTAATGACATAATTCTCTCGAGACCCTGTTGATTACATTTGCAGAGCCTGTATTCTGCGAAGGCTTTACGATCATTGAGTAGCCAGCATCGTAAAACTCGTGTAGGTATCATGGGAAAACGTTACGAGACTTTACTGTGGTATGCAGGACGATGTTCTTATCTTCAGATACGTCGAATGAGGTTTTATACATTAATTGGTTGACTCTGTGTCGCCGCATTGCAAGCCTGCATTTATTAGTTTTCTCAGTTTCGTACACCTCTTGATATCAATCGGTACTTGACTATTAGTCTGCAATATCGCGAATTTCGGAGATTATCTTCAGCATTAGGATACGTAATTATCTCTTGATTGCATACTTCTTTGCAGGGAGTCCGAGGAAATCAGAATAACAGATAATTTGCTACTCTAAGGATCACATTGTTGTCCACGTATATGTCGGTCCGATTGTTAAAATGCGTTTTTCTCAGGAACGGGTAATGGTATCAACTAGAAATTTACGTCACACACTAAAATCTACGGTCTTTTCAATGCAATGAAAAGATACGGCCAATTATAAAATGTTAGTAAATCTATCGGCCCAAACTGCGTGGTCATTAGTCCGTAGCTTACAAACTACTTAAACTAAGGTAAACTAACCTAAGGACAACACACACATACCCATACCCCAGGGAAGACTCGAACCTCCGACGGTGAGCACCGCGCGCTCTGCAGCGAGGCAACTTAGACCGCTCGGCTACTACACCGCGGCGCCCAGTTATGGGCCTATCTCATATTTTGATACGCGCATATGGTACTTCCAATTGACTTACAATCAGTAAGCAAAACAATCAAAAAACATTTCATTCCGAAAGTCAGTCTCAGTTGCAAAATGATGCGTTTCGCCCTTTTGAGGCGAATGTTCAAATGTTTGCTAAGCTTAAGGGACTTAACTGCGGGGTCATCAGTCCCTAAACTTACAAAATAGCCACTGCGGCTGGCTCATCAGATACTGCTATACCAGCAAAAAAGAAAAAAATAGAAAAAAAAACCTTTATAATTATATTAGCCGAAATTTTTTGTCACACAGAATCCGTCGGTCTGTCTGTTAAGACGTTTTTTTCTCAGAAGTGACCACATGTATTAAGTTGAAATATATGTTACTAAGTTTGAGGCATAAAAAATTTAATCTTTTTAGTCAACATAATAAAAAGGTATGATCATTTACGTAACATAATTTAATTTTAGTAAACACACTCACTTTAATACTTTTAGCATACCTCCTGTTGACCTATAATCATGAAATTTGGCAATAAGTTACGTTTAATAGTACAAGTAAAAGAAAAATCGGAGATTTTTTATTTGTCTTCCTTCATATAAAAATATTTTTCCCTTTACGGACTTACATTGCACTTGTAATCTGTTAAAAATCTTTCCGAATGATAACTCCGTAACTTTTAAGACTCCTGAGTTGAATTTTATCACAGCGTGAAACAACCACCCGTCATCTTGAATATCGATCATTTCGAGACATTATCTGTAGCATTAGGCTACGTAATTATCTCATGTTTCACTATTATTGCACGCAATAGCTATTTATTTACTCATAATGTCGGAAGAAAACTGTTAACTTCACAAAACAAGAATTTAATATTGCGCTTTGTTTCTCCCGATCAGGTGTTGGAGTAGTAGTTACTGTTCGTAGCCGCTATTAAAGTTCACTAACGGTACAATAATACAGGAAAATAATTTGGTGGTTCTGACACATTTAGGTAACTTTACAAATAGAAGACCCAAAAAAAGGAAGCGGAACCTGATTTTAAAGTTTAGCGGCAGTAGTAATTTGGAATGAAAGCAACACCTGAGCACAATATTACACAGAGAAACTAGCAGATTCCGCGATGACCTTTCTTACCATGATGATCATGTTGACTGGATGTAGCAGATGAAGCTGTAAAAACTCTTGCTGCACTGTGTAAAATGATGCTTGGTTGGCTTTGAGCAGATTTTACTAACTGAATGACCGTGAAGAAAAATATTAAATTATCTTTTGTGACGAAAGAATAGATCGATCGGACTTCGATTAATTCCGAAGATTTCCTTGCAGGCATAGCTATCAAGTCGCGATCATAAAAGTTACATATAACGGCATTTAGAAGATTCTAGTAAATTATAGATACAAGTCCAACAATGGCTCCAAGCATCATATTACATAATTAAGATTACAGCTGGAAAACTAGAATCACTTCATGAATTGTTAAAGATAGGTCATTTGAAATAATTAAAAAATTTATACATAACTGAATATATTTTCACCATACTTCATAAGAAAAACAATCTCACACACTTACAATGATTAGTGGAGAAGTCGCTGACGTGCGACTGATCTCAATGAAGTAGGAAACATAAAAGACGAAGTTCATAACCGCATTCTGAGCAGCTCATAAAAAATAGATGAACATCAAAAATATATGAAGAGCGTAATTAGCTGCCAGAGAAAGCTGTGGTCAGCGATAAGCATCGTAAATAAACTATTTATCGAATGAAAATTTTTAATGGAATACTACAAGGCGACATACTAGTTCCAAAATAAAAATTCCAATATAAATCAGTTTTCAAAGTGATCAGTATTGATTATTCTTTGTAATATACTCGAAAACACTTCTAAATTCTAATGATTATAGAGTGGAAGCATGTGTGGATAGTCTAACTGGTTAATGCAAACGCTTCTCCTAAGTGGGAAATTCGGGGTCAATTTCCGGTCCAGCACGAAATTTAAACTTCGGCAGTGAACGTATTTCAAAGTTCTGTAACAGTCAATATCTTTGAATATTTTGAATTCGTAAATTTACGGCTCTTGATGTCAGCAAGTGTTGAAAGAACAGACACCGCATCTATAACTAGTATAAATAGTTTATACGATAACTAAAAATAAGCTGTAGACACTGCTGTTGAGTATAAACAGATCAACATTACTTTTACTTTAACCCAAAAAATTTGTCTTTACAGACATATTGCTGTTATTTGTTTGGTAAAGCTACTACTCGATCGGTCCCGTCCGATTGTCCAAGAACGCGGAACTTGGTTACAGTTGTGCTGTGAAGTCTCTTGCTACCAAAACGGAGACTATTACCAACGCTAGAGGCGGAGTTCCTCGCTATATGTGTTACGTTTCCTGTAGCAGAATAAATTTTTTGTTTGATATGTTTGAGACAGGTAAAGGGCTGGTAAATTCGGAGAGCAGAGTTCCCCTATCGCGGCACGCGGAGTAGTCCAGTGTTCCTGTAGCTTGGTAACTACCTCTGCGACTGAGCATAACAAACTGAGCGTGTCCATTCCCAGACAGGAAAGGAGGACGCTGATAGTGTTGTCGCTAATCGCTGGACTGCCCTGTATCCGCGCCACAGCTCGCCTCCACATGTAGCGCTCTCCTGCAGGCAGAGGGCGCCAAAGCTAGAAACTTGCGTACCTCTTTAGATCACAGTGACTTACAAGCCGTAGTTTCCACAATAGCAACTTTACAGTCGCCAATGGCGATTCCAGTCACAAGCAGAAGCCGCAAGTAGCAACTAAATGTAGAATTTAACATTCAGCGCCACATTGGATGTTATCTAATCACGACCCGTATTCCGATTCTGGAATGTACAAAATAACATGCGAGGAATGCTCTACACCAAGGCCCCAGACACATCAAAGCAACAACAGAAAACAGACAGAGACAGCAGCAGCAACACACGCACAATACAGGACACGCATTTACTAAATTCGAGCAAAACGTCAAAACACTCCAACGACTAAATAGAGGATATAAAATGGATTCATTTGAACAACTGGAAGTATATTCACATCACAGGAAATATCAAGATATAATATTAAACATAAAACTGGAAAGTGATTCAGATAATGTCTTCCGATGTTTAGATAATATACTGAAATGGAAAATACTAACAAATACAAATAAACTACATTGTAAATAGCCAAACAAATTATGGCAAAGATCAATTTAAAATATTGTTTCGAAAATGTAGCATATTGTATGAAAAATGTATTACGTCACTTTTGTTAACTCCATCTAAGAACATCTTTGTAACTGTTTATTTATGTACGTTTGTTTTGTCAACATTGATGTATACTGTGCACAGAATGCTAGTTGCGATGTTTAACGTATGTGAAATTCTACACAAACGAAACTGTGGCTAGTTCTTCAAAAAATTTCGCCGGTAGCTATGATGAACGATCGACCAACAACTAAAATTTGAGCCATTTTATTGTTACAGTGCTCTGCTCTGCAGCGAAAACTACAGAACGCAAACGAATAGTCTGTGTTTAATTGTTGTCCGAAGTCTCCCGTTGTACACCATAGCAGTTCCATGCCGATAGCTATAAGGGAGTGGAAGATATGGTGGTTGAAAGTCGTCAAATTATTAAAAAAATTCGGACTGAAGGCCAGCGATGACTTTTGCGACTCTATAGCAAGGAGGTTACATACAGCGAAACGTGATGCCACAGACCATATCTTTGGTCTATGCGTGCTACAATGTCTTCAGCTCTTTCTCTGCAACGATAAGCTTATGAATAAGGAAATATAACAATAAATAAATAAAGCAGTAAAAAAGAAATTTCTTTTAATACATCTCTTAAAAAAAATCGATTTCATGTTTCGCGCATTACATCAAGTTCAATACTACAAATAACTTTGTTTACCAGAATGCCCTAAAATTAAATTAAAATGAATTTGGACATTACTCTCACCATACGTGTTGAGATATTGCAACACAGGCTATAAGGTATAATGTATGTATTATTTATTGTAAATCATTAAGCTCTTCACATAATTTTATTTTTTTATTTGAATGTTGATTAAAAATATTTGTTTCTAAAGAAGGTATTGTATTTCATTTCATCCTTCAAAACCAGTCTCATAGCACACTGCTGAAAGATAGCTTATGTATCATAATCAACCAACATGCGAGCGGAGCCGCGGGTTTAAGCTAGTGAAACGATAAAGTAAATTCTTGAATAATCATATTCTT
Source organism: Locusta migratoria (assembly GCA_026315105.1). NCBI lineage: Eukaryota > Metazoa > Arthropoda > Insecta > Orthoptera > Acrididae > Locusta > Locusta migratoria. The sequence goes on from CM048745.1 coordinate 601,733,060, forward strand.
TGGTATTCACGGGGACAAATATATCGAATAAGGAAATAGTTGTATATTAAATTAGCATTATAGGTGTGGATAGATCCGCATTCAGAGTCATATGGCATGTATGTAAATACACATAACACGATGGCCAAGTGACGTAACAGTAGGATGCAACAGAAAATGTCGCGTCAATATGGGGAATCAAATTATGCGAGACCGTTAGAGTAAAATGACAAAAATACACAACAAGGTTAAAACGCGAATAATCGAAGCTTACGTGAACTTGGAAAGCAACGAAGAGAAACGGAACGGATTGTAAATAAGAACATAATAACAATAGTAACTTAAACCACAAAACTGAAATTACAATTGAAAACTGCAGCTGAAATGCAGGCTTCCAAGACACAAAAGGATTAACACTAAGCTTCTAAAACTTACCATTTAATTATACTTTGGTCGGGGTTTCGAGTCCCCCCCCCCTCGGGTGTGTGTGTTGTCCTTAAGTTAGTTTACCTTACTTTAAGTAGTAACTTAAAAAAAAAAAAAAAAAATTATATTCCTCGGTACAGTTTTGATGCGCTAAGTGCAAACGCGTCACAAAATACGAAATATTGGAACAGGGACTATATTTTATTTTGAAAATAAGACTTTGAAATTGAGTGTGCCCCAAACCACATTACGCTTCATCAAACCCTGAAAATAAAGTAAAACTGATATCGGGGACAGTTATCGAGATGAGAAACTCACAGTAGTGAGCGGACGTCTAGTATTGACGTAGGTCGGCGAAGAGAAGCAGCGTCCACTTAGCCAGCGGCTAGCTGAGTATCCGGACGGAGGCGGTTCTGTTGAGTCTGGGCACGACGTGCAGAGGGCCGCGAAAACAAACAGCCGTCCACCGGACACTGTTTCCATAGCCCACTAAAGCTCTTCCGCGTGTCATACGCAGGCCTAGCACTTGAAGCTGTGCAGAAGTCCAGTGTAAATACAAAAACACTAGGATCATCAGTAATAAGCGTGGCCAGCTGAAAGGTGCGGACCAGGAAACGTAAGCAGTTTGTGTTTGAAGTCCATGAAAAAACTGATTTCCTCTTCGATAGTTCCCTCGTTTTCGAGAAATTACCGGATATGTTTAGAATTTTAAATTTTACGCTGAGTTCATTAATTTTTTGTTATCAAATTAGTGATGTCTGTCCAAATGAGGCAGTCATCTTTCCTCTAGAGGATGCTGGAACTTAAATCAAGAACACAAAACTTTACAACGTTTTTCCCGAATAAGTCAGGATACTGAAACAATATTTTAGACAAATGTTAGTACGCAGAGGAGCACGTAATTTTATTACGTCTTAACCATAAAATACGTGGACCAGTACTTCAGCAATATTAACAGGGCACTTCGTGTTCCAAAAGATGTTATACATTTTAGTTTGCCCCACAATCACAGGTGGATAGAGCTGGGACATAGCATAACACAGTATGTAAGTCAGTTTTTATCATTTCTCTTGTTTCCGAGAAAAAAAAATCGCACTAATTCAAGGGCATCATCGTATTTTGGGATCCATTTTCCCCTCTCCATCTGGCGTGAACTACGTTTTTTCGAAACAGTTTTACTGGTGAAATTCCTAATAGATTCTGATTTCCACATGCAATCTCCATCCTTCCTTTACATCTTATCTCTTTCAATTTTTAATACGTTTGTAGACTCCCTTATTCGTTTCGCCTTCATGGATTCTGCTTACTTCTAATTTTTTCCAAGGTTATCCCCCTTTACAGTACGCCGTCTTCAATTCATCCCTTGATAGTTGTTACTCTGTGATTGGGCATCAATTGCGGCTTTCCGCACATTTCACCCCATTATTGCTTCCTCTTCAAATGTTCAAATGTTTGTAAAGCTTATGGGACTCAACTACGGAGTCATCAGTCCCTAAACTCACAAACTACTTATGAACTAGCTAATACTAAGGAAGGAACAAACCCCCGACCGTAGGGGCCGTGCAGAACGTGACTGGCGCTCGGCCACCGCGGCCGGCGCTTCTTCTTCTATCGATGTTGTGTTCAAAATCTGGATCGATGAACGAGAATCTGATCACTTCTAGTTCGTTCCTCTTCATCGTCAGATTCACCGAATGTAAGTTCGTCTGCAATTTTGGCATCAGTATAAATCTTTTTACGAGCTCGGTCCGTGGCAGCTACCTATTACTAATTTTTATATTTTATTGATCACACAAAATCACATTGGCCTATCTACCTACTATTTATAACAGCAATAAACTTTGGTATGAACACTAACAATGCGTCTGGACGGCGTATACCCTTGACCACATAAATACTGACTGTGCGGCGTAGAAAACGTATGGGTGTAACACTGCTGCAAGACGACAAGTTATCGGACTGCCGGTGTGGCGCAATGGATAGCGTCATAGATTGTGGTGCTGAAGGTCGCTGGTTCAATCCCATCCACGGGAAAAAAATTATTTCCTTGTATTTATCTTTTCCAGAATGTTCTACATGTTTCTTGTGTTGTAATTTCTACATGTTTCTTCTAATTTCTCGTGCATTCTGTCTGTGTATAAATGGCATAGCACTCGGCCCGAGAGGCATTCAGTGCTGCGTGTGTTTCAGTTCGCAATAAACCTGCATTCAGTATAAGTGCTGTGCCCCCCAGGAGGCTCACGGTTCTTTCGTGAGTACGTGCGTGTCGAGCATGGGGCCCCGTGCTAATGCAGTGTTGTTCCCCTCTTTACTTCCCGGGCTGCATTTATTTTCCTTCTTTCCCATCCTCACTCCTTCCCCTCCCCATCGAGGGACTGATAACCTCAGTAGTTTAGTCCCCCTAATCCAACCAAACATCCCAATCCTAAGTGCTGTGTTCAGATGACAACCTTGCCTTCGAAGTTAAGTCTGCTTCCATTTCAACGCGACAATACTGTACTATTTAGGAACCTCCCAGATGTAGTGCCTTTCGGATGAACGTTCAGTATTCACCAATAGGTGTCAGGTCCACGGTCAAAGTGGTACTGGCCGGAGCAATACCTGTGATGTTTGGGAGTTGGGGCCAACGTCTCGTCAATTGCCAATCATTCAACTCACCGAGCACATAAGTGAGGTGCCTTGTTAGTATTTCCGCGTTAAGCCGTTCAAAATTTGTTCCTTCTATCAAAGCGGGCATCAACATCTTGATAGGAACGGTATTGTTTGTTAATGGTATTCGGAAGCTTTTCAAAACACGAATCCAGAGCAGATCTCCCATGCTGAGCTGCGATATTACTGAAGTATACCTGCTACGGAAGAAACTCAAAATAATTGAAAAGAGGAACAATTACTTTTAGTAATTTTCTACTACAAAGCTATGTCACGTTTCTAAGTAATAAATGTTGGTGAAAATGTTTTTTTTTTTTTTTTTTTTTTTTTTTTTTTTTTTTTTTTTTTTTTTTTTTTTTTACAACTGACTGCTTATACCATAGACACTTTTATACCATGATTCGCAGAAACGTCTACCAAGCAAAAAAGGGACATTCTTATTGATATCTTTCAAAAACCATCGTCACAAGTGCTTTTTTTTTGGGGGGGGGGGAGGCAGAGTGTTATGACGCAAAAAATGTTGAAACGTTTGTAAATCTGTCTGTCTGTAAATCTATCGGACCAAACTGCGTAGTCATCAGTCCGTAGCTTACAAACTACTTAAACCTAGGTAAACTAACCTACGGACAAACACACACACCCATGTCCCAGGGAGGACTCGTACCTCCACGACTAGCAACCGTGCGCTCCGCAGCGAAGCGCCTTAGACCGCTCGGCTACTCCACCGGGCTGTTTGTAAATCTATCGGACGGAACTGCGTGGTCATCAGTCCGTAGCTGTCAAACTACTTAAACTAAGGTAAACTAACCTACGGACAAACACACACACCCCTATGCCCCAGGGAGGACTCGAAACTCCACGGCGAGCAACCGCGCGCTCCGCAGCGAGACGCTTTCTTTTTTCTTCATTGCGGACGCTGATCGTATTTGTTCGTTGATGTTCAAAGTGTTCTTGGGTCAGCTCTTTTTATTACATAGGGCGTTGGGTCCCGTGACCGGACGCGCTGAGCCACGGCACCCTTCTGCTACTCCACCGCGGCGTGTTACGACGCAATATGAGGAAACGTAATTGCGAGGTCTATAGAGAATATGCAGAGCACTGCAACGAAAACAAATAAACATCTGTGAAAGAATGTCGAGTCATCTTCTACGTTCGCTCCTAGGAATCGGTCCTTTATATTTCGCCTTTGTGCAAGCGTCATATGGAGTAGTTCTATTATTGACCACACCACAGTCTGTGCGTACAAAACACCACAGGTCCAAACGAAAACAAGTAAATAATATCTGCCAAGGCGTGGAAACTTTTCCGCGACGCTGGCCGGCCCCTTTGTAGTGGCGGCATTGTGCAGACGGCACTTGGAGGGCGTATATCATTGGCCGGCAGCGGACAGCGGCTGCCAGTGCCGCTTCCTGACGTTCACTGCCAGCGCGCTGACAGCAGCAGCCGCCTCTAATTGTCTCAGGCTAGAGGCCGCGAGCGCTAAAGTAGCGGGATTTACGTGACCGCCCATCCAAAACAAAACCCCGTTTTTCGCGACACTGTCCAAACATTTTCTGGACTAATGACTGTTTTGATCTCCAAAAGGAACTCATTCAGTGACACAATAGCAATTACGAACATATGTTTCTTATTAATTACTACCTCGCTTAGTTTGCTTAATGCCTGTGAACTTCGTAATCTCTTTGAACGATTCATACAACAGATGTCATTTTAAACTTCCTGGCAGATTAAAATTGTGTACCGGAACCGGTACTAGAACCTGGGACCTTTGCCTTTCGGGGGCAAGCGCACTACCGACTGTGCAATCCTGACACGACTCACGATGCCGCCTCACAACTTCACTTCCGCCAGTATTTCGCCTTCTACTTTCCAAACTTCACAGAAGCTCTCCTGCGAAACATGCAAGACTAGCACTCCTGGCAGAAAGGGTATGGTGGAGACATGGCTTAGCCACAGCCTAAAGGATATTTCCAGAATGAAACTTTCACTCTGCAGCGGAGGGTGCGCTAATATGAAACTTCCTGGCAGATTAAAATTGTATGCCGGAACCGGGGCTTGAACCTGGGATCTTTGCCTTTCGCGGGCAAGCGCACTACCGATCGTGCTATCCCGACACGACTCACGATGCCGCCCCACAACTTTACTTCCGCCAGTACCTCGCCTCCTACTTTCCAAACTACGCAGAAGCTCTCCTGTGAACCATGCGAGACTAGCACTCCTGGAAGAAAGGATATGGTGGAGACATGGCTTAGCCAAAGCCTAAGGGATGTTTCCAGAATGAAACTTTCACTCTGCAGCGGAGTGTACGGTGATATTAAACTTCCTGCCTGCGAAAGGCAAAGGTTCCTGGTTCGAGTCCCAGTTCCGGCACACAATTGTAATCTGCCAGGAAGTTTCATATCAGCACACACTCCGCTGCAGAGTGAAAGTTTCATTCGAGATGTCATATTGTCAATAAAGAAAATGGGAAAGAAGACATGTATTAAAATATGGGTGGATTTTTTATTTTATTTTATTTATTTGCCTCATGTCTGGCTTATTGGCACTCATAAACAAGAAAGAGTGTTGTAGAACAAATGAAAAGACTAAAGTAATCTACGTCCCACGCAGGCCTCGACGGCCAAACGGGTACCGACCGGTTGCTGGGTCATCCTCCCCATATGCAGAAGGCCGGTATTACACTATCAAATTACTGGACAAAGAATTGGACGAAAAAATTGGAGGAAATATTGTCCCTACTCTTTGGCAAAGATATTGGATATTTTGTCAAAGTCGCTTCAAAATGGCGTTGTTACGATGAGCTGTTGTTTATACTACAGTTGCATTGTGTTTGGATTTATAAGAGAAAAGGGAAAAAAGTAAAGGGAACGAACTTAGTTGAAACCGTGGGTGTAACGGCGAGATACATAAGTGTGCAATAAAATTTGTTACGGCTACGGGAAGATTTTTTTTCTATGTCGTCAGCAGTGCATTCGGGCCGTAATTAACTACTAATTATTTTGTAGCTCTCCATCCTTCACAATTTGCAATAAAGTAACAGAAGACGTTGACGCAAACAGTGTATATGAATAAGATTGCAAGTTGATAAAGCAAGTTTCATTAAATAACGTTTTAAATGGACAATGCCAGCACTTATAAAGAGCAAAATATACGTTGTTTGTGACGTTATTAACAATGTAAAGGGGGAAATATAGCTGGTGAAGTAAATATGCTCTATTAGTCTCCTTACAAAAGTTGTCTGACGTGTTTATATGTATATATTTTCGCTTGGAAACAGATGTAGATGTTTTGAATGTTGTTTCACGTCCCAGCACTAATCACAGCAAGTTGGCCAAAATCGTACATTATAGAGACTGCTCTGGCCGTAAATAAGATTTAGGGGTGTTACTTCTTCAGTTCCGATAGTATATCATTACTTCTTACATCACACATTGTAAATGATAACCTCATTTTCACCGCAGGTATTGGAGTAAGCGAATTGACCTGACGAACAATGTGAATTGGCCTTGTGTTTTATACAACGCTCCATCTGATTCATACATTTCCATCAGTTTTGTTGTTTCTGGAAAACACTACTCAAACTTGCCGCTAGTAATTATGTTTACGAATACGAACGCTTTGCCAAACATTAGCTTCCAAATAAAACAGCTGTAGTGGCAAGAGGCTGTACTACTGCTACTAGCGGTCCGAGCGGTCACATTTCTCAATACACGAAACAGAAGACGAGCGATTTCTTTGATCAAATCTAAGCCCATAGATTTGATGAAATATTGTATGACAAATCCCTGACACTGCGTCCAATATTTCGTTAGTGTAATACCGTTGTAAGGGGGACGCTGTTAGCGGCCCGCACTCCCGGCCGTTGTGTCCGTTTGCCAGACCGTAGCCGCTGCTTCTCAGTCAAGTAGTTCCCTCAGCTGGCCTCACAAGGGCTGAGCGCATCCCATTTGGGACAGACCCAGACGGTTAGCCATCCAAGTGCTAGCTAAGCCCAGCTTGGGTGATCTAAACGCAACAGTGTATCCGCTGCCGCACGGCCCTTGGCCAAATGAAAAGACTACTACATCAATCACTAGCTTAAACCCGCGGCTCCGCTCGCATGTTGGTTGATTATGATAGATAATGCGAGAAACGTCAAATCGATTTTTTTAAAGAGCTGTATTAAAAGAATTTCTTTTTTACTGCTTTATTTATTTATTCTTATATTTCCTTATTCGTATGCTTATCGTTACAGAGAAAGAGCTGAAGACATTGTAGCACGCATAGACCAAAGATATGGTCTGTGGCATCACGTTTCGCTGTATGTAACCTCCTTGCTATAGAGTCGCAAACGTCATTGCTGGCCTTCAGTCCGATTTTTTTTTTTTTTATAATTTGACGACTTTCAAGCACCATATCTTCCACTCCTTATAGCTCTAGGCATTGAACTGCTATGGTGTACAACGGGAGAATCTGGACAACAATTACACTCGTTTGCGATCTGTAGTTTTCGCTGCAGAGCGAAATATTAACACACACACACACACACACACACACACACGTAGAATTTTACATACACCGATAACTTTCCATCCCAATATACTTCACCCTTTTATCATTATAAATCCTCAAGCAACACTGCAACCAATAAAACCATTTTCAAAGAGTAAATATAATTTTCAAAGAGTAATTATTGTTCCTCATTTCGCGTTATATTCTTCAAATTACTAAATATCTATCAGATCGCTATAAAACCGTACCTAAAACCTTCCTCAGGTATAAATTAATAACTGTACAAATATTTAAGTCTCTGCGTCTTGTCGTTCGGACGTGATAAGCGTACACCGAACAGACATTCACATTTATAGATATGTGTATCAACTTCAAGCCAGTCTTTGAAGCAGCATTCGCCTTTCAGAGAGGAAAGAGGAAGACAACTGTCAGGAAGGGGGAAGAAATTGAGGAAGAGCATAGCAACAGGAAGGGCTCACTAATATGAATGGCGAAATACATTTAGAGAACTGCGTGTGGGAATCTAATTAGCTGTAAATTTTGCTTGCAATACACACACGAAGCCAATAGTTGTTGTGTATCGCAACAGAAACTGGAGGCTAATAAAGAAAGCTGTCCAGTTTCACGACCCTGAGAAAAAGGGGAAGTTCGAATTCAAAGCAATGTGTTATTTTTTTATATCCCATGAGGTCTCTAAATTATATGAGGGAAAATTCTGCGTCGTATGTATTCGTACTCCAATAACATTGATACTAACATCGTGTGAAAGTTTCTAATTCCTTCAAAATTACGAAACAAATAAAGCAAAATCTTCTGAAACTTCTACAAAAATAAGAAAATCAATATATACATGTGGCGTCTGTTCCTAAAGGACAGTCGCCACTACTGATCCTGTGATCCCAAGGACTACCTGCAAGGACTTACCTAAGCACGCCTCCCGTTAAATTCCCAGCTTTACCCTGCCCACAGTACTCAAACTCGTAGTTTTGAAACTAATTCCCGTAAGGGCAAGGACCGCAAACTTGCCCATCCCTGCCCACTAACGAAACGATCATTGCCCGTCACCGGCGTATATATATATGGCGTCTCTTCCGAAAGAACAGACGTCAGTTCTAATCCTACAGTTGTTATTCTTTCATATTCACAGAATATATGACAACAAATGCGGATGGGCAAAGTTGAAAATGTGTACCCAGCCGAGATTCTAATCAGGGTCTCCTGTTTTCTAAGCAGTTGCGCTGACCACTACACCGGCTGGGCACACATTTTCAGCTTTGCGTATTCGCACTTGATGTCATATAGTCTGTGAATATGGAAGAAAATCAATGTTTCTTTCAGGAAGTAGAGAAATGGCACCATGTACGTTCATTTTCCTGCTAATAAGTCATTAAATACCATTGGAATCAGAGCCAAAGAAAAATGCCTACCCATATTTATTTTCAGTTTTTATTTAAGACAGAATGCAGACTTATCTAGAAGGGCCCTGGCAAATATACAGTCCCATTTTTAAATCGCTTCCACTGTCTGAAAATGTGAGTTTGTGTCTCGCATAAAGTCACTGGCTAATTGCCACAGGTTACTACTCAGTTCCGTCAGAAAAAGAAAAGTAAACAGATAATATCCACAGACGTCTAGTTAAGTAGTCTCTAATTAAATTCTCAAATTATAGTTGTTATATCTAGACTAATATCTAGAAATAACACAAAGAAGGTCTGTCGGTTTGGAAGTGTGCCAAAATGCAATTACGTCCATCTCATTCTCACTGTCCATCTGATTCTTGTTATTAGCAAAGAAGTGGACAGGATTCAGCTCTAGTTACAAAAATAAAAAACTTGTATTTCTTTGCCAACCACCTATTTTTAAGCTGTTAGGAACGAACGCTTTGTGATATACGATAAGGCAAATGACATACTTAACTGCTAACAAAGAAATTAAGTTAACAATTTTAATTTAACATGGATAATCTGACTGTTATACATGAAGATAACCCTCGGTACCGTTGAGTAAAGCTTGATCGAACTCTAACGTACAAAGAAGATATATAGGTACAAAACAAAAACTGAAAACGAGAAATTGCATCCTTTCCGAACTCACTGAAACAATCGGGGGTGTGATGCAAATACCTTGTGAAATCCAGCCTTGACACTGGTGCATAGCGTGTTCGAGTATTGTGCAACTGTATGGTCCAGAACTGAACACGTATCAAAAATCGATTTCCAACTACGAGAAGCAATGAGGCCAGTATCTGGAAGTCTTTGACTCACCCCTACAGACGGGTTACCTGTACTAAATGATACAGCACCACCTGAAGTTAGAAGAAGTCAGTTACTATCCAGAGAATATACGAAAACACTGTCGAACCTAAAACTTCGCATACACCAGGACTTGACATCAAAAACCCGCTTGTAGGTCACATCTATGGAAAACAGGTGAAGAGGTGTTTCCCTATGATCCAGCAAAGGAATGGGAAATATTATGGAGTAGAAGCACTGCGAAGAGCAGAAGCCTGGTTGCTGATCCGAACATACCAGTAGAGGGCTTTCATCTTTCGAGAAGGCTATGAATTACCTTTAACCTTGTGTGTGCAAGGAGATGACAACATGGGACTTTTCTAACGACCCTTAGTGTGAGTTTGGAGTCATCTGGACGAGTGCGACGCCTTCCCCTGGGGTACATAAGGACGGAAAATAATTTTCTGTCGGCCGCGGTGGCCGAAGGGACTGAGGCGCGTCAGTCACGGTCTGCACGGCCACTAGGGTCGGGGGTTCGAATCCTCCCTCGGGCATGGATATGTGTGCCGTCCTTAGAATTAGTTAGTTCATAAGTAGTTTGTAAGTTAGGGACTGATGACCCCTTAGTTAAGTCCCATAAGCTGTACAAACATTTGAAATTTATTTATTTATTTTATTTATTTATTTTAATATTTATTTATTTATTTATTTATTTATTTGAATAATTTTCTTTAAAAATCTCATACGCAATTCACTCAGCCTGGTGGTCTGGCCGAGTCACGGGATTTACCGCGTGCCTGCTGCTGGAAGTTTCCACACGCAGGTTCCCGAAACGTGCCTGTCGATTCGGCACTCCTGGGTGCCTCAGTTCTACTGACGAGGGTACGCCACCCTCTTAGGCTACGCAGAACTCAGCCACCAACCAGAAGCTACCTAAGTGGTCACGTGGGGCACGTTCTGTCACGACCTGAACAGCCACGCTCTCTTACGCTCCGGCCTCCGACCTGATCAGACGTCACTTTTTCCTAACGTGTACCTCAAGGGATTGGTGTCGACCTCCCCCCCCCCCCCCCCGATCCCCTTTAGTGTCATGTAACAAGGCAATAAAGCCCTTTTTGATGTTATCTTCACGCCTTCTCATTCATCCCTACGCCCGCTACTCCAAATGTTCAAATGTTTGTAAATCTATCGGACCAAACTGCGTGGTCATCAGTCCGTAGCTTACAAACTACTTAAACCTAGGTAAACGAACCTAAGGACAACACACACACCCATGCCCCAGGGAGAACTCGAACCTCCACGGGCGCTGATAACCTCGCTGTTGAGCACCCTAAAACACCAATCATCATCATCATCATCATCATCATCATCGAACCTCCACGGCGAGCAACCGCGCGCTCCGCAGTGAAACGCTTTAGACCGCTCGGCTACTCCACCGCGGCCCCGCTACTCCGCTCGATCATCCTGGCACACATTCAATCAATAAGACTGTACCGTATATGATTTTAATGGTGAACTCTACGATGTACATAAATTTACAGACAATGCCAGAAAATGGTATAAAACAGTAAGTCTTACTGTACAAAAAATTTGTATTATGTAATGCTGTCTCTCATTTTACGTTGTAATCCATTTTTTTTTAATATTTCGCCTTTAAATGCTGAACGAATAATAAAATAATAATAACAGTTTTAATTTAAGGGTTTAAACTCTGCCGGCCGCGGTGGCAGGGGACTGAGGGACTGAGGCAGGGGACTGAGGCGCTCCAGTCACGGTCTGCACGGCCACTACGGTCGGGGGTTGGAATTCCCCCTCGGGCATGGATATTTGTGCCGTCCTTAGTATTAGCTAGTTCATAAGTAATTTGTAAGTTTAGGGACAGATGACCCCGTAGTTAAGTCCCATAAGGTATACAAACATTTGAACATTTTTGTTTAAACTCTGCTATGTTTTTAGCTCCTACTTTTTTCATTTTCAATGCAGTATGTACGTGGCGCACCCAGTAAGTACGTTTGAAAAAGAAAGACAATATAGTTAACGCGAAAAACTTTGTTGGCAACAGGTACAGCAACGTTTGAGCTGTTTTTGGACATAGTCACCAAAAGAATTAAGACATTTTCAATGTCGTGACATAAACTTTTATACACCTATGTGTAGAAGTCTGTCGTCTATGAATGAAACCCAGAATGATGAGTCGTTTTCAACTTTCCGTCTTCAAACCGTTCGCTGGAGAACATGAATTTATTGAGGATGAAGAAATGAAGGAAATCGCTGGGAGCAAGATCAGGACTGTATGCTGGATGATCACTGGATGATCAAACAGTTCCAAGCCTGATCTCTGCTAAACAGTTGTTGTGCGCCCAGCCGTATGGGGAAGAGCATATTTATGGAGTAGCTCAACATCTGCAGTAAGCACTGGACGCATCTTCTCCTGTCATACGCTGGTTCCATTCACTGGCGGCAGCGATATGAAATGGGCAGTCGTGGGGAAATTGTGAAGATGTGATTCTTCTGTAGAGGACACATCATATCGACCCCATCTTGAGTAGTGTTCGAGTGTTACAAAGCTAGCCTCCCGCCTCTTAACTGCTTCTGACTTCTTTTAAACCGATGTTGGGGATTCCAAACACTTGAACAATACTCGAAACGGGGTCGACATTCGGTCTCCTTTGCAGAAGTATAACATCTTCACAACTTCCCCACGACTATCTTTACATGCTCGTTCCATTTCATATCGCTGTGCAGCGTTACACCTAGATATTCGATCGACGTGACTTCATCAAGCCCGAGTTGTTTTTTTTTTTTTTTTTTTTTTTTTTTTTGAAACTTTGTTGAAAAGAAAAGATGTAGAACGGCGGAATTTTTAGCGGACTGCCGTAGGATTTTACTGCCGCTTACCTACATTTCGCGTTAAGACGATAAAGATAAGATCAGAGAGGGCTCGTACAGATGCATACAATCATTCATTTTCTCTCGTTCTATTTGGAAGTGGAACAAAAGAGCTAGTAACTGGTAATGGTACTGAGTACCCTCCGCCACGCACCTCTGGGTGGATTGCTGAGTATGTATGTATGAATGTATGTAGATAACTACCATTTACCGGTAGCCGAAGGGACTGCGGCGAGCCAGTCACGGTCTGCACGGCCACTACGGTCGGGAGTTCTAATCCCCCCTCGGGCATGGATATTTGTGCTGTCTTTAGTATAAGGTAGTTTATAAGTAGTTTGTAAGTGTAGGTACTGATGACTCCGTAGTTAAGTCCCATAAGGTATACAAACATTTGAACATTTTGAAAGCTTCCAAGGCAACAATGCACGTGCTGGTTCAGGTAGCCATTCGATCACATAGACGGAGAATACTGGGTTGGGATATATTATTCTACACCTCCTTGTCCTGTTCTACTAGTTCCGCAAGAGCATTGGGTTGATAAGTCACACCTGTCAGATATCGTCCCATAATGTCCCATATGCGCTCGGTTGGAGACATGTTCAGAGATAGTACTGTCCTGGAAATTTTCTGCAGGCCTTGCAGAACACTTTCAGTATCACGCGCGATGTGTGGGCAAGCACTATCCTGTTCCAATAACTCATCACCTTCTGTTGAAGAATGTAAAAGGAACGGTTCAATCTGCACATACCGAGAGCTGGTCAGCATTCCCTCCGCAAACACCAAAGGTGAACGGCAGTTGTAATTTATCGTACCCAAGATAATAAGGCCTGGGGAGTGGTCAGTGTATCTTCGACGACTGCATTTTACGAGACAGCGTTCGCCAGCTCTAAATCATACGCGTAAATAGCCACCACTTGCGAGCAGGCAGATAGCCGAAGACCACGGCCCGACAATCATCTTCCAAGGGATCCTCTGGCGGCATCAGTCGAGCCCTGCATGTGGTGTGAGTGGAAGGCGCGCTACAGGAGTGGGTATCCATTGTCCCACTACAGGCAACCTGTTTGCAACAGTTGGAGTTGACTTTTCTGCGCTCACAAATAATTTTATCTGTGCTGTGCTAGCTGCAGGATCTGTCACTTCTGCCCTAGAATAAGACGATATAGCGTACGTCTGTGCTGCGTGGACGTCCAGAACTTCGACTACGGGTGAGAGAATGTTCACGTGACCATTCCAAGCAGTATTGTTTCACAAATGACGCTCTACGTTCAACCGGTGTTGAAAGCTCTTACCTCTGAGTATAACTGCCAATCACTCCAAACACGATAAAATCGCGTCTTAATTGAATATAAGGGCACAACCCACGGCGAGATTTTTTCATTTGACAGCGTGTGTACCTAAGACTATGACTCTCTTGATTTGTATTGGACTTTGGACAGACTATAAGCTAAACGGGGATAATGCTATGCACAAAAATTAATCAGTTTACTGAATGTTATTTATATGGTCGCCAGCCTAATTAAAAATTCAAATGTTTGTAAATCAATCAGACTCAACTGCAAGGTTATTAGTCGGTAGCTTACAAACTACTTAAACTAAACTAATAAGGAAAACACAAACACCCATGGCTGAGGGGGGATTCGAACCTCCGACGGCGAACGGCAGCGCGTACCGCATCACGGCGCCCCAGTGCGCACAGCTAATCCGCCGCGGCAGCCTAATTAGGCAATATTCGTAACCTCATTCAAATCTGTTTTAAATATTACTTTAAAACAACTAGGTACAAACAACTTGACAGCGTTATGGCCTAATAAAAAACACAATGGTCTCTATGGAAAGCAAAATATAACACAAGACAAACCAAATCACATGTTTATTACTTAAATATAGCCCTAAATATGAAGGAAGTGTTTGAAATTTATCACACGACGAAGAATTTTTGGACATAGGAGCCCCTAGTTCAGTCACTTCTGGTTTGCACACATAAGCTACCCAAAATTATCAACCACGAACTCATATTAAACCATCTTTTGATTAAGCATTGTATAAATAATTTTACTGATAAAGATATAATAGTAGTGAAACTAGTATAATACTCTTTTCCACGGTCTTCTTTAATTTGGACCCACGTAAATTACATTTGCAGATACTTTAAGCTATTTTTATCATTCTCAATAAATACTATTGATATTAAATTTGCTTTTATAAAATTGGAGAGAAAAATATACTGTACTACTGATTTGAAGCAATCAACCATAGTTTACGATTACCAACTCATCAATACCTGCACTATAAATTATTGATTGTTATTTAAATTATTTTGTTTTAATTATTCATCAATAAATTCATTTTGAAATTAGAAGTGCAATCTTTGACTAGTAAGGAAATAAAGTGTAACAGTCTCTCACTACTTTTCAATTATGCAACAAAAAAAATGGAACTGGGCACTTCAAATTATTAATTAGCTCATTAAGAAAATCAGTTTTCAACTGTTCTCATCTAGGACACTCGGAAATTTACTCATTAGATGCTGTGTAAAAGGTCATACTAGTTTTCAGTGAAATACGGTTAAGTTTGAAGCTGAATATCTATAGTTGATGGAGGTGGAAATGAAATGAGTGTATGGCTTTCTTGGCCGGGAGATCCCTTGCGGGGTTGTTCGGCCGCCTTAGTGTAAGTCTTTTATTTGACGCCGCGTGGGCAACTTACTTGCCAATGATGATGAGATTTAGATGATTACTAGGACAACACACAACACCCAGTCCCCTGCCGGGAATCGAACCCGGGCCTCCTGTGTGGTAGTCAGCGGCGCTACCGCTGAGCTAAGGAGGCGGACTTGATGGAGGAATATAAAAATATCCAATTAATTCCTTTTTGGAAAACCATTTTTCATTTATTACAATAAATGTATTTTTCATAAGGATTAAACATACATACGGTTGAACTTCTTTGTATTACATGATGATTTCCGTTTTAAGTATAATGGAGCCCCTAATCTGCTACGCGGAAAAAAGTAATTACTCTGACTTTGCACTTAACAAGTTACACTTGGGCGGGCTGCCGTCCGCCAGTCAACAGTGGAAGACGCCTCGCAGCTGGACACGGTCAACAGGGGCCGCAAGGACTGCACCGCATCTGGCAAATTTGACGCTGTTTCTGGATACACTTTTTTCTACACCTCTCTATTTAAGTCACAATAAAACAGTTTTTAAATGAAATGCTGGACAATAAGTCATACATTTTATTCCATTTAAAAATGCACTTTATATACTGTACAAAATACGGCAAATGATAAGAAGCATACATGAAATTTAAATTCTAAAAATACCACATAAATACATCATCACTCTAACTTCATTTTGTAATTTAATTGAAAATTTTACTGTGAATAGTTTTCGTGCTATGAGTTTTGTAATCGCGTGATTTCTTTATATTGCGTTACGTCCGCTCCTTAAAAAAAAAAAAAAAAAAAAAAAAAAAAAAAAAAAAAAAAAAAAAAAAAAAAAAAATCGGGAAGTGTTTGCATATCATATCTGCGAGTTTGTCTAGCAGTGGCGGCTGGTGCTTCAGATGATCAGATGACTGAGGGTTCACTTCTTTCAGTGCCGGATCTTGATAGTGGCTAGGGGCGCATTCCCCATCCCCCGCTCGGTGTCCCGGTTTGCCACCCCCTTCTCCCCCTCCCCTCCCCCCCGTTTAGATATATTATAGTTAAAAGATCTACAGAAGGTCTTACCCTGGATTGTTTGCGCTCCCTTCAACTCGAGCTGAGACGTCGGCCTACCAAACGTTTATTTTTCTTCGAAGCTTAAAGCTGAGAATTCTTTTTTCTAAAAGATACTGAACGTTGTAAATTTTCCTTTCATAACAAACAACAGAACATATGAATATGTTCATGGACACTAAAATACAGTAAATAACTGATTACACTGTTAAGTGACTGTAACAAAATGAATCTGTTACGATGAACAGACTAGCTACTTTCGGGTCACGTGACAGTGTAAGCAGCACCCCATCCTAACCTAACGCATGCACAAAGGCTGCTCTCCTCCACATATTTGTTACAATGAAGACTATAAATGTCGTTTACCTTCAAAAACGCGACAGATTTGCAAAAACGTCCAAAGATATGTCGCAAGTAACAATACAAAAGTCATTATTGTTCCCGTATCTGTAAAAAAGAAGATTGGCTTTCAAAAAATATTTCTTGCAGTGGGCCTTCGATTCCGAGGCGCGATGCCGCTAACCATACGGGTATTCTTGCTAGGAGGAGAGTAGTGACTTCATTATTATTCATTATCGAATCTTCTGAAAGCTTTTACAGTTGAAGCCTCTTTGTAGTTATATGATATTTGACCAAATATGAAGTATTTTTGATTAATCTTTAATGCGCCAAAACAAATGTGAAAGGCAGACGTAGCCTTCCTGGAGGATTTGCGCATGTGCAAGGCGAGATGCGCAGTAGCTCCATTGTCTTGCTTTGGGACCATACGTGCTAACCGATAGAGCTGGAGCAGCCAGGAGCTGGCGTTTCTACCAGCTCCAACGCCAGTGTTAAAAATGGCGTTTCTCGCCCCTCCCTGCCGCGGGAGCGCCAATATGCTGTCTCCAGAGGGTTCAGAAGAGAATTTGAATCTCAGCCTGTGGCAACACCGTTTGGAGCGCAAAGCGCGCTGGTTTGACGGCGGAGACTGTCAAAAGTTGCGACGAGTGAACAGCCAATCGGCCGCTGCGAGGCGGTGGGAAGCCCAGCTTCGCTTTGGCAGGCCGCATACAAATGGAAAGCCCGGTGGCGGACGTGACGTCACACCCAACTGCCATTTTTCTCATTGAAAAACGCCATTGTCTTTATTTTTAGATACTACGCTGACACTATTAGAGTTACAGATTAGCATGTAGTAGCAAATCAAAGAGGAGAACAACAGGATTCATATGATGTATTGACATCATTTATATTAATTTTATATTAAAAGTTATTCCGAAAACTAATATTTATTCACTTGGAAAAATCCAGAGGCTAAACTAATTGAACTAAAGTAACGAGCGAGTGCTCAAATGAAAGGTCTCACCAAGACACAAAGTTTGTTATAACCATATTATCTGCAACATTTATATTGCGCATAATAATGCACTCTTAAGGAGGAACAATAGTGTTCTGTTAATAACAATTAATACAAGACAGATACACAAACAGCGAGGCAGTGATAATTTGCAGGTGTCGTAAACACACATTATGACCTGTTTCGAATACATTACTTTTGTTTATTTTAATATGTTGTCTTTGTATCAACTAAATTATTTTGTTTATCGATCGTCATTTGTTTAAATTTATGAGCACAGTAATTCTGAACAGTGCATTGAAAAGAGGACTGGAAAATGTACCAGAAAAACACTTTACCTAAGTGATTACTTAAATATTCATTGTGCGACGGCCTAAAGACTTATTTATCGGTCATTCTGAAAAAGTTCATTTGTTTAAAGATAAGATTTTGGAGGTATTATTAGTGTTAGAAATTAAGGTAATGTATGTATTTGCATTAGAATCTTAGCGCAATGCCGTTATATCAACATTTCAATCACTCTTTAAAAATAGTTTCCAAATGATAAGCCAAGATCGCAATATTTTGAGTATTTTGTAAGCTGTCATGTTTTTAACTTATATATTTTTTTAATAGTGACTAAGTGCAATGTTGCACTTCTTATTTTATACCCAATTTTTTAACAAGATGACCAGATTATAATATATATATGACCAGATGATGGTGACACAGTGCACCGAAACCGTTGTTAGTTTGCGATCTTGGCCTTTCATTTGGAAACTATAAAACGAATTGATCGCCTCCAGACCAGACGATGTCAGGTAATCTTAATAAATCATTAAAAGGTTTTTCACGCCATTGGAAGAGCCACTGAACCTCGTTAGGAGGACGTATTACTGGAAAGGCCCCACATATCGTATATAAGTGGGTGCCCTGAGCGGCCTAGGATCAGTCGACGGCAGGTCAGTCTTGATAGCAGACGTGCGTTGCGAGTGCAGTGAAATCGAGTGAGACGATAGGCGATAGCCGCAGATTCCGCCGCGCAAGAGTCTGAAATATTTCTGACGTACGTGGACTTTGATTTTTGAAACATCGGAACCCAGAAATTATTCATCGCTTACTAACATGGATTTATTTTTATTTTTATTTTTTTTATTTTTTTTATTTTGAGGTAGATTAACGAACTTTAATAGTAATCATATTAGGAACATTATCCAAATGATTTATTCATATAACTGTTTTGTTAGCAATATTGCTAATCATATCAGACTGAGTCTAACGGATTTAGTGATTCTCGACAGACGTAATCATGCATTGGGTAAAAAACAAATTTAGTAAAAACGCAAACGTTATGTTGTAGTCAGTTATTTAGCAGATGCCGGCCTAGTTAAATATTCCCTGACTTTGATATTGAAAGTTTAGTTTCACAAATAAATGTATACGGGTATGGACAGCAACGAGTCACAAGTAGCAGGAATAAGTCATCCCCTAAGAAGAAGTTAGTTTAAGGGTCCGCACCGTTACAAGCCGCGCATGCGCATTGCAAAGCTGCGTCCACTGCTGCCTAGATTATGCGTCCGCGCTACGACTCGCATACGTGTTATCTGCGCGGCGTAAAACGTTCCTCATGCGATAAAAATACTTTGAATGTGCTTATAAAATGATCTGATAGAAGAACGAAACGAAGAATGATAGTTTTAAAACATTTTTTATTTTATTTATTTACTTTTTTCACGACTTTTTTTTCCGGGGGTACATTGAAACAGTGAACACATAGGAACTGCCGTCTACTTTTAATGATAGAAAAAATGAACCCCGCCCCCCCCCCCCCAAAATGAGGGTTTCCTGCTGTCCGATTTAATATAAAGTGATCGCTACACGTGATGTTACGAAATCAAAAGTGCTTCGAAGTTGGATGTGGGGTTTTTGAAGATAAACTGTGAACGTCCTCATCTGCATCTGCTTAAAGTTTCCTTCCGTTACATACTAACAGCTGCATCTCTGTACTCAATAAAAATTGTTAGGAGGCCTTCTTATTGAAAGTTGTCTAAAATATTTCTAATTCCTGCTGAAATAGCATGTAGATTAAGTAAGACAGTAGGCATGTCATACTTCCTTGGGGAACTGTGATCTTTCTGACAGGAAATCACGAATGCAGTCGTACAACTGAGTTCACTGAAGGTGAAGTGTTAAATCACGGAACTGTAGTGTAGCTTGCGCAACTCGGAAATGGGTCAGTTGTAGTGCGCGTAAGCACTGAATAGTGCGGTGCGTTAAGTGTGCCAGGTGGTGTTTGCTGTGACTGGCGAATCCATCCTGGTGCAGGGCTCCGTCCGCGCCATGTGGCGAGGATCCCGCCTCGCCGTGTTTACGTCACGAGGTGCAGCCAAGTGGGCCGCTGCGGTGGCCAGGGCTGCCAACACTGCGCCGCTGCTTACACGCACACCCAACAGCGGCCTTCCGGCTTCCGCCTGGCAGCCTTCCCAACTTGATCCGCTCGTCTGGGTGGTCCACACCCGGCCGGGAACCGACACCTCTGACATCAGTTGAATTTTAGCTCGGAACATGGGCTCGGTAATCAGACTATTAATCCAAAGGTCGCAAGTTCAATCCCCACCAGGTCCTAGGATTTTTATCTGCCACTTCCTACTTCTTTCACTTCTCGCAGTGTCGCTGATGTGAAAAGTATCGAGTTGCACCATGATTCCACGCTACACTGTAGGTCCCCCTAACTGGGTAAGTCCGTTCGAAGGACGGAGGAAGGCTACGGCATACCACTTCCAAACAGGACCATGCCAAATAAAGCACTGTGGTGGTCAAACTAGTCTTCGGATTGATGACTGTTTACCTTACCTACATGAAATAGCAGCGACACTTATCCCACAGCAGTCCGTAGTGGTGGACCCTCTCCGAAAGAGAACAATAGTTCTAAGTATATTCTGCAGTGAAATGGCCTACCACTCTAAGACGCCTTGCTGCGGTACGCGTGGTAGCTCTTTGTCTCAGCCTTGGGACTGGTAACCGCAGTTGTTAAGACCAAAATCAAATGTTTGTTAAGCTTAAGGGACTTAACTACGGGGTCATCAGTCCCTAAACTTACAAACTACTTATGAAGTACCTACAACTAAGGACGGCACACATATCCATGCCCGAGGGGGGATTCGAACCCCGACCGTAGTGGCCGTGCAGACCGTGACTGAAGCGCCTCAGTCCCCTCGGCCACCGCGGCCGGCTGTTAAGACCCATTGATTTACAAACATTTGAAAATTTGACTTCATACTTTGTCTATCTAATTAATCAAACTGCTAAGGCAATCGGTCCCTAGACTTACGCTCTACCTTAAACTAATACTAATGACAGAACTCGAATCTCAGGCGGTAGCTGTAGCACTGTGACATGGACCCTCAATCTTGCCGCCATCCACGCGAGGCCCGCAGAGAATCAGACGATTATTGTACGACTTCTTCGCTAGTTAAGGAATGTCAAAACCTGCATTTCTAGCGTTTTTACATTGAGATAAAGCTTTTGACACTGTTGAGTGGAACACACGTCTTCCAATTCTAAAGAGAGTACAGGTCAATTATAGGGAACGAAATTTATACAGAACTTGTACAGAAACCAGACGGTAATGACCTGGAAGAGCAACTGAACGAAATGGACCGTGTCATTAAAAATATGATGAATATTACAAGTGTAATGGGATGTAAACTGAGGAAATCAGGTGATGTTGAAGGAATTAGATTAGCTAATGGAACCATAAAAGTAGTAGAAGAGTTTGTTATTTGGATAGCAAAATAAATTACGATGAACGAATTACAAACGTTCAAATGTTTGTAGAGCTTATGGGACTTAGCTACGGGGTCATCAGTCTCTAAACCTGCAAACTGCTTATGAACTAGCATATACTAAAGACGGCACAAACATCCATGCCCGAGGGGGGATTCGAACCCCCGACGGGGAACGGCCTCTCGCTTCGCAGCATAGCTAGAATTGTAAATGGATGTGAAAACACACTTGATCTCTTAGCAACAAATAATCCTGAGCTCATAATGAGCATCAAAACGGATACAGGTATTAGTAAACACAGAGCTGTAGTAGCGAAATTGAATATCGAAAGTCCCAAAGTTACCAAAAATAAACGCAAAGTATATTTGTTCAGGAAAGCAGATAGAAACAAAATACATTGCTTCTTGAAAGACAGCTTCCACTCGTTTCTAACACTAAACGTAGGTGTAGACCAGATGTGGCTCAAATTCAAAGAAGTGGTATCGACAGCAACTGAAAGTTTTATACCTAATAAATTAATAAAAGAAGGAGGCGATCCCCCTTGGTACACAAAACAGGTTAGGACACTGTTGCAAAAGCAAAGGAAAAGGCATACTAAATTTAAACGAACACGAAATCCCCAGGATTTGCGATTGTACTCAGAAGCTCGAAATTTAGCGAGGATTTCAATGCGAGATGCCTACAACATTTATCACAACGAAACTCTTTCTCGTAATTTGACTGAAAACCCAAAGAGATTTTGGTCATATGTTAAATATACTCGGGGAAAGTCACAAACAATACCTTCACTACGTGATAGTAATGGCGATCCTGCCGATGACAGCGCTACTAAAGCAGAGTTACTAAACTTAGCTTTTAGAAACTCATTCACTAAAGAAGACGAAACCAATATTCCAGATTTCGAATTACGAACAGATGCCGTAATGAGTAACATAGAAGTAGATATCATCGGAGTAGTGCAGCAACTAAAATCACTTAATAAGAACAAGTCTTCTGGTCCGGATTGTATACCCATTAGATTTCTATCTGATTATGCTGAAGCGATAGCTCCTTACTTAACAGTCATATACAACCGCTCTCTCATAGAAGGATCTGTACCAAAAGATTGGAAAGTTGCACAGGTCACACCTATATTCAAGAAAGGCAGTAGGAGTAACCCACTAAACTACAGGACTATTTCATTGACGTCAATTTGCAGCAGGGTTTTGGAACATATCCTGTATTCAAATATTATGAATTATCTCGAACAGAACGATCTATTGACCCAAGGTCAACACGGATTTAGAAAATATCGTTCATGCGAAACACAACTAGCTCTATATTCACACGAAGTGATGGGTGCTATCGACAAAGGTTCGCAAATCGATTCCGTATTTCTTGATTTCCAGAAAGCTTTTGACACCGTACCTCACAAACGGCCTTTAATCAAATTGCGTGGTTATGGTATATCGCCCCAAATTTGCAATTGGATAGGGGATTTCTTGTCAGAGAGGACACAGTTCGTAGTAATCGATGGTAAGGCATCGACTAAAACAGAGGTGATATCGGGCGTTCCACAAGGTAGTGTTATTGGTCCTCTGCTATTCCTTATTTACATAAACGATGTAGGGGAAAATTTAAGTAGCTCTCTTAGGTTGTTTGCAGATGACGCCGTCATTTACCGTCTAGTAAAATCATCTGAACAGCAAAGCCAGTTGCAGAACGATCTGAATAAGATATCACACTGGTGTAAAAATTGGCAATTGACTCTAAATAATGAGAAGTGTGAAGTCGTCCACATGAGTACGAAAAGAAATCCGTTAAACTTTGTTTACAACATAAATCAATGAAATGTGAAGGCCGTAAACTCCACAAAATACCTAGGAATCACTATTACTTCAGACTTAAACTGGAAAGAACACGTAGATAATATCGTGGGAAAGGCGAACCAGAGACTGCGTTTTATTGGCAGAATCCTTAAAAGATGCAACAGAACTACTAAAGAAACTGCATACACTGCGCTTGTCCGTCCATTTTTGGAGTATTGCAGCCCAGTGTGGGATCCTTATCAGGTGGGTTTGACGGAGGACATCGAAAGTGTCCAAAGAAGGGCAGCTCGTTTCGTATTGTCACGATACAGGGGAGACAGCGTTACGGAAATGATACAGGATCTGGGATGGGAATCATTACAACAACGGCGCTAATCGCTGAGGCGTGGGTTACTTGCGAAACTCCAATCGCCAACATTCTCCTCCGAATGCGAAAATATATTGTTGACTCCCACTTACATAGGTAGAAATGATCATCAGAATAAAATAAGAGAAATCAGAGCTCGAACAGAGAGATTCAGGTGTTCTTTCTTCCCGCGCGCTATTCGAGAATGGAATGGGAGATAAATAGTATAATTGTGGTTCGATGAACCCTCTGCCAGGCACTTAAATGTGATTTGCAGAGTATCCCATGTAGATGTAGATGTAGATAGCGCCTCAATGCCAGAATGACTATGGGAAGAATCTGCCCTTCATCTAAATTCAATCCACCCCAATATCCGTTTGACAATGGAAGTGGAAACGAATATTTGCCTTCCCTGGGACATGTTGTCCATAGCAAGCCAACTCATACCGATTTGTGTCTGCAAGCTGATAGTTGTCACAACCCAGCTCAACGTGAAGGGATTCTTCGAACCCTAGTGCATAGGGCTCACGTCATTTCTGACCCGGAAAATTTGCCCACGGAGCTGAACCATCCGAAGGTCACTTTTCGACAGAATGGCTATAGTGAAGGACAGATTAAAAGAGCGTTACGCTATCGAGCACATGTGCAACGGGCTAGTGATGATAGAGTCGGCACCTACGTCAGTGGCCTTTCTGCCATACGTTGGTCCCTTCCCAACCACTGCGCCCCTTTCACGCCCTTCAACTCTGATAACTGCTGTCTGGTTTTTGTACAAGTTGTGAATCACCTTCCGTTCCCTATATTTTACTCCTGATGATTTCAGAATTTGAAATAGTCTCTTCCAATCAACATTGTCAAAAGCTTTCTCCAAATCTACAAAAGATAGAACTGTAGGTTTGCCTTTCCTTAATCTATCTTCTAAGAATGCTACATTTCTTCTTAATCCGAACTGATCTTTCCCTTGGTCATCATCTATAAGCTTTCCATCCTGGAAGTAAAACGGTTTTAAATTTTGCAACCATGACTTATTAAAATTATGATTCTGTAATTTTCATATCTGTCTGCACTTGCTTTCTTTGGAATGGTGATACATTTTTCTTAATGTCTGAGGGTAGTTCACCTGTATCATACATCTTACTCACCAGGTGAAATAGTTTCGTCATGACTGGTTCTTCCATAGACTTCGGGAAGGGAATGTCATCTACTCTGAGGGAATGTCATCTACTCCACGAGCCTTGTTCCAACTTAGGTTTTCCAGTGCTCTGTCAAATTCATCTGTCAGTACAGTATCTCCTATTTCATCTTCATCCACTTCCTCTTCCCGTACTGCAATATTGTCTCGACGTTCATTTCCTTCCGCCTGAGGTATTGATCTGTAAATGTTATCATTTAAAGTGTTCTATATACACTGTTTCAATAGTAATCTTGAGTAAACTGGAAAACTCTAAGAGAGTGTAATATTTTTTTATTTTCGTCAGTGTTAATTTCGCTTAAGAAAAACCGTCGCCTTTAGACGAGGAAGATTACTGTTCGCGTCGTGAACGTAATCTTTCCCGTTAAACATCTAGCGCTTCCCGGTGAATCTGGTGCTCGCGGAGTGCAATTACTTGTAAATGGACCCCCGGAACGACTTGAGAGCAGACGGGCTGCGACGCGGAAGTTATAAACGGCCAATAATGAGCGTGCTGGCAGGTTATGGCGCCAGGAATAGGCCGGGCCGCCGTCTGTATTGGCGAATACTTGCGGCTAATTCTGAGGCGCGCCACCTGGCGACCGGCTACTGGCTGACAAAGCCGACGAGCCGAGGCGACCATCTCTCGGACAGAACAGTGGCAACAGATGTGGAACGTTTCCCAAGAAACGAAAGGCGCTTCTTACGCTGTGCTGCAACCTCAGATTTCTACGCAGCCGTGGTTTATGAGGACTCATCTGGACCGATCCGCGATTTCTACCATTATTCGTCTTCGCTTCAATCACGCCTCTTATCCAAAACATCTACATCGGATCAACATCTACGATTCGGCGGCATGTGAGTGTGATCCTGAAACGGAAGCTGATGTCAACCACATCCTGTTCAGGTGCCCCAAATTTGACCGAGTACGTTTGAACTTCCTGCAGACATTGGTGAAGATGGGATACCCCCTTCCCCAGTCAGCTTCTTCCCTTTCGTTTACGAAAGACATTCGTGTGTACAAAATCATAATTAAGTTTATTAAGAGCACTGTACACAATCTTTAAGAATCAAGTGTGTTGGTAATATAAGGTTTTGGTTGTGAATATGTGAAAATGTTCCAACATTATTTAAATTGTAATGTAATGCAGTTTTCGCTTTGTTTCCACTTTCCCATTTTGACAAAATGTACATCTGTTTTGTCTATTTAAATATATGTACATTTCCTCTGTGTGTTGTAAATGGCCACATTGAGTTAACACTCAGAAGGCCAAATAGATGATAAAAAAAGCCCTCGCTACCCGCGCCACAACTGACGCAGAGGGAAAGTTTATAACACTGGTCTTCATATCTTTGAGTCCTAGTAATTCGTGTGCTGAATTCAGAAATGTAGTTCATTTTGATGTTTAGGTCCTCTTGATCTATTTTGCTTTATAAATATTTAGCTGCTACTGCCTTGAGCAAAATCCTGGTTTTTGTTTTTATCTACCCACACATATTTCGTTACAGTTATTCATTGGAACTTTTTTATTTAAATAAAAATGTTCAGTCTCTGTTGCAATATTTTATTACCCAATGACGCGTTTCGCACTGTTAGAGCGTCGTCAGATTGGGCGGAGATGAAGACACAGAGCTATCTGTAGCTGTGTAGGAGGAATCTTAACGATTGTTGTCATTGGGCGCCATAGCAGCAGAGGAGTCGCTGTCGCGGCAGGTCCACGTTTAAAACTAGTTGTTAACAGGTCGACGTTTACAACTAGTTGTAAACGTGGACCTGTTAAATACTAGTTGTAAACGTGGACCTGTCAACAACTAGTTGTAAACGTGGACCTGCCGCGACAGCGACTCCTCTGCTGCTATGGCGCCCAATGACAACAATTGTTAAGATTCCTCCTACACAGCTACTATAGATAGCTCTGTGGCTTCATCTCCGGCCAATCTGACGATGCGCTAACAGCGCGAAACGCGTCATTGGGTAATATAATATTGCAACAGAGACTGAACGTTTTTAATTATTCAACACTGTTGCTGCACCAGCCGCCACCACCACCATCATGGAATGGAATGAAATGTAAACATTTTATTTCTTTAAATTTATATATTAGTTTTTACGGGTTATTATATTGTTATTATATAACAATTAGTCTGATCTCACATGTGGCAAAGATCATAGCAAGGTTACTAAATATACGGTTAGAATACAAAATTGGAGACTGGGAGAATACCAGTTTGGCTTTAGGAAAGGTGAGGGGATCAGAGACGCCATTGGCATGATGAGGTATTGTCGGAGAGAATTTTGGCCGTCAACGAAGAAATTTGGGCGTGTTTTATAGACTGGCAGAAGGCCTTTCACTGAGTCAATTGGAATATATTGATGAACATCCTTAAAGAGATAGGTATCGACTGGAGAGATCGGAGACTAATTAAGACTTTGTACCCGGGACAAAGGGTAAAGGTATGACTGAAATGTAGAGAAACGAACAGCGTGGAAATAGGAAGGGGAGTGATACAAGGATGTTGTCTGTCGCCAAGTCTCTTCAACCTGTATGGAGAAATGCTGGCGAGAGAAGCGCTGAAAGGATGCGGAAACTTCAAAGTAGGAGGACATCTCATCAACACCATCAAGTATGCAGACGACCTGGTAGTGCTCGCCAAAAACCAGATACAGCTGCAACACATGATGAACCGTTTGGTGGTAATGGGAAGAAAATACGGCATGGAAATCAATACTGAAAAATCAAAAGAGATGCGAATATCAAAATGTGAGAAACACTTGAAGATAATTTTTGACAATCGGGAACTGGAAAATGTGAATCAGTTCAAGTGCCTGGGAAGTTTTATCACAAAGGATGCCCACTGCAGCAACGAAATCCGAGCAAGAATCGCCATGGCCAAAGCTGCTTTCAACAAGAAGAGGACTCTGCTGACCAGCAAGTTGAGCTTGGCATTAAGGAAGAAACTAGTGAAGTGCTACATTTGGAGCATTGTACTGTATGGAGCAGAGACGTGGACCATGACAAAGAAGGAGAAAAAATAGAGAGCTTTGAAATGTGGTGCTGGAGGAGAATGGAAAAGATCAAATTGACAGATCGCATGAAAAATGATGATGTACTGAGAATAGTAGGAGAGAAGAGAAGTATTATGCATACAATTCCACAGAGAAAGGCCAACAGGATTGGACACGTACTTAGACACGATGGACTACTACACGATGTAATCGAAAGGAAAATCAGAGGAAACACAGGACGAGGAAGAAGAAGAATTCAACATCTGGACGACATGAAAGGTGGAAGGAACAATGGAATCATAAATTCTCCGTACGAAGATATGGACCTGCCACTAGGCAGAACACTATATAATAATAATAATTATATGTTCTGTTGTTAATTAGAAATTTATATTTGTATGTACACCTCATGTTATATGTTTAAATAATTAACAGTTTTCCTACATCATCTGTGTACGTCTTCGTCGACAGTTTGTCATCTCAACTCTATGATACTTATATACAAATGTTTTTTATATCATTTGATCAACGCACATCCTCATAGAGAAGCAATAAAATTAGTTCATTTTGTTCAGGTAGTTCAGGTTTCTCTATTCCTCTGTTTTTATAATATCACCAACTCTATTCCACTTATAGACAAAACTGTTACATAGCGAAATATTTGATATACTTTTAATGTTATTTAAAAAGCAGATCAAATACTTCTATATAAAACAATTTTTGTGTAAGTGCCAAAGAGTTGCAGATGACAAACTGTCAACGAAGACCTACACAGATGATGTACGAAAACTGTTAACTATTTCAACGTGTAAAACGAAGTATACAGAGGTTGAGTCAGTAACTATTGCCACCAAGAATAGCTCCGAAAGTATGACAGGAGCTGAAAAGTGTGTGGGACAGAAGTTGCATGGGACAACTGGGTCCAAAATATGATGTTGAGTTCTGTTGCTAGGTGGGGTTGCGTCAGAGATATGAAGGTAAACTATGGGTTTATATTTATTCTTTTCTTTAATTGATGCTATAGTTTGGTACTTATTTTATGATAGTGGCTATCGACACGAGTCCAAGCTCAAAACGTTGGCACGAATGTCCATTTACATTAAAAAAATGTTCAAATGTTTGTAGAGACTATGGCACTTAACTACGGGGTCATCAGTTCCTAAACTTACTAACTACTTACGAACTAGCTAATACTAAAGACGGCAAAAATATCCATGCCCAAGGGGGGGGGGGGGGGGAATTCGAATCCCCGACCGCAGCGGTCGTGCAGACATTTACAGAAAATGCTGGAAATGACCATTAGTATCAATGCAGCGCTGCAATTTCCTTATCACTTCGGCACTTATGAAAGCACATGCTCTGACAATTCTCCCTCGTATATCGTGCAAGTAGTAAATATTCGCCGAATGCGGCGTATTCATTTAACGTGCCGTTGACGTGTAAAACACCATTCGACGGATCCGCGATACGACACTCAAAAAAGTTCAAATGTTTGTAAATCAATGAGACTTAACTACTGCAGTTATCAGTCCCTAGGCTTATAAACTAATTAAACACACACACAGACAACACACACACTCTCATGGCCGACGGAGGAATCGAGCAAGACCGCTCGGCCACTCCACTACGGCAATACAACATTAACGGGAATGGTAAGACTAGTATCGTCGAAACAAGCGAATGTGAATGATATATTCCACGAAGAACAATTCGATATACCTCTCATTTACGGAGATTGCCAACGAAATTCAATGAGAGCCAGAGACTTACACGCTGAAAAATTTCCTCAACGTACTCACCCTACACATCGTACATTTAAATATGTGCATGATAAATTGAGAAGAACGGGATCTTTTACGTATCGGAAACATATTCGCAAAAGGAAAGTTACTAACAAGGAAGCGGAAATTGGTGAACTTATCCCTTAATTCGATATTCTTGCGTTAATTCGCGTCAAATCGCAAGGGAATATGGCATTTATCAGAGTAGGTCGTGTTCTGCATTGCCAATAAATATCATCCTTACCACATCTCCATCAAGAATTAACTGTTACGGCTTGTATGCGTCGCATGACATTCCGCTGATGGGCTCAATGTCAGATTCAGAGGGATGACATATTTATTAATCTGATTTTATTTACTGACGAGGCTATATTCACTTACTATGGGTAAGTTAATTTGCATAACATACAATATTGGGCAACTGAAAATCCATGTTGGCTGCGGAAAGTTGCACACCAAAGACCGTGGTCGGTGAATGTATGGTGTGGGATTCTTGAGGACAGATTAAGGGCCCCTATTTCATCGAAGGAAATGTTAATGGTAGGATCTACACCACATTCCTGCAGGAAACATTAGGTCTGTTACTGGGAAAAATACCTCTAGGAACAAGGAATGGAATGTGATATCAACAAATTGGATGTCCGGCACATTTTTTGCTGATGGCTAGAAATGAGTTATTGAGACGATTCCCAAATCGTTGGATCGGACGCAGAGGAGATGTGTCGTGGCCGGCTCGGTTTATTCTTGTGGGGATTCGTAAAAGACGTTGTTTATAAA
Source organism: Locusta migratoria (assembly GCA_026315105.1). NCBI lineage: Eukaryota > Metazoa > Arthropoda > Insecta > Orthoptera > Acrididae > Locusta > Locusta migratoria. The sequence goes on from CM048745.1 coordinate 601,763,437, forward strand.
AGAGTTCCAATTACACCTGAAGATATGCGAGAGAGAATTGGCAGAGCATGTGCTTCTAAAAGTGCCGGGGTGATACGGAAAACAACTCAGTCCACGATAAAAAGATTGCGACGCTGCATTGATACCAATGGTCATCACTTCCAGCACTTTCAGTAAACAAACCTTCGTCCACTTTAGTTGACCTTCAAAGATCTTACTGTTACACATCACTGGATTCGTCTCGATAGCCGCTATCATAAAATACGTAATACACTATAGCATCCCTTAAAAAAAACTGACGTTCATATCTCTGAAGTGACCCCACCCAGCAACAAAAAACCGCTCCTCATACTCTGACTCCAGTTGTCCCATGCAACTTTTGTCCCACAAACTTTTCAGCTACTGTCATACTTTGGGAGCTATTCTCATCCTGTATACATATATAAATTTCTAATTAACAATGCGAATTTATAATAACGTGTAAAAACTAAAAAAATATTTCTTTTGTTCAATTTAAAGCAATAAAAATACCAACTTAAGATGCTACAGCTGTTGCGAAACATGTATGGGTATATAATAACAAAAAGCAGGGTTTTTCTCAAGGCAGATCTTCATAGAGTAGCAACTAAAAGTAGTTCATTCGGCTGAGATCATGTTTCACTATTCCACTGTTTTTATAATATGCTATTTAAGAAATGTTTTAAATAATGTACAAATGCTGATTATGATTTACAAATAGCTTTACATTTGGGTAAAGTCTACGTAGTGTTACGCGAGAAATAGTAAATATTTTGTCAGTTAGTAGTATAGAAGAATCGCGATAAAAATTTCATATTACCTGTAGCTAATTTTTACTGAGTACAGAGATACTGCTGTTAATAAGTAATCCAAACTAACTTGAATCAAAGCCAAATGTGTACATTTTGACCATCGCGCTGAATTAAAAGTAAAATTTTGTGTATATTCTGCAAGTTTATTTTCAGGGCAAGGCCTTCTATAGCCTAATAAAACCGTGTAATTAAATAAAAATAAACTTGAAGAACACATACAAAACTGTGCTTTTAGTTCAGTATGACGATGTTTACCAAGAATCGATGAATGAATCAATGAAAAGTCCTTATTTGCCTTTTCAAGTTTATTTGCGTTGCATACTAACAGCTGTATCTATGTACTGAGTAAAAATTGGACACATGCTATGTAGTATTGGCCCACTTTAGGTTACGGTAGTAACACTAAAAGTAGGCCTTTGCGATCGTCTTTTGACAGCTCAAACTTTAAATGAAAATAACGGCTTAACCATGCATCTGACACGACAATTGAATAACCGAATTTATAGAGGAGAAAATTCTCTACAACGTTGCTCTCTTATGTTTTTTTCATATCTCATATCGTTTCAGAGATATTTGCAAAAATAACGGCGATTTTGGGATGTATGTCTGTCTGTCTGTCTGTCCGTAACGTGTTCCCTGTTTTTAAGGCGAACCGTTCAACCGATCAGCACCAAATTTTGCACACATAATTGTAGGCCGCCAGAGACTAGACCCTCCATTTTTCAAATTTTTCTGACAAAAGACACGGTAGTAATACCAAAAAAGACCGTTTGTAATATAAATGTAATTGCAAACGAACCGTTCATCTGACACGAAAATTGAATAGCCTAATTGGTAGAGAACCTAATTGGTAGAGGGGAAAATTCTCTACAATTTCGCTCTATTATGTTTTTTTCATATCTCCTATCGTTGCAGAGATATTTGCAAAAATAACGGCGAATTGACGATGTCTGTCTGGCTGTAACGTGATCCCACTTTTTAAGTCGAACCGTTAACCGATCGGCACCAAATTTTACAGACATAATTGTTGGCTACCAGAGACCAGAACCTCGCTGTTTGAAATATTTCGGGCAAGAAATACGTTAGTAATATCAGAAAAAGCCGTTTGTAATGTAATTTTAATTGCAAATAAACCGTTCATCTAACGCGAAAATTGAGTAAAAGAATTTGTAGAGGAGACAATTCTCTACAACTTTGTTCCCTTATGGTTTTTTTTTTCATATCTCGTATCGCTTGAGAGATATTTGCAAAAATAACGGAGTTTTGACACCCTCCATTAAATTAACGAAAACCAGCCGTTCGCAGATGTCACGTGACATTCCTCGCCTTGAACTGTCTCTGGCATAAGCCATCTTGCGTTGCGCATTTGATGATTTTCTTATTGTAACTTACACGTTGTCATATCAAAGAAATGGCGCACTGAAGAATTAAAAAAAAAAAAAGAAAAGACGTCGTTCTTCGTACGATAAATGATAATACAGTGTCTACAAATACCATATTAGCATCAGTTAACAACGGCCATCAATAGTATGAGATTAAAGAACGCTATTCCTAACTGTTGGCTGTAGCGTAATGGGCAATGTGTTGGACCGTAACGCTGAAGGTCAGTGGTTCGGAACCCGCCAGTACCTTTTTTTTCCCTACGAGGGTTTCAGACACTGTTATTAATAAATTTTTTATTATTTAGATTGTTATTTTGGTCCAAAATGTTTGCAAAAACTTATAAAACTACAAATCTAAAGCGGGCCGTAAAACACGTCAGTGCGATTTCTTTTATTGCAATTCGTCTATACTACCACCTCCTGGAACAGAAAGTAAACTACTATTTGCAATGCTATGGTTACAGAGCTTAGGCATTGAATAAGATATGTGACATTTGGCTTCCTGTTGAGATCATTACCAATAAAAAAATTAGACTATTCTGCTCCCTTTATTCATTTTCAACGTGCATCATTTCTAAGCTATGGGCATGGTTAGCGGAATAGAGAATGATAAGGACGGCGTTGGATCGAAGTTCAGTTACAGCCCTTTGGAGAGAAATTGTCACTAAATTTAAATTAAAAAACTACACATTTGCTGAATTAACTTCGTTATATCCGTCTATTCCTGTTACCTTTGTGTTATTTTGCAGACCATGAAAGTCAATGCTTGTATAGTTGTAAAATGAAATGTATGGCAAGATCGGAAAAAAGCTTGCTTGAAATGTTCAAATGTTCAAATGTTTGTAAAGTCTATGGGACTTGACTACGGGGTCATCAGTCCCTAAACTTACAAACTACTTATGAACTACTTACGAACTAGGACGCCACAAATATCCATGCCCGAGGGGGGATTCGAACCCCCGACCGTAGTGGCCGTGCAGACCGTGACTGGGTCGCCTTAGTCTCCTCGGCCACCGCGGCCGGGCTGGCTTGAAACATTTGTTGTAAGACACGCAACTTAGACAAGTCCATCACTACACTGCTAAAACTGAAGTCATCAGATCTGCTGCCTTCGACTGCGTAGCTTGATATCGCAGAGAACGACAACCCATCATCGATGCAGCATTAACCATTGCGCGATTTTTAAACCTCATCCCCACTTAAAGAATAAAATTTCAAGTGGCCCACTATCCCGATCCTCTACAGTCTGCTTTAATGATAAGAAACCTGACCAGGTGATTCCAGGTCTGAATGAACTGCATTACACACGAAGCAAGCAACTTAAATCTACTGTACGGTCAAAAACCAAATGCCCACTTTACCAAATAACAATTATTTGGTGCGTATTAGTGTGCTACTCTGGCTGAGACAAATTTAATGAAAATTAATGAATTCATTGAGCTTGTTCTCGCGCTCCACCAGAAAAATGTAGTGTGAGATGTGTGACACACACAAAAGCTTATATCTACGCAACACATACATTAAGATTTTTTAAATTCCATGTATCTTAAAGACGTCAAAAATTGGAACTGCAAACAGACTCAGACTCTTCTTTAAAATGTACCGAAAGGAAAGATGATGTAGTTAAAATGAAAAGAAAAGGAATTCATGACTAAGAAACTGAAGCAGTAAAAAACATTTCATATCCATCGGTAGCATTTCCACAAAATCAGTTTTAGTGGTTAAATTGCTAAGCATCATAGTGAAGCATGACGAGGAATTCCGCTTACTATTAGTGCAAATTCACCCGTGCCACGAACTCTTACAGCTCTGAGATAAATTCCACATTTGTTTACCTACTTGTTGCCCCGTGGTAACGGAGTAGCATATGTAAGGGCTCACGACTGGGGTATATAAGTAAGGTTTTTGCGAAAGTAAACGCCAGTGATTCGTGGCACACTGACCGGTTCTTAATGGACTGGGCTTGCTTACGTCGCGGACTGCTTCACGGACGTCAGTGGTAGGATATAATCTTTCCGACCGGACTTCTAGATGAATCGCAAAATCGTTAAGCTGCTGAAATATCAGACTCACTTTTATGCCAGATCAGTGCTTGGCGTACAAGTTTTATAGTTGTAACAAAGTAACTAAGAATGTTACTTTTATAACAAAACAGGCATGCGGTGGTGCCGAAGAATTAAGGCGGGCAGAGCACAAAAGAATAAACTCAATTTTTGATCATTTTGGAATAGTTTAACTTTTAAATAATATCATTTTGACTGATTCTTCCGTCGCTTCTTGGTAGAACATAATCAAATAAATTAAAAATACAATTTTGTGTGTGTTCTACAAGTTTATTTTTGCTTACTTAACCGGTTTTCGACTTATTAGGCCATCTTCAGAATATTTACTGCTGTGTCAAAGAGGTTACAATGTTTAGATACAGTATGGGAAGAGATGACAAATGACTACACTTAGATCGACATACATACATATACATATACATACATACATACATATGTCGATCTAAGTGTAGTCATTTGTCATCTCTTCCCATACCTTATGTAAATAATGTAACCTCTTTGACACAGCAGTAAATACTCTGAAGATGGCCTAATAAGCCGAAAACCGGTTAAGTAAGCAAAAATAAACTTGTAGAACACACACAAAATTGTGTTTTTAATTTTTTTTAATTTATTTTAAATAATATTTACGAATCTGTTTTAAGAGTATAAACGTTTCGAAAAATAAATAAATGAGTAAAGGCTGACCATCCCAAGCTTTTTTAACAGTGAATAGGGACCGCCTTACACGAAACGTTCACACAGATTTAATGGCTCTGGATTAACTGTAAACTAATTATTCCCATAAGCTAAGCTGCGAGAGCTCTTGTTTTACGTACTATATTAGAGAATTCTATATGGATGAGCACTTGCTACTATCTTCGCTTTATTTAGGAGGGAATTAGCCAGTAAACGCCTTTATTCAAACAGAAGAACTCATATGTTTATAATTACGAGTGGCGTCGTGTGTAAACTGGGTATTTCAAAGAGGCGCTAAAGGCTTTCGGCTGAGTAGCTGATGAACGCAGCGTCGCAGTATCTGCCGAGTCGTGACTGTTTCTTGAAGCTTTCAGCTCGCCCAGCGCTCCAAGTGGCTCTCGGAACACTCGAGATATTTTCCTCCAGTAAATCTCGCACGCTATCCCCCGGACCGCTTGCAGCTGCAACGCCTTCGTATCATGTTTCGTAACACCTACTCTTACCGTCTCACTGAGAAACTATGTGAACATCTCTTGAACACGTGGTACACAAAATGCGGATCGGTACTGTCGTTTACATTTCGTAGTAGCGGTGAATAAACATTCGCAAGTAGAACTGCACCATTCAGTTTCTCACCAAAGCGTAACAGCACGGAATAGTACACTGACCTGCAGTATCTTTCTTTCTCTGTTTTTACTTTTTCAAATATAGCCGCCCTTCGAGAAGAGAGATTCCTAACATGTGGATCGTATCGAGTGTGTCACCAGGTATTGCACCATAACGTGATACTTCTTCCTAAGAATGGAGATCGCAAATTGCAATTGAATATGTTTGAGCTGCTCATTATAGAAATATATGAACTATGTGGCCATCACCGATCACACTATGTGTTAGTAAGATGTGATATTCCTAACTTGATATCGTCTCTATAGGACCATTCTTCATTGCAAGTGAAATAAGTTGGTAAGAAATTCGGTTCGAAGTGATCATGGAACATCTCATCCAGCTGGCCACATCGGCAATTGGATACGTGATACGTGTTTCCATAGATGCTAGTAATTTACTAGGAACCTAGAGGTCAGTTTTGAGGGAAAATAGTAAAATACATGCTGAAACTGCTAAATCTGATTCAAGGTACCTCGAAGTCCGACATAATCAGCTCAAAACATGTTTGTAGAGTGCATACCTTACATTTGGCCACTTGATGTGCTATTCTTTCGGTGCGGTCCTTAGCAAATATCAGTTTAAAGCATAGTCGAAGGATACGGTTCGTTACTGATGTCTGTTCTACATACAGTAAGGTATGGTCCCCAGTCTTCGTAGACTTTGTTCGGTACTTATAGCCCCGAATATGACAGCTTCAGACAAGAAAGATTTCAAACGCTGCCTGAACGCATGTTACGTTTCAACCATCAATCGGACGTATGTCTGATGCTCAAACGCGGTGACTCGGAGAAACAAGTGATGCAGTATACATGAAGTACCCAAGCTGTCATAAGCAAGTATGTTTCTCTGTGGCCATATACATACTCAGAATCTATTGCCAAGATCTACCAACAACCAATTTTTGGAACTCTGTGACTGAATATGCGCATGTTGGAAACATGCAACGTAATTGTCCATGGCAAATACTGTGCGCATATTTGTAAGGTACTACATGTGTAAGACACTAACATGAAAAACAAAACTTTTTTACATCTCTGATCGCAGCTTGAGCTTACTACGTTGTAAGAGGCATTTATATCGTCTCTTTCCCCTCTCCCTAAACAGAACAAAAATTATAATCCGAACTCACATCCAGCAACGTCACAGTATCATATTGCAAAAAAGACGGAATTTGTAATGAGATTATTTTCTATAAATAGAAACGCAAAGGTCTAATGAGCAGCGTCACCAACCCACCATGAGAGGCAGTAATGTGTGTTTATTTAATGTTGTTTATAGGTGGCGGTATACAGCCGCGATGTCCTTTGAAAAAATCAAGCTTGTGTCGGAGCTGTAAAATACTTCTATTTGTTACGCTCGATAATAGGTTTCGGCAATTGCTGCTATCAACAGGAGATCAACAAAAAATTTTACAGGTGACATTATTGGAGCAGATGAATGACTCTATTTTATCATTAGAATTAAAACCTTAAGTTCTTTGGTAAACATTCATCTGCTCCAATAACGTCACCTGTATGTCTTGTTAGAGTGTGTGACCAAATAATGTGTTCATTAGTAACAGTTAAGGATCAAATTAAGGAATACTTACTAAATAACGTAAAATGGTCGGTTTTTTTTACTGTAAATTCGACGTTTCTGTATTGAGGAAAAATGTTACCTTGTTGTTGATGTAAAATATTTTGTTGATCTCCTGTTGATCGCAGCAATTGTCGAAACCGATCGAGCGTAACAAATAGAAGTATTTAGCAGCTCTGGGCACAAGAATTTTTTTTTCAATGTGTATTTATTGATCGATAAACAATTTAGGTCATACGACCATCTTAAAGTCACCGATACCATTACATCACATAATTATCATGCTGTAACACATGAAACTTGTATCCATTGTAAGTTACATTATTTTCTATCAGTTGTAAGTGCATTAATCGACAGCCCACTGCACAATTCTGTATACAGTCACATCAAGTGCTTAGTTAGAGCCTTAAATAGCTAACCTTTCATTGTTACTTGAAGAACGACCAGGACGGTTATAATCGACAAAAGACTCACCTTCTAGGGACCGAGCAAGGTTGCGTAGTGGTAACAACCTAGACTCGCAGTCGAGAGGACGGTTGTTAAAAAACCCACCTCCGGCCATTGAGATTTAGGTTTTCCGTGATTTCCCTAAATCACTACAGGAAAATGCTGGGATGGTTTCTTTGAAAGGGCACGCCCGGTTTCCTTTCCCATCCTTTTCAAAACAATCCGAGCTTGTGGTCCGTCTCTAATGACCACGCTGTCGACGGAACGTTAAACCCTAATCTTCCGTCCTATTCTTTTCTAGAGTATTACTGCGTGTTGTGTGATTCTTGATTCTTACTTTCTAGGATTGTTGGAGGACATCCAAAATTCAAAGAGGAACAGCTCATTTTGTATCATGTCGAAACAGGGGAATTGTGTCACAAATTTGATACGTGAGATCGGCGTGCAGTCATTGAAACAAAGGTGTTTTTTTTTTTTTTTTTTTTTTTTTTTTTTTTTTTTTTTTTTTTTTTTTTATCGTCGCTCTAAGATCTCGCCACAAAATTTCTCATTCAAATGCTAAAATGCTGATGGCACACACCTATAAAGGCAACATGATTATCGTAATAAAATAAAATCAGAACTCGCTCGGAAATATTTAATATTTGTTATTTCCGCGAACTGTTCCAGGCTTAAACGATAGGGAAATGGTCTGACAGACGAACGTTCCGTCAGACTGATGCGTAATATTACATCGAAACCACGTCTCGTACCATTTTCAATTACATACAGACGACTGCCAATTGCAGAAATAACATTACGTATGCTCCGATGATGACAACAAAGCATTCTCGAAACAGCACATAAAATGTAGAATAAAGAATTAAATCTTGGCTCCGCTGTTATTCAGAACACATAACACTGTGGATTACTTATGAGCTTTCAGAATGTCAAGCTCATGAATATATGGGAAAACCTTTCTAATGGTCATGAAAAAAGACCATTCTTTCTGACCTGTAGCCGCTCAGCGTGTGTACCCATATTTCATAAGATAGTTTATCAAGTTTTGCTTTCCTCATGTTACACAAATAGAAGGAAAAAGGAGCATGCGGGAATTAAGACGTTAGTACAACTGTAAATAAGTACCTTAAAGGAAAATCAGTGCAGCTCAAATGTTTGTAAAGCTATGGGAACAAACTGCAGTGGACATCGGTCCCTAAACTTACAAACCACGTAAACTAACTTATGCTCAGTAACACACACACAAACACATGCCTGAGGGAGGACTCGAACCTCAGAGGAGGAACGGCCGCGCGCACCGTAGCAAGGCGCCTTTGCGCGCACGGCGGCTATTCCGCCGAGGCGAATCAGTGCAGCCTAACTTAACGATGCAGTGGTTTAAATATTCGTTTTTTCATAACTTATTAGAATAGTCAGAATTCTCAGGTGAAGATGTTACGTAAAATACTCTGTGAAGATGACGTAGCAAGAGAAGTGAGATTTTTGTCCTTTCGGATTAAGCAGTCGTTGAAACGGAATATTTTGCACTGCCTACATGTTTTGCCTATGTGTCCAAACCTAAGTCTCTTGTTCCACGTAAACGTATTCGTGTTTCGAAAAAAGAAATACTTCTGCTAGGGCCTCCGCCAAGAGTCGAATTATCCGTCTGCCGATTTAAAAGAAGTGGTCTGCCTAAATATTACGAAGTGCAAGTGATACTTCCGACGAAAGTCCGGGGGTTTGCCTTTCGATCTTACAAAATATTTCATTAAAAAAAGACTGAATCACGTGATTTGTTTGTGTATATTGTGACCTGGTGTATCAGTTCACTCACTATTGTCGTAATCGGAATCAACAATATTGATATGTCCGTCGAATCATTTTGGTTAAGTGTATCCAAGATGGCCTCTTTATCATTTAGAATAAATACAGGAAATACTCTTCCATGTTCACAAAGTAATACCGATCTGTTATCCAGTATATGTGTAGATGAGCAAGTTCGTCGTGTTTAATACATATAGCGACGAACAGTTTCTTCCTGTACAAATATTTTTAAATTGTTTCTGAGCTGAATATCCTATAGTAACTTCTACAAACATGTGCTTCAATGGAGCAACATCAGTAAGATGGATTTCTCAATCTTACCTGACTAATAAACAAATAATTGCGAGAGCCCCGTTACAAATTTGATATTTACATGCTATATAAGTTTTAATCCGGATTCTGTGTTATTTCATTCGCAGGATATGTTAAATTCAATGGCCCTCTAACCATTCCGACTTAAATACCCGAAAAAATGTTTATTTTATTACTTTATTTTTAATGGTGTACTCAAGAATCCTGCAGTAAGTTTAATAATGAAATGTTCGTTCTTCCATAGGCTTTGACCTAATCTGTAGTTCGTGCTGTGAAGTTTCATCGTGGCCTGCATTTCTTATCCTCCGTGCTCTAGCGGACTCGGAATATAGAAACAACAGCCAAAGTAAACGAGGGCGCAGAACAGACGTTCGGAAGAATATTGAATTACACCTATCCCAAACAAACAAACGTTCCGATCCGCTCCTCGTTCAACGGCCTGTTAGCCAGAGACTTAAGATCCCACAGAGTTTCTTAAATGGGTCTCTAGGACACGTAAATAGCCGCTAGACTTTGTGCACCTGCTACTGAACCGTTACATATTGATCTGATTTCCCCAGTAGTAAGAGGAATCCCATTAAAAACATAAAATGTGCAAACCTTCCATCATAAAAGGTCGTGAGATATCATAGGAAACCAAGTCGGTTATTTTAGTTAGTGCTCATAGAACCACATATTTGTTATCTACCACTCATTTGTTGTTTACCAACATTTATAGGGACTATATTAGTATCATACATCTTTAGTTATAAAATACATATAATAACTTTGCAATCTCACCATAATATAATGCCTCAAAATACATATAATGATTGGGCCATTAAACATCGACATTTAAAAATAAGTTATACTCCGCTATGTATCCAAACGGAATTACGTAGGAATGTAATACCTCACATCGGCGTAAAGTATTTTAAATATTAGTTTACGTTGCTATGTGATTGCCATGTCATAATATTTATTATAAATAAAGAAGTATAATTTTGATATAGTCACTACAGATGTTGGTTGATAACTAATTAGATAAAAAATTATAACAAGGTGTTGAATAGGTGGATCCATGAACACTAACTAAAATAACCGACTTGGTTCCCCATGAGATCTCACGACCCTTTATGATGGAAGGAATTCATCGCGAGTCTTGCATTTCTGTACATTTCATGTTGTTGATGGGATATCATTTCTTTTTGTAGGTAGTCCTTTTTTTTAATACATCAGCCATGGATTTTCTTAAAATCTGTTCCCTGTCTCTTTCGTTTGGTTTGGTTAGATACAACAGTCTTTGGAAAGTTCGGAAAGTCGATTACATTGTTATTCTTCAATCCTATCATCATGTATAGTACTGCCACCTATGGTGGATCAATATACAAATATCAACAAGTTAGTGTTGTATTTCGCATCAGTTTGTGAACTTCATAATACCCGGGAATTGCGGATTAGTGAATTAGCATTACACAAACATCATCAAGTTTGTCCAGTACTCGATAGAATTTTACTTGCTGCAGTAGTGGCGTAGTGTGCTGAAGTTGACTGACGAATGAGACTCTTCGGATACCGGTAACGTAGAATTAGGGGCGTAATCTTTCACGTTGACCATGAAGTACATAATTAATGCTGTTCCTGCTCTGTAGTTGACAGGTTTTTGTACATATCCCTCATAAAGCGAACATTTCGTTGACAACATCTGCACACTACGCCACCGCCGTAAGTAAAATTACGCTTTTACGTCAAAACTCTTTTTATCAGTTTATCCCTATTTCTTACGACTTTTATACCCGTACACAAATAATTGTTGCTACATTGATTAAAATTACAGGAAGACCAATAATATTGTATTCTGTAGTGGCAGTCTAGTAATGTGTGTCTGTGGTTGTACCGAGGATTGTTTGTTTCGGCACCCAAAACACTGATATTCCCGGACGTTTTCCTTTCGATGCTCATCGTGTATCGATTTCTTTGAATAGAACATTGATGTTACCATCGATGTTTTTCTAATATCTATCATCCCTAGGGCAGTTGCTGGTAGCACTCCAATTTTTGACGTTCACTTGTTATTAGAGTTGGAGATTTTAAATCGTGATCCGAGCTATAGATTTGAAAACATCTACGCCGTTTTACCATTCTCAACAACTTTGTACACTAATGATTATTGTATTGTGCACATCTACAGCAAACTATCCTTCGAATTATATAAGTTTCACTAGCCTCCTGATAAAATTATCGTAGAAAATCGGCACTTCAATTTTCAAGTTCGCGTATTTATATAATGATATCACGTGACAATCCTAGCTTAATGTTGATAACATGACCAGAACCAGAACCTCCTAGAGAAGACAGAACGCAGTTCTCACTCCAGAGACTTTTCTCTTTATGGCACAGACTATAGATAACGTAGACTACGCGTCTCCCAGATCAATGAAGGCCACTGTAACGTTGGTCGAAACGTCGGTTATTTAAGTAATAGCCTCCTTACATCATGACGCGGTACAACACCGAGAAAACTTTTATGTCCGTGTACAGGTTGTAACATATTTAGCCAGGAAGGTCCCGTTTATTTGTAATATTGAAGTATTCGATACCATAATTGGTCGTAGTATTGTAACCTAATATTACATGTTTGTATTACATAAGCATTTTATAGCGCTTCTGTCAAGTCACTTTGATCATCATCTGCATTAGTAGGGTCTTCTAAAAAACTAAATTAATTAATTATTGAAGGCTAATGTCGAACAATAATGGAAACATATATTAACACTGCGCTAATTGTTGTTTACTTACGATCTTTTCTATTGTTTATTTCGATGTAAAAAACTTATTATTACATTTGTCATAATATTATGTATCTCCACGTAAAGCAAGATTTACTTATGTTTTATAAACAAATTATTAAATGTAAAACTTTGTAACTTCCGTGTTCTAGAATGTTCTAGAAAAACTGTAACAGATATTAATACCCGCGAATTGGCGCGAACACGAGTAGTAGCAGTATGGAGTAGTATGGAGTAGTATGTAGCAGAATGAAGAGGAGTTATGAGTCAGTCTTAAAGTTGTAATCAGTCAGTAGTTAGCATTGTTGTCAGTCCGGATTCTGTGTTATTTCATTCGCAGGATATGTTAAATTCAATGGCCCTCTAACCATTCCGACTTAAATACCCGAAAAAATGTTTATTTTATTACTTTATTTTTAATGGTGTACTCAAGAATCCTGCAGTAAGTTTAATAATGAAATGTTCGTTCTTCCATAGGCTTTGACCTAATCTGTAGTTCGTGCTGTGAAGTTTCATCGTGGCCTGCATTTCTTATCCTCCGTGCTCTAGCGGACTCGGAATATAGAAACAACAGCCAAAGTAAACGAGGGCGCAGAACAGACGTTCGGAAGAATATTGAATTACACCTATCCCAAACAAACAAACGTTCCGATCCGCTCCTCGTTCAACGGCCTGTTAGCCAGAGACTTAAGATCCCACAGAGTTTCTTAAATGGGTCTCTAGGACACGTAAATAGCCGCTAGACTTTGTGCACCTGCTACTGAACCGTTACATATTGATCTGATTTCCCCAGTAGTAAGAGGAATCCCATTAAAAACATAAAATGTGCAAACCTTCCATCATAAAAGGTCGTGAGATATCATAGGAAACCAAGTCGGTTATTTTAGTTAGTGCTCATAGAACCACATATTTGTTATCTACCACTCATTTGTTGTTTACCAACATTTATAGGGACTATATTAGTATCATACATCTTTAGTTATAAAATACATATAATAACTTTGCAATCTCACCATAATATAATGCCTCAAAATACATATAATGATTGGGCCATTAAACATCGACATTTAAAAATAAGTTATACTCCGCTATGTATCCAAACGGAATTACGTAGGAATGTAATACCTCACATCGGCGTAAAGTATTTTAAATATTAGTTTACGTTGCTATGTGATTGCCATGTCATAATATTTATTATAAATAAAGAAGTATAATTTTGATATAGTCACTACAGATGTTGGTTGATAACTAATTAGATAAAAAATTATAACAAGGTGTTGAATAGGTGGATCCATGAACACTAACTAAAATAACCGACTTGGTTCCCCATGAGATCTCACGACCCTTTATGATGGAAGGAATTCATCGCGAGTCTTGCATTTCTGTACATTTCATGTTGTTGATGGGATATCATTTCTTTTTGTAGGTAGTCCTTTTTTTTAATACATCAGCCATGGATTTTCTTAAAATCTGTTCCCTGTCTCTTTCGTTTGGTTTGGTTAGATACAACAGTCTTTGGAAAGTTCGGAAAGTCGATTACATTGTTATTCTTCAATCCTATCATCATGTATAGTACTGCCACCTATGGTGGATCAATATACAAATATCAACAAGTTAGTGTTGTATTTCGCATCAGTTTGTGAACTTCATAATACCCGGGAATTGCGGATTAGTGAATTAGCATTACACAAACATCATCAAGTTTGTCCAGTACTCGATAGAATTTTACTTGCTGCAGTAGTGGCGTAGTGTGCTGAAGTTGACTGACGAATGAGACTCTTCGGATACCGGTAACGTAGAATTAGGGGCGTAATCTTTCACGTTGACCATGAAGTACATAATTAATGCTGTTCCTGCTCTGTAGTTGACAGGTTTTTGTACATATCCCTCATAAAGCGAACATTTCGTTGACAACATCTGCACACTACGCCACCGCCGTAAGTAAAATTACGCTTTTACGTCAAAACTCTTTTTATCAGTTTATCCCTATTTCTTACGACTTTTATACCCGTACACAAATAATTGTTGCTACATTGATTAAAATTACAGGAAGACCAATAATATTGTATTCTGTAGTGGCAGTCTAGTAATGTGTGTCTGTGGTTGTACCGAGGATTGTTTGTTTCGGCACCCAAAACACTGATATTCCCGGACGTTTTCCTTTCGATGCTCATCGTGTATCGATTTCTTTGAATAGAACATTGATGTTACCATCGATGTTTTTCTAATATCTATCATCCCTAGGGCAGTTGCTGGTAGCACTCCAATTTTTGACGTTCACTTGTTATTAGAGTTGGAGATTTTAAATCGTGATCCGAGCTATAGATTTGAAAACATCTACGCCGTTTTACCATTCTCAACAACTTTGTACACTAATGATTATTGTATTGTGCACATCTACAGCAAACTATCCTTCGAATTATATAAGTTTCACTAGCCTCCTGATAAAATTATCGTAGAAAATCGGCACTTCAATTTTCAAGTTCGCGTATTTATATAATGATATCACGTGACAATCCTAGCTTAATGTTGATAACATGACCAGAACCAGAACCTCCTAGAGAAGACAGAACGCAGTTCTCACTCCAGAGACTTTTCTCTTTATGGCACAGACTATAGATAACGTAGACTACGCGTCTCCCAGATCAATGAAGGCCACTGTAACGTTGGTCGAAACGTCGGTTATTTAAGTAATAGCCTCCTTACATCATGACGCGGTACAACACCGAGAAAACTTTTATGTCCGTGTACAGGTTGTAACATATTTAGCCAGGAAGGTCCCGTTTATTTGTAATATTGAAGTATTCGATACCATAATTGGTCGTAGTATTGTAACCTAATATTACATGTTTGTATTACATAAGCATTTTATAGCGCTTCTGTCAAGTCACTTTGATCATCATCTGCATTAGTAGGGTCTTCTAAAAAACTAAATTAATTAATTATTGAAGGCTAATGTCGAACAATAATGGAAACATATATTAACACTGCGCTAATTGTTGTTTACTTACGATCTTTTCTATTGTTTATTTCGATGTAAAAAACTTATTATTACATTTGTCATAATATTATGTATCTCCACGTAAAGCAAGATTTACTTATGTTTTATAAACAAATTATTAAATGTAAAACTTTGTAACTTCCGTGTTCTAGAATGTTCTAGAAAAACTGTAACAGATATTAATACCCGCGAATTGGCGCGAACACGAGTAGTAGCAGTATGGAGTAGTATGGAGTAGTATGTAGCAGAATGAAGAGGAGTTATGAGTCAGTCTTAAAGTTGTAATCAGTCAGTAGTTAGCATTGTTGTCAGTCAGACTAAGTGTAGTCTTGCAGTCTTACTGTTGTATTACTTCTGTGCTTCATCAAGAATGGATAAATAAATATACGTAAAAAAGAAACGTGTCATATATAAAATTTCCAAGACGCCTTAAGAACCCGACGTCTTATTATTTTGTGATGTATTATTGGCAGGCGAGCTACGAGATCTACGAGCGTTCTACCACTGAAGATATATAACAGGTGATGTATGAAAAATGTGGCTTTAATGAGCTTATGGAATAGGTTCACAGATTTGTGACTGGATGGAAGACTTCCTAAGTAGTAGAACGCAGTACGTTGTTCTCGACGGCGAGTGTTCATCAGAGACTAGTGTATCGTCAGGCGTGCCCCAGGGGAGTGTGATAAGACCGCTATTATTTTCTATCTATATAAATGATCTGATAGACAGAGTAAGTTGTAATATGCGGCTGTTTGCTGATAATGCTGTGGTGTATGGGAGGGTGTCGTCTGTAACTGACTGTAATAGCATACAGGATGACTTAGACAAAATTTCTAGTTGGTGCGAAGATTGGCAGCTAGCTCTCAATGTGGAAAAATGTAAGGTGATGCGCATGAGTAGAAAAAACTATCCCATAATGTTCGAATACAGCATTATTAGTGAGCTTCTTGATGCTGTCGCATCGTTCAAATATCTAGGCGTAACATTGCAGAGCGATATGAAATGGAACGAGCATGTAAGGACAGTTGTGAGTGGGGCGGACAGCCGACTTCGGTTTATTGGGAGAATTTTGGGAAGATGTACTTCACCTGTAAAGGAGACCGCGTATAAAACGCTTGTACGACCACGTCTTGAGTATTGCTCAAGTATTTGGGACCCGCAGCAGATCAGTTTAAAGGAAGACATAGAGGCGGTTCAGAGACGAGCAGCTAGATTTGTTACCGGTAGGTTCGACCAATGCGCGAGTGTCACGGAAATGCTCCGGCAACGCAATTGGGGATCGCTGGAAGAAAGACGACGTTCTTTTCGTGAAATTCTGTTGAGTAAATTTAGAGGGCCAGAATTTGAAGTTGAGTGTAGTACGATCTCGCTGCCGCCTGCTTACATTTCGCGTAAAGATCACAAGATAAGAGAAATTAGGGCTCCGACGGAGGCATATAGGCATACTTGTTTTCCTCGTTCAATTTGGGAGTGGAATAGGAAAGGAAACGCCTAGTAGTGGTACAGTGTACCCTCCGCCGCGCACCTTACGGTGAATTGCGGAGTATGTATGTAGATGTAGATGTCAAGTAAAAAAGAAATGCCCCACAAGGTGGTTCGATGAACCTTGTGCAGGCATTTACAAGTGATTTTCAGAGTATCCCACGTAGATGTAGTTTCAAGTGCTGCTAAAGGATCGCTTTCCAGCAGGAGCAAAGTACGAGGCGAGTTGCCGCCACTTAGACTTGACGCTGGGACACTTGTGGAGCAGGAGGCGGGCAGACAAAGGGCGTTGACAGAGGAACTCTCCATCAGAGGCGCCGTGATTGCGCCCATCCGGTGGCCACGGGGCGCGCCGGCGCCACTCGACGCTGGTGGACACGACACAGCAGCCGCTGGCCGGCCGCCGCCGCCACGCCGTCTGCCGCTGCCGCTGCCGCTGCCGCTGCTGTTTCAAGGTGCGGACACACATATCCGGCCCGTGTCCGGGCCGGGACACGTCCGGGTATCGGCTGTCACCCGGAGAACGAAATATACCATTGAAATAAATGTAGGTGGCCACACATGACCCGGGCCGGGCGCGGACCGTGCACGTAGCGTCAACGGACCGGGAGCGGGCCGAGTTTAATTTTTCACGTGACGGGCACGGACGCCCGGACGACGCGACGGTATTGTTGTTTCTCAACAGTGGAAGACTGTTATAAGAAATGGACGCGGAACGTTTAACAGAAGAAGTTCGTAAGTTTCCGGTACTTTACGACCAGACAGACGTGAAGTACCGGATTATCGATTACAAAGACAAGGTATGGAAGACAATTGCAGCAGATTTGTAAGCCAAAGGTAACAAAAAAATTATTCAAGTTTCAATACCAGAAAAATATATATTTAGTAATATTAAAATTACACAAGTTTGAATATAAGAAAAAAAATTAATTTAGTAATGTAAAAATTTGCAGGTGCAGGTGGATCCATAGATTTCTTCGTTTTCTTTGCCTTGCTTCTGTTTCTTCTTCGTCTAAAGCAAGTGCTATGAGTCCTAAGTCACTATTACTAAAATTAGCGAACATATTTACAACTTTCACAAACAGGAACACAGATCAGCGCGTCCGAGTCACTAGAATGAACTGAGACACGGGCGTGTGGTCGCTACAGGAACGGGCCGGAGCACGGACGTCACCCGTCCGACACTCGGTCCGGACACGGCCCGGATATGTGTGTCCCAACCTTCATACGGCGCCGCGACACGCCGCAAGCAAGCTTGGTGCCTCACACTTCTCCATCTGCCGTCGCGGTAACGTTCTTTTATTTTTTTTTTTTTTAATGGCATCTTCATGCCAATTTTGAAAATTTAAGAATACGAGAAACATTAAAAAATAAACAAAAGGCGGATAAAGGAATAACATTTTAAACCCAGGAGACAATGGAGGAAATAAGTCCTCTGTATGAGTCTGAGAAGACAGGGAAAATAAAGCGAAAGAGAAGAAAATGGATTGGAGATAACAAGTCGTCAGTCTACATCTACACGGGATACTCTGCAAATCACATTTAAGTGCCTGGCAGAGGGTTCATCGAACCACCTTTATTCCACCTTTATTCATCTTCCATTCGATTCTCGAATAGCGCGCCGGAAGAAAGAACACCTGAATCTCTCAGTTCGAGCTCTGATTTCTCTTATTTTATTCTGATGGTCATTTCTACCTATGTAAGTGGGAGTCAACAATATATTTTCGCATTCGGAGGAGAATGTTGGCGATTGGAGTTTCGCAAGTAGCCCACGCCGCAGCGATAAGCGCCGTTGTTGTAATGATTCCTATCCCAGATCCTGTATCATTTCCGTAACGCTGTCTCCCCTGTATCGTGACAATACGAAACGAGCTGCCCTTCTTTGGACTCTTTCGATGTCTTCCGTCAAACCCACATGACAAGGATCCCACTCTGGGCAGCAATACTCCCAAAATGGACGGACAAGCGTAGTGTAAGCAGTCTCTTTAGTAGTTCTGTTGCATCTTCTAAGGGTTCTGCCAATAAAACGCAGTCTCTGGTTCGCCTTTCCCACGACATTATCTACGTGTTCTTTCTAGTTCACGTCTAAGGTAACAGTAATTCCTAGGTATTTAGTGGACTTTTCGGCATTAGTTCGAGATAATTTATAACGGAATCAATTCGAGAACCCTTGTCGATAGCACTCATCACTGCGTGTGAGTAAAGAGCTAGTTATGTTTTGGACTAGTGTATAATATGGTGAAAACGTGAAATCTTATCTGCATTCAAACAAGTATGTGTCATGTGTGTGTATAGATGATATATTGTGGACGACTTCACACTTCTCATTATTTAGAGTCAATTGCCAATTTTTACACCATACTGATATCTTATTCAGATCGTTCTACAGTTGGTTTTGATCTTCAGATGATTTTACAAGAAGGTAAATGACGGTGTCATCTCCAAACAACCTAACAGAGCTACTTAGATTTTCCCCTAACCGTTGATAACCGTGAATCAATGAGGCAGCAAGAAAGTCTGCGAAGACATCACTTTGTTTTCGGGTCCGCTAGATACTTTTTTCTCTCCTTTGCATCTCCAACCTCCCCTTTAACCCTGCCTAACACTCACCATTTGAATATTAAGGAAAATGAAAGAAACTGTAACTTATTGACTCTAGTGTCAAGCATCGAAACAAAGTGCACTCTCCTGCGCATTAAAATTGAAACAAATATCCTTATATGAACATTGTACGTAAGGAAACCTAAAGCTTGAGCAGAATGTAGAGCAGAAGAGAATAGCCGGAAGTGTAGCCCTGGGGCCTCCAGAAAAGCGGGGTCCCCACAGTGCAGAGAAGAATTTTCTATAATAATTATAATTTTGTACAGTTGGTTCTCGAGCAAGATGGACTTCGATGCCCAAACTCCAGAATATTTCGTCAACTGAGGCGACATCTTCAAGTGCGAAGTTACATAAAAAATGTTCAACTGTTTGTTAAGCTTAAGGGACTTAACTACGGGGTCATCAGTCCCTAAACTTACAAACTACTTATGACCTACCTACAACTAAGGACGGTACAAACATCCATGCCCGAGGGGGGATTCGAACCCCCGACCTTAGTGGCCATGCAGACCGTGACTGAAGCGCCTCGGTCCCCTCGGCCACCGCGGCCGGCGAAGTTACATAAAGTTGACGGTCAGTTCCGCTGACGAAATATTGAGGAATTCGAAATATTGAAACATTTCGACCACTTCAGGCCATTGGAATAAATTCAACGGCAAACTTGAAAATTTGTCCTGGATATGCGTTCGAAACCGGATTATCTGCTTTGCGTCAGCGGTCGCCTTAACCAATTACACACGTTTCTCATCCTGCCTAAATTCTCACCTTGTAGCACTCAACGATGGTAGTGCCCCTGCGCATTACTTCCTTTTGCTCGCAGGTTACACCGGATTCCCGCACGGGATCGAGCGTATTAAGCGTCCTCAGTAAATTGTCAACTGCCTGTTGGGGGCATACATACAATTATTTATCTGGTGTCTGCTCTTTCTGACACCAAATCAATAATAAAATACTGTGGAGTTTTCACTGCAACGTTTCGTCCAGGTACCATTTCCAGAAGAAGAGATGGCGGAGAAGGAGGTAAATAGAGGGGACGAGGAAATGGAAAGAGAGAGAGAGAGAGAGAGAGAGAGAGAGAGAGAGAGAGAGAGAGAGAGAGGATATGGAGTGGTCTAGAAAACAATAGCTTTTTTTCATGACAATTATAAGCGCATCCTCCAGAGTTCGTAAACCATCAGGTTCTTGCAGAAAGTAAGCAAACCCATTGGCTTCCAATTTTCGCAGATATTAAGTAAATCCTCTGGCCTTAGAGCAGATAATTTTGTGTGCAATACTGGTAACTTCTGCAAACGAAAGGAACTATGCTTCTGATAGTGTAAATGGTGACATTGTAACATCAGACATTGTGTATGAGGACTGCAACTGGAAAGTTTTTTTTTTTTTATGAAGACATTTAACCAATGTACTTATGTGCCACAGTCGCTTTATTACTTATAAAATTTCTTTATTTTGTACTGAATAATTCAGCCCAGACTTGTTCTCTTATTACAGGGATGATGTAACAACCTGATGTAGGAATCCATTATTTTAGATAGGATATTTTATTTTTACTTTTTTGTAATCACTTGCATTAGTACAGAGTCAGTACTTCAGTTTAATTTTGTGAAGAGAGGGTTTTTTTTATTTTTTTATTTTATTTTTTATTTTGTGGAAGCTGGTAAGAAAGTCTTTGGTGACATAGAAGTACTTGAAAATGGGGACATAGCTTCACTGATACTAGTTTTATAAAATAAAGAAATGTTGTAAATAATATAGCAACTGTGGCACATCATTGTTTAAACGTATTCATTAAAAAATTAAAAATTTATAAGAGATCATTAATGCATACAAGAAAAAGTAATGGCCCTAAGATGGATCCTTGTGGGACTCCTCAAGTAATTTCATCAAAGACCTTTAACAAATCACATAAAATAGCTACTGCTTATCTAATGAATTAACTACTTTGTCTCTGTGAGTGTAAATAGACTTCGCGATATAGGAACCCCTCATGAACCCAAACTGCGTTCTGGACAATATGTTATTTGTGGTCAGGTGGTTCCGAAGCCGCCTGTACGTTCCACGTGCTGACAGCTTTCAGCAGCTGGCTTTGAAGAGCAGAAGGGGAGAGGGGACCGGAGCACTGGGCTTGTTATAGCGCCACGACGTTGTTACGAGAGCCATCAAGAGGGAACACCACTCCCACCAATCGACCTCTTCCTTACCAGTGTCTGGACCACGCGCTCGTCCGAGACGAAGCAGGAAGCAGGGCGCCCTCAAATATCCTTTAAGCGCCACACATCAGTATCTTTACCTTTACACAGACTTTCCTGTTATTATGGTAACCCTAAACTTCAAGGCAAGACCAAACAAGAAATGTTTTCAGAATGAAACTTTCACTCTGCAGCGGAGTGTGCGCTGATATGAAACTTCCTGGCAGATTAAAATTGTGTGCCGGAACCGGGACTCGAACCTGGGACCTTTGCCTTTCGCTGTCAAGCGCTCTTCGTGACTCGTGTTGGGATAGCTTAGTCGGTAGAGCGCTTGCCTGCGAAAGGCAAAGGTCCCAGGTTCGAGTCTCGGTTCCGGCACACAATTTTAATCTGCCAGTAAGGTTCATATCAGAGCACACAGAGTGAAAGTTTTATTCTGGAAACATCCCTTAGGCTGTGACTAAGCCATGTCTCCACCATATCCTTTCTTCCAGGAGTGCTAGTCTTGCAAGTTTCGCAGGAGATCTTCTGTGAAGTTGGAAAGTAGGAGGCGAGGTACTGGCGGAAGTAAAGTTGTGAGGCGGTATTGTGAGTCGTGTTGTGATAGCTTAGTCGGTAGAGCGCTTGCCCGCGAAAGGCAAAGGTCCCAGGTTAGAGTCCCGGTTCCGGCACACAATTTTAATCTGCCAGGAAGTTACAAGAAATGTTTTACTTTACAGGGTGGTTCCATAAGAGCGTGTAAAAATACAATTGGACGTAGAAACTGCTACACTCCACTGCATTACAGATAGGGAAGTCGGCTTAGGGAGATACGAAAATAAACTTGTCTACCGCTATGTCTAACTTTCCAGCTTATTTAAACTAAGATACGTACAAGTTTACAAGTACTCTGCTGTTGATTTACATTTACATTCTTTATTTCCCCACCAGGGATGTCAGTGCGTCAACGATACAGAGAACCGAACCGTAGGTGCAACCACAGCGGAGGGGTATCTGTGGAGAGGCCAGACAAACGTGTGGTTCCTGAAGAAGGGCAGCAGCCTTTTCAGTAGTAGGGGCAACAGTCTGGATGATTGACTGAGCTGGCCTTGTAACATCAGCCAACCTGGCTTTGCCATGCAGTTACTGCGAACGGCTCAAAGCAAGGCGAAACTACAGTGGTTACTTTTCCCGAGGACATGCAGCTCTATATGCAGCATTTCCTGCAGGGAAACAAGGATAATAAACCAATCAGGTTTATAAACCAATCAGGTTTATTATCCTTGTTAGAAAGTCATGACTCTGTATTTCCTGGTGGCTTGTTTGAGAGGTTCTATTCCAAGGCCTGCGAGATTACCATACCTGATCTCCTTGATTATTTCCTATGGGAGATCTAAGGTCACTTGTGCACGATACCCCAGTGAATACGGTGATGGAATTACTCGGCAGAATTGTAGCTGCTTGTGATATGGTTCTAAACACGTCTGGGATATTTGTCAAGGACATCGTTCGCCGATGTCATGCTTATAGTAGTCGTTAGAAACTGCTAAAATCGTTAAAACTGAACACAGCTCCACGTCCCGATGGAATTAATGTTAGATTCTAAACCAAACTGAGCCTGAGGCAGTCTCTCTCAACTGGACTGAAAAAAGGTCAGGTCGCATCGTTCTACAATAAGGGTTGTTAAACTGAATCACAACACTATTGTCTAACGTCCTTGACATTGTGGTATAATCTTAGAACTTATCACAAACTTAATTTTGAGTTATTTCCTGACATGGTCAGGGCGGAGTTGAAATGCTGAAATGGAAATATTGTCCAGAAGACCCCATCTGGTATGTCATGTTTGAGGGCGATGTTTTAATTTATTGAAAAAAAGAGCCAAGATCGCTAATAATTTTTTAGTAAGATTACCGGTTGCGGCAGTTTAACTGCCATCTTCGGATCTTAGATGTCATTCTTCCGAACATTATTATTAAAAGATTTTAAAAACACATTTACTCGCCAACTTAATTTTTGGTTTGTCAACATATAATTAAAACATAAACATCAACATCCAGTAATAAGGTGTGGTCACTTAGTGATTCCCGGGGGATTAAGACAACCTGTTTCGAAAGTCGGGAGATCCGGGTTCGAGTCCCGGTCGGACCCAAATCTTCAAGTTACGAAGTGTAGCTGAAGTCGGAAGAGCTCGGATAAATTCGAATAAATATTTGAAGATGTATTGGAGGATTGAATCCTGCTTTTCCCAGAGGCAAGCCCGGTACTAAATGCACTTCGCCCCGTTTATCCTAGGAGCAGGAAAAAAGCCTTTTCTTCTCAGCGGAGGTTGATTCAGTGTGACAGCAAATTAAAATCTCATATACTGATGAACAATTGTAAAGGCAGGTGCGACGGAACCTGATTTCAACCCTCATTGGCAGTGAATTAGCAGAATTATAATTTAGACGGCATCTTTGAGTAATCCGTGTCTCACATCAATGACCAATTACGCACTCTAGTTTTCTGTTCTGTTATTTACAATGGTCTCATTTGTTAGCCCATAATTAGGCTTAACTAATTATTAGAAGGTTAACAAACTGCACAGCCCCGAAAAATACTGCTTTCATTGATCAGACACTCGCTAATTATTCCTTTCAGGGCTTCCAATAAATCATACCGTTCATTTAACAGTAATTAGTGCTATAGATGCAGACGGTAAATCGCACGTAAGCCTTTTCTGTATTCATGATGTGACGACATACGACCTACGTCGTGATCAATGCAACGACGTTAACTCAGAGACAAGCTTCTAATGCTAACCGTGAGGTAATTCGTGTCTGTTACAAAAAATTTTAGAGGTGCAGTAAGACAATACACAATTAACGTATTGAAAAGGAGATGACATATATAAAACATCTTACTACGTAGATAATTTACAAAGTGGCTCTGCAGGTTAATGTCATGACTAAATATCTTTCAGTTTCAATCCAAGCACAGTTACTACATACTTCAGGTTACTATTCCCGTTTAAGCTCTGTGATATACGATTAATTTTATATATATTCCTTATATAATTCCTTTTATTAGAATGTGAGAACGTACATGTGCTCTGTAACGATCTAGTATCAACTGCAGCCAGTGCAGACATAATGCATAACTGAATTTGTCGAACCAATATCTGTTTTTATTAACGATACACAACAGTATCATTTACCTAAGATTATCCAGAGACATGGACATCGATTCAAAAGACAAATTTCTCCAGCTATTTAGGTTAAAGTGACATCACTTGCCCAACTTCTACTTTAGTATTAATTCCTCACAGAAATCCACTCCAAATGTAATAACACTTTAAATATCGTAATCCACCGCTCATCTCTTGAAACATGTTCAAGTAAATGCGTATCTTTTGACGTTTTAGTCGTGTTCAGATTCTTTCAAAAGGCTTCCAGCCCCCCTTCCCCATTTACAAAGACCGTTTCTAGTACAGTTATCTTCAATAAAATATAATCAGAAATTATAAACGTCTCTTTATTCGCAGTGATAGAAATTATGGTGTAATTTTTATAGACATCTGTAATGAATTTAATAAAATGGACAATTTAGAAATAATAAACTTATTGTGATACCTGCATTTACTTGTTTTAAATAGCAGTTTTTTGTATATAATATTTGAAGTAAATATCAAGGAATTTCCTTCTGTGCAAGTGTGTTCCAGTTGTTAGTATTTTTATGGGAATGCCGTTGTTCCTTTCCCGGATTTGCCTGTGGAAATTAAATGAGTCCATGCATAGTTATCTTAAGAGATCAACTGGAAAATGTAGTAGGGATATGGATAATCACTTACGTGAAACAAAACGGGCGAGTTTTCATAATTGATCTATCGATAAAATTCGAGCACTATCCAGAGTTTTAAGACACCAGCTTCGATAGGCAGAGAATACAGTACACATCTCCAATTATCGAATTTCCAAATAAGCGTTATGTTCACAGTTAACACTTGGCAGATGTTGTGTGGGAAGTGAGAGGAAACGATTGAAGGATGTAACTAACATTAACATGTAGATGTGGTTCATTAATGTTGATAACTAGCTCTTATCCATAAAACAGCCGGCGAACGTTGATTGAAAGAGGCAACGTAGAAAAGAAAAGAAAAGGAGGTGAGACGAAATTGGATAGAAGTTAGGGACCACCAGTCATTACTTAGGCGAACAGTGTAACTTTCGCGATGGAATGTGCAAGTCACCTACGGACTAACAAATGATTGGAAAGCAAATTTACTGGCTTACGAATGTTTACTGTGATGATATTAATAGCGAGTACAGTGCACACAAACATGTAACAGATCTTGCTTCTGAGAACATTATGGATTAACAGCGGTCTTACGAGTAATTATTAATTCATGTAACAAGGCACTCTAGATAATTGCTTTATTTCCCTGGTAAGCGGATTCGGTCATTTACATGACCATTTTCAGACCACAGCTGTAATGATAAATAACATAATTTTAGAGGGATCAATTATTTCTAAAGTGAGTATTTAAAGTAAGAATAAATATCATGGGTATATTTTATTCTTATTTCAAATACTCACTTTAGAAATAATTTATACCTCTAATGTTATATTATTTATCATTACAGTTGTGGTATGAAGATGATTATGTAAGTGACCGAATCCGGTTACCAGGGAAATAAAGCAATTATCTAGAGTGCCTTGTTAAATGAATTAATAGATCTTGTTTCTTTTGCTGATGAAGATAAAGTGACCTTAGGAATTCTCTGCGGTCGTTTCGCTGTAGGGAGGCCTCCTCTCTAATAAGTTCTTGCGCGTGTGTTGGCCAACGGGATGTGAGACTAAATCGTAGCTTTCGACGTTCATACGATATGGCTGGGACTAACATCTGAATGTAAATTTTAGATTATGACTCGGGCTGAGGCCCGGCTTCGCACCTAAAGCATTAGCAGGCAGACTTCGCCTTTGGCGTAAGCTGTTATATGACCCCTGCTTATAGCAACTGCCTCAACCACATGGCTGTCCGCTGACTGAAGAAGGTATACGTCATACAATTATGCAGGATTAGGATATCATCGAAATCGGTTCGGCGGTTTGAAGACGTTGACGTCTTGTGTAATCATTACGTTGAATCGTATTATGTACAACATACCAACCATTAAAAGTATTTTAATTAAAGCGATAAATGTGAAAGAATAAACAGCTTTTCCAAGCAGTCTTCGAGCATCTCAAAGCTACAAGAGGAAAGTTGATACTCAGCTGTTCCATATTTCGAGTCGTATACTTAAAATCAACAATTATCTTCAATTACACACTTTTTTAAAGTAGCCTATTTTCTTACTCAGCGTTAAATCTCCATACCCAATTTCATCAAAATCGGTTACGCGGTTTAGTCCTGAAAGCGTGACAGAGTTTCTTTCGCATTTATAATATTATTGGTATGGAATATATTGTCGCGTTGAAATGGAAGCAGGCTTGACTTCTGCGGCAGGGTTGTCGACTGAACACAGCACTTATATTGAAAGCAGGTTTATTGCGAACTGAAACGTACACGCAGCAATGACTGCCTCTCGGGCAAATTGCTCTTCTAATTATACACAGACAGAATGTACCAGAAATTAGAAGAATAGTTAACATAAGAAACAAGTAGAAATTACAAGTGAATTTAAGAAATGATAATTACAAAGAAATAAATTATTGCCGTTGGGCGGGATTGAACCGGCGATCTTCAGCAACCCATTCCACCCCCCCCCTCCCCCCGTTCAGGTAGATCTATGCTTTGCGGTCATTGGTTCAATTCGTTCATGGTTGTTCGTTGAATATATGGCTCAGCTTTTTTATTACAGAGGGCGTTGAGTCTACTGACCGGGCGCGCTGAGCGCTGAGCTGAGCTCAGTCGGTGACGCTACCCCTTGCGCCACGCCGGCAGACGGTTAACGTGGTCTCTCGCGGCAGTATAAAACAACAGTCAGGTTACTAATAGTTTTCTTGTTTAGATTATCGCTTTTGTTACAGTGCCATCGTCGGCTCTGTCTTTAACATACAACTCTCATTACATAAGAAACTTTTAAAAAATGAAGTTTTCACCAAGACTATCATTAGCATGTCATATACAAATGTTTCCCACATCTTGCCACTGTATGAGAATGCTTTAGTCAAGTAGAAAGAGATATTCAAATCGGAAACATTTTATTTGTATAAATACATGCCAATGATAGGGTTGGCGAAAAAAAACCATTTATGTTAACTTTCCAATATGATGTGTCGTATGTTAAAGACAGAGAGGACGATGCCAGTTTAACCTGCCGAAACTGACAATCTGAATTTAAAAAAGAGTAAGCAGTCTTCGCTGTTGTTTATGTAGTAATTTTAAACGGTGATATCTTTTATTACCGTGACCCGATTTCGATTAAACAAAGTCTATATGTTGCCACAAGCGATGCTCAAGTTACCTGTGGAAACCCTATACAAATTCGACTTTTAGTTTCCGTGATTAGTGAGTTCAGTTCGACAAACAGAGGAAACGATTTCGTATACACTGCTCATAACAATTAGGGGATCAATTGAGATATCTAGGTTTTGAAGTATTGTCATCGCCAGAATGAACTAAAATATCAGTTCTACGGAATGGAGACAACTACATTACGGTAACCAAGATAGTGTTAATAACATAGAGTTGCTGCAGTGGGGGTTGTGTTGACTTCTGTTTACTCTACGAAACGAAATACACAAAAAGTTGGGTTCACATAGTGTAGTGAGCAGGTACTGAAATGCAACAACAACCTGACTTACGCGAAGCTGACACGGAGAGAAGGTTGGAAGCGGGACAGACAATGAGGGACGTGGATGCAGCTATTGGAGTGTCCGAAAGTGTAATTTAGAGAACCTAGACGAGGTTTTGGACGACAGGAACCGTTGAAAGAAGACGAGGTCAAAGTCGTGCACAGGTAACATCAGAAAGAGATCACCGTTATTCCCGGTTAACAGCCCCTCGATTCAGGAAGCTGAATGCATCTCAGCTGCAACGCACCCTCAAGTCAGCAACAGAACGCGCAATATCAACACAAACACTCCGAAATCGTTTCCTGGAATGTGGTCTCTATGCACGGAGGCCTATTGCGTGTGTTCCATTAAAACTACGACACCGTTTAGCTCTCAGACTCCGAGTAGAGGAACATCAGGGTTGGAGTCGTAACGAATGGCGCCGGGTTGTGTTCACAGATGAATTAAGATTTTGTGTTCAGCCGGACAATCGTCGTTCTCTCATCTGGAGAGAACGTGGAACTCCAAACAATTCTGCTTATGTGCAGGAAACATGACCATATCATGGTGGTTGGTCGAATGGTGTGTGTACGAGTTAGTATTGGCTGACGTATGAACCTCTATGTCGTTCAGAATAGCGCTTTGACTGCTCACAGAGACGAGATCGAACTTTATGTTGAGCCCTGCGCTGGTGCCACAGGAGATGGGTGGACAACATATTTGAACCTGTTGGAATTGACCGAATGCGGTGGATAGTTTGTTCACCGGTCTTATCCCGATTGAAAATGCCTGTGATGCACCAATCAGGAGTATTCCAGCCGGAGCATCACTTTCCACAACGGTTGCAGAGCTGTCAACTACACTCATGGAAGAATGGTCAAACGTTCCTCAAGAGCCGATTGGTAACCTCATACTATCCATGCCACGCAGGTGCGAATCTGTACTGGCCATCTGAGGTGATCACATACCATATTAGAGAGCAACGAGAATGAGTTTTTCACTATTGTCGTAGCCCCATGGTGCCTCGCTCTAAGTAAACGCCATGTAAACCTCAAGTAATGAGTTGAGACAGCAAAACATCGTACTGTTCAAATGTTTGTATAGCTTATGGGACTTAACAACGGGGTCATCAGTCCCTAAACTTACAAACTACTTATGAACTAGCTAATACTAACAACGGCACAAATATCCATGCCCGAGGGGGGATTCGAACCCCCGACCGTAGTGGCCGTGCAGACCGTGACTGGCGCGCCTCAGTCTCTTCGGCCACCGCGGGCGGCTATCGTACTGTATCACACACACAAAGTGCAGTTGTAACCAATACCGGAATAAAATACGTTACCATATGTATATTGTGTATGATATCTCACGTAATCCCATACTTGTTCTGAGTGATGTAAAACATAAAATTACGACGTCTTCTTAACTCATACCTTGCAGTTCTAAAATAAAACATCCTCACAGATTGGAGAGTGGAGCGTTACCATATCATATAACACCCATGGGCGCCGTGAAATTCGGTTGCGGAGTTATATTTCCGTGCACAGACAAACCAAATTTTCTATAAATTGGTTCATTCACTGAATGCAGGTTTAATAAACAAGGCAATAAGAAAGACAAGTGAAGTCTGCTGTCTATAGCACTGGAGCCGGTCGCGGTGGCCGAGGGGACTGAGGAGCTCCAGTCACGGTCTGCACAGCCACTACAGTCGGGGGTTCGAATCCCCGCTCGGCCATGGATATTTGTGCCGTCCTTAGTATAAGGTAGTTCATAAGTAGTTTGTAAGTTTAGGGACTGATGACCCCGTAGTTAAGTCCCATAAGCTATACAAACATTTGAACATTTTTATAGCACTGGAAATGGTTAATTACCACCCTCACCTCATGCTCTTGTGGGAGCAAACAGTATGTCATCCTGCACAAGGTGATTAAGGAAATGCAGCAGTTCTTTAAAAGCGGTTCTTATGGACACTATCAATTGCCAAAACATTGATCAAACCGAGCCAACAGGTGCGCTAATGCGTGTGTATACAGATCCCCTGTCACACATAAAATACACCCTCCCAAAAACGACGTGAGTGGTCCTAATATCACTGAAGTAAGGTAATTGGCAATCCTGACTTTATTGGAGAACAGTTGGGGGAAGTCCAGCCAGCATGATCTCTTCTGAAAGCTGGTAATAGCGCGGTCTCGCTTTAGATCTGGCAGGTTATTGGCGGACAGAGGAGCGCAAGTGGGTGATTTGGCGAGCCTCCCATCAGTGTAGCGCGGCTGCGGCTGCGGCTGCGGCTGCGGTAACTTGTGCGTGTCTCGATTACGCACACTCTGCGGCACCTCGGACCGTCTCAGAGCATTATGGCCAGAGCTGTACAGACGGCAGGGGGCCATAAACTATTTTGGTACATGCGCCAAGCTAGGAAGTGAATAATTCGGTCGGTACGGAGTCTTGCGGGAGCTATGAATGTGAGGTAGGTGTAAACTGTTTTTGCCTAATAACAAACAACTGTATGCATATCGACATCTGTGGTCCACGTGGAACGTCACATTTCCGGGCTGCGTCTGTCTGATCTTCCTACGGCTGCTGATTGCGTCAGAGAAAGTATTCGGCGGAAGGTAGTTTCTGCCGCCCGGAAATAAAGGAGAACGCCTTGGCGACATCTAGATCACTAGCGACAGAGCACGGAATGTTTCAATGGTGCGGAAGCAAATCGGCCGTGCCCTTTTGAAAGGAGTTATACCGGAAAGTTTTATGGTTTTTATGGAAATAATGGAAATGGCTGGACGTAGATTTTAACCCCCATCCTCTTGATTTCGAGTCCAATGCACCATCTCACTGACATCACAGGGGGTGTGTGGACACTGCCCACGAACGCGAATGTGACGTAACGCAACGCTACTGAATCTCCGACGAGAGGGGGGGGGGGGGGAAGAAAGGAACATCTCACACGGTAGAATTCACCACTGATTACAGTTCATAACAAGCCGTCAAACAAAGCGTCTTATTATTACGAAACTAGCAGGCATGTAATATACGGTGCACTACATGTTCATTTTTTAAGAAAAATATTTTGGAATACAGTTTCCTAATTGTAAAAATAAAAAAAATTTAAAAAATTAAAAAAAAAAAAAAAATAAAAAAAACTTTGCGCTATGGCCAGTAACTTAGGAAACTTGTGACGTACCCGTACATATATATATTTTCCCTCATTTAATTTTTTTTTTATATTCACCTCAATTTTACCTTGCTTCCTCTGGACTTGCGCCTTTGTTAAAAGAAACACTCTCTTATTACCCCCGAGATTCAATGTAATAGCAAATTATGACGTACCGGTTAACGCAAATTTTATTGTAAACTAGCTCATATGCCCGTGATTCACAACGGTTGTTGAAGGAGGGCCACGAATACCAATGATACCTTCTGACTACGCATTTCAGTTTACACAACTTCAATTTCCACTTACAGTCTGTTTTGCAATGACAATTAATAAATCTCAGGGCCAGTTGTTAAAGGTGGCAGGCATTGACTTGGAAAAACATAGCTTCTCACATGGGCAGTTCTACGTCGCCTGTTCAAGAGTTAGTTCGAACAGAAACCTGGTGATTTTAGCATGCAATAGTATGACAAAAAATGTTGTATACAAAGAACTTCAATGAACTCTAACTTCCTATTGCGCGAGTGTTTAAACAAAAAGAAACAAAATTTTGTAGATATGTTAATTGTTTAGCTGAACTAAATTGAACGACAGAAGGAATATCTCCATATTACACAAATAAAAATAAGTAAATGATACAATCGAATAAGATTTGTAATTTTAACTTCAAAATTGCATAAATAGCAACAGATTTTCGAAAAACACCCCCTCTGCAATTGAATCCCCTTGATGGTTGAATTTCCAAGAATACCGAAACACGTATTTTTTAAATCATAACGAACAATACAAATACCAATTTTTGTAGCAATAGCTCCAAAATTGTCTTGACAACAATGTGTTTTCGAAAAGAATTTTTGATCCCCTCATTTACCCCCTTAGTTGTTGAATTTCCAAAAGTACCGAAACACGTTTCTTTTTTATCATGAGCAAGAGTCCATATCCTAAGTTTCGTAGCTATAGCTTGAAATTAGAGTTAACAACAACATATTTTTGAAAATCAATTTTTTTGCGTCCTCTATTTTACTCCATTATTTGTTGAATTTCATAAAATGCCGAAACACGTGTTTTTTATTTATTCGAAATCCGAAAATTTGTAGTTCTAAATTGCCTAATAGCAACATTTTTCGAAAAACACCCCGCCTCCAATTTAACCCTGTTGATGGTTGAATTTCCAAAAGTACCGAAACACGTATTTGTTAACGTCTAAACAACTGTACAAATATAAATTTTTGCAGCTCTAGCTTCAAAATCCATTTAAAGAGAATGACAATGACAATTATATTTATAAGCAAACAAGGAATTGAAAGTGACAACTTAAAAGGTGTTTTTTAATAATTCATAATAACACCTATTTTGGATTATGTGGTGCTTTCTGAAAAATAACATAAACTTCAAATACTCTAAAATATGATCAATTTGTTTGAAAGGAGTGATGAAATCGGTATTAATCCATATCAAGTCACTTAGTGACTTGATATTATTTTTATAATAGATCAGATCACAAAAAAGGGCAGTTTACATGGATATATTACCTTTTACAAGCTATTAACGGAAGATTTCCATATCTACAAAGTGTTAATATAAAGGAAGTAATGTACTAACATGTATATTATATGTGAATATGTTGTTTTAATACTTCGTGATGGTCAAAAAATGTTTGAAATGTTTGTATAGCTTATGGGACTTAACTAGTAAGTCATCAGTCCCTAAACTTACAAACTACATTCGAACTAACACTAAGGACAAATATCCATGCCCGAGGGAGGGGATTCGAACCCCCGACCGTAGTGTCCGTACAGAACCGTGAGTAGCGCGTTCCAGTCCCCTCGGCCGGCTCGTTATGATGCCCAAAACAATGAAGGTTATGTAATTGTATTACTGTCAAAACGTGTTTCACAAGCTAAAATTACGTATTTGGTGTTTCAAGTTACTGGTATCGAACGATACAATTGAATTTGATGGTATCGGGTTCTTAATATTTTTGTTAGTGGATTATTTGTTGTAACTGACAGAGAGAGAGGCGGAGGCGGACAGGAAGAGGTTAGGGGGTGGAGGAGAGGGTCTATTCGAGCAGGGGATACCACTCGTCGGCTTTGACTCGTGATGTAGTCTTGTTCTGTTGTATGACGTCATTGTGTCGCTGATATTTCGAATATAAGTAAATAATATCTTTGGAAATTTGTTATTAATTTACTTTCTTCGGATAAACTTTACTGTATGTAAATGTCACTTCTAAGTACTTTTTCTCAGCATACGTTGTCTTAAAATGCCTGTTATGGAAATATCTTTAATGCGATGTTTCATTTTCCCCTCCAAATTTTCGTAGCAAGTAAGATGAAATACGAAATCCATCAAATACGGTAGAGTACCTTGAATCGAAGGTTACGCTACGCTATATTACTTTGTTACGCTGAGCACAGACCACGTGATGTAGTCAGCCATCCACAGCACAATGTAATAGCATTAATCAGCGAATAGTAGTCATTCAATACTACATTTTCCCGCCGCGGTAACATGATAATACGAATGCCCGCAGATTAATCTGGGCAATCCTGTGATTGTAGTAAAAGATAGAATATAGGCAGCCCGTGAGATTTTTTTAAATTAAATGAAACACGAAGATTCATGTCGTACTTAAACGCATGCGTGAAAGCGCGTGTGTGTAACATTTTTGGAAGCGGTTGAAGTTCTATCAAATTTACGGTTTTCCCAGAGCAGTGTTACACGAGGACAGGTGGTTTACTAACCGGACAAGGGTACATCGAGAACCTGTCAACCATAGAGCTGGAACAACGTTAATTAATTTCCACAAATTTGTAGAGAATTCCGAGATCAGTTTTTCACGAGGATAGCTGATTTATTGACCGGACATGGGTACATCGAGAACCTTTCAACCATAAAGCAGTAAAAACGTTAATTGATTTCCAAAAATTTGTCGCGTATTCCGAGGGCAGTATTTCGCGAGGATAGCTGATTTGTTGACGGGACATGGATACATCGAGAACCTGTCAACCACAGAGCAGGAACAGCATTAATTAATTTCCACAAATTTGTCACGAATTCCCAGTACAGTGTTTCACGAGGATAACCTATAACTGGTGTCCTCTTCTGCAATTGACCTATATAGGTCAATTCGAGTTTATGATACCGATTTTATTGCGATAACCTCGTTACAGTGATTTATTTTTTTTTCCGTGTGATATTTATTTTCCACAAATTCATCATATGATTATCTACAATAATATCATAGTATATATCACGTATGTAATATTAGCTTATAAAATTACGTTATTTGCAGATATATTTATATATCTTTGGTTTCATCAATACTCAAATACTCAAATTAATTTATGTCTTTGTTCCGAGGAGCATAAATGAACTTCTTTGGTATACATGCGATAGCCACGCGTATAACCCCTCTGAATAATGACGTCATTGTTCAAAGCTGACGGGTGGTATCCCCATCTCGAATTATGCCGGAGGAGATGGGAAAAGAGAGAATAAGAAAGAGAGGGTGGAAGAAAATGAACCGAGGGAAAGGAGGAGACTGACAGCAGGAAAGAAAAAGTGGAGCGATGGATATGGAGGGGGGAGGGGGAGGAGTAGGAGGAAGAGTATAAGGTAGGGAGATGGACAGAGAGAGGAGAGAGAAGGACAGAGAAGCGAGGAAGGAAGGTGGTATGGACAGAGAGAAGGAATGGAGGGTAGAGGAGGTGGGCATAAGAAGACTGGATCACACAAATGACCATGCAGCGCCATAGTGATGTGACACAGGGCTTAGTTATGGCACGGAACAAGAATGAGACAGAATGCTACTTTAACTCGGTACAAACGGTCCAGATTGTGGTGTCCGTTGACACAGTTGTCCTTAGCTGCATTTCAGATACTCTTGTGTCACAGGGTAAATTGCGGTGTTTTGCGGTTCCCCGCAGGGGCGAGTTGTCAGACGCGATGCGACGGAGCGTCGACCCTGCGTGCAATCAGCGGCGCCGCGCCGCCCAGAGTGTCCTCGCAGCTACACTGCAGGTGAACGCGCGCTGAATGCCGCAAAAATTAGGCGCGGGCGGCGAAACACGGGGTAATTGCCGGCTGGAGGCCTCCACAAAGCTACACGCTCTGCTATCTTCACCCTAGAACACCGACTGCTGAAATTTCCCTAGTACTCTTCCTGGGGTCATACATGACCCAATCAACATGGAAATGACTGTGTGTACTAATCATTCAGAAAACAACCTAAACAACCTTTATTTATTATATATATATACAGGGTGTCCCAGCTGTCTTGGCCATCCAAAATATCTCTGGAACAATAACAGCTATTGGAAAACGGCTTTCTCCGGTAACAATGTACGGCTGGGGTCAACGCGTCTACCTAGTAAGCAGGAGATCACGGGTTCGAATCCCGGCCGGCCACAAATTTTCATTCGCCGCTCATTGGTATTCCATCTAAACCTAGTATAGTGATGTCATAACTGATCGCAAATTGCGATTTATTTCATTCATTGAAAGCTGTAACGTCGTCAAAAATATATAATTGTTTAATACGAGTAGTTACACCAGACTACCTTCGCCTCAGTTTTAGGTGGTAAAAAAGAAACAAATGCAAACAGAAAGAATATTTTATGTATGCTATATTATAAGGGTTATTGTGAAGTTAATGTTTTCTTTGTTTCATAGCTCGAGAGCGACCATTAATACTGCGATGTCAGCTTCATTGCCACCGCCGCCGCTATCGATATATAAACCGACTGCTGCTGCCATCTGACCGATCGCCGGGCGGCGGAAGATCCTGTAGGCCGTATGAATAAAACGGAGTATCTACGTTATACTCTGAGTTCCAGAGAACATACTCAGGTTCGCATGAATAAAGCGAGTCGGAGAATATACTTCAACCGAGTATGTACTCAGCGTGAGTAAAAGGGCGGGGAAAGTTGATCACAACAGAGAACATTCTCCTATTTGGTGTGAATAACACCAGATAAGTTTCTCACGACCAGAGAATATTCTCCGTCTTCTTAAGTGAGCTCTCTAGCAAACTTCGTGCTGAATAACTTCTATTAAGGTTATGTTTTACTGTGGTTTATAATAAAAATGACGAAACTTGCTTAGAAGACAAAAAAATTTCATTTATACATACGCTAGCCTGGAAAAAAAAAGCACGAAAGAAACTAAAAAGTTTATTCAAATAAAAACTTTTGTTGTCAAGTCGCTTCCTTCACAATAATCATAAGCATTTTATATAGTGAAGAGAGTGACGTCGGAGGAGTTTTTTCATTACCGACATGAAAATGAATCACAAGTGGATTCAGCTGCGTGTTTTACCTGTTTGTCAGGAGTGTATTTTTACAGTTGTAAATATCTAGAATGCAAAATAATAAGTTATTGCATGTTTTTAAATAGGCTCTATTAATAAGGCCCTTTTGGCGTTAATTCGAAATGAAGTGCATCTCAGGATTTCACAATCTGTATCACAAAATAAATATTTTTGCAGTACAAGGTACTGAAGTATTTTTTTACTGCGCCTGTTCATTCTACCCAGATCGGTTGGCCTATTTAAGATGCGTTTTCTGCCTTCGTAATCGTAACTCATGTTAGATGTAATTTTACACGACAGTAAAATTAATAACCTATCATTCTGTTTCTTGTAACAAAATCGCATCGCCTGTGGCTTATGAGCAGACCATTGTGTGTCATACTGAACAAAAAGTATCTCCTGTTAGAAAGCTCTGAGGGCGTTCTATGTTGAAACATGAAAATGTGATGCATTCTCAAAATTTCGTTCGCCAATTGTGCTAACCTAACTTCAATAACAAAGTTTCTAACATAACGATAATTTTGTAATATCGTCAGAAAAACAAATTTTCGTAAAAAGTCTATATTTAGCCTGAATAATATTCTTCTGCACAACAAACTAATAAATAAACATAGCACAGTCCTTCCTGAACATGTAGATGCCTACCCAATATTTGTACAATGAATAATTTGCCTGATTGGGCCAGTTTAAAGAAATACACAATTGAACATCTGTTCTATGCCGAACATGACACACAGAGAACTTACTGAAGATGAAAGGAAGGTAGCGAGAATGAACTTCCTCCTCAGAGCATATGCTTCGAAGTTTTTATTCGTTTGTCCTGGAGCATGTGCTCTTTTTTATTCATACGGTCAATGTCAACGCACCACGACAATTTCAATAAAAGAAAAAAAACTGTATTGATAATTTCGGTTTTCTTGAATGTTAAATGAATCTTGAGTCAGTTACTGTTTATCCGTCATGTAAAGTTATGTGGAATGAACGTAACATTTAATGACGTGTGTCGATCATGTTGGATACCGATCAATTCGTAATGGACTACATTACTTACTTATTTTGAGATGTTTGAGACTTAATATTAATGGAACACATGTTACTATTTTGAGATGGGAACTTTAGCCGAGAACTGTTTGGAATTTTTCTTTCTGTGTCAAAAGAACTGCGAAGGAAGGAAGATAAGGGTTTCAAATGTTCAAATGTTTTTAATTCTATGGGACCAAACTACATTGGTGATCAGTCCCTTCTTACAAACTGCTTAAACTAAGTTAAACTAACCTAAGGACAACACACACATATACAAGCCCGAGGAAGGATTCGAACCTCTGACGCGGGAGGCCGCGCGATCCGTGACGTGGCGCTCCAGATCACTCGGCTACTCCCACGCGGCGATTAGGGCTTAATGACCCGTCGACAGCGTGGTCATTAGAGGCGGAGTTCACGTCGGATTGTGTGGGTAAGGATGGGGAAGGTAATCGACCGTGCCCTTTGAAACGAACCATCCCGGTAATTGCCTGGAGTGATTTAGGGCTATCACGGAAACCTAAACTTCGATGTCCGGAAATGGATCTAAACCACCGTCCTGCCGAATGCGAGTCCAGCGTGTTACCATTACGACCCCTCGCTCGGTAAAGAGAACTGTGACGAACATATTTTTATGATTTTATGAATATTATGTATCTGTGCAGAGATAATAGTCTGATATCTCAGTTGTTTTACTGAAGGAATTTTGATAGTTATTGTTTCTACGACTTGCTCAGGAACCTGTGAATTTTGTAATTTGGATAAATTTAGGGATCTGTTTCTTGATTTATTCTTTTCATGCAGGGTATTCGCCCGGTGAAAAAGTTTGATCGGTCAAAAGTTAATGATTATTTCATTTTTACCTTCTATAGACAGTAGTTCGGAATCCACGTTAAATTGTAGGTCCCTCTGTAACTGGCTGGGAAGGCATCGGCATACCACCTCCAAACAGGGAAAAAATCAAATGTTTGTAAATCTATCGGACCAAACTGCGTGGTCATCAGTCCGCAGCTTAGAAACTACTTAAACTAAACTAACCTAAGGACAAACACACACATACACACACACACACACACACACACACACACACACACACACACACACACCACGCTCTAGGGAGGACTAGAACCTCCAAACAAGACCATGCGTATTGATGCACTGTGGTGTTCAAACCAATCTTCGAACTGTAACTGCTTTATCTATGGGTGCTCGTGGTGGAGTGTAGGACTATGAATCTAAAAGTTGCGGATTCGATCCCCACCACATCCTATGATTTTCTTTTCTGTCACTTTTCACTTCTTTCACCGCTGGCAATGTTGCTTATGTGGAAAATGTCGAGTAGCATTGTAGGTCACCCCTATAATTGGATGGGTAAGTTAGTTCGAAGGTCGGAGGAAGGCAGCGGCATACCACCTCCAAACAGGACCGTGCCTAGTAAAGCACTGTGGTGTTCAAACCAATCTTAGGATTGATGACTGCTTTTAGACAGACTGTAAAAACTAACTAGAGACCATGCTAAAACCCGATGCTCATGTACAGCGTCAGTTAAGGAAAGAGATTTTTTTCGCCATTGCAAAACGAGATGGAATAACACGAGTATTGAATAAATATCAGGGCAACGCCGGGTTTTCAGCTAGTTTTAGTATATTTCAATAATTGTAAAAACGTGTTTTGCTGATTGAAATTAGCACGTACTATGAGGAAAATGAAGTATTTGGACGAGAAGAACTCGCTAAACCATTGCCTATCGTCGTGTGATTTGTCTGCTTTTACGACACCCGCTACCACCAGATATCTCGCTTCTAGATCGTTCAGTGTGGCAGCCATTATACAAGCCTGTCAGAGGAGCAGAATTTCGTAAACTAAATATACTGCTGAAAATCTGGCACGTTAAATACCACGTAGTCAGATGACAAATAAAAACACTGATTTCTGTTCCAATACTTTAGTCCTACTTCATGGGGCGTCTCCAGCAGTTTCTTCAGCGTCGACGCAGCAGAAGACCAGAACTAGAAATCTGAATACATCAGCCATAAATAATAATGATGGTCTCAAGCCACTTGAGCTGGTAACGTTCTGTTCATAAAGATGATAAGTGAGTGTGTGTTTCTACATATTTCTGTCTCATCGATGCGACTAGCCAAGGGCACCGTTTAGGTAATTCGATACTCCACATCATGCGTCTGCGGTAAAGAATCTGCCATTGGAAGAGCATCATCATACAACAGCAGTTTGAATGATGAACATGATATTTGATTTTATGGCGCGAAGGATAGATATTTTTCCATTTAAGACTTTGTTTTAGATTCGCAGAGGCAGCGTACAAATGTGTGTAGCGTTACAACGTATGTCCTTTAAACCCTAGTGACAGTAATTAATCAATAAATTTATTTCGTTATAATTAATATACCATCCTTGGCAGCTCAGGCGAAAAGCGTAGTGTGAGGCGAGGCATTCAGTATACCAAGAACAAGGTTAATTCCACCACAATTTGTTGGATCTTATATGCGTTCCTAACATGGTTTCAAATCGCAGTGACATAACTAGGCTGATGCGTTATTTTCATCGAAAGCAGACGTTCTCCATATTAGGCCTGCTTGGAGTGTTTAAGACAAAACTCAAAAACATTAATAGTACACTTCATTTCATTGTAATACAGAACAGTAGTATTTTTATTAAGATTTCAGAGGCTTCATACGTCAACATCGGGTGTTTCAGTTATATCTATTTTGCTATGGTATTTGTTCAGGCGATGCTGTGGTAATTTTTGCATACGAGGCACTGTTTTCTATTAGTAAATGTGGACAGGAACAGTAACATTACTGTACCGATGTCAATCACTGTTTATCAGAATGTATATGTCCCAGGTATTTGTTCTTATAGAAACTTTACAGGCTGAGTAAATATGGAATGAAAGTTTCTCTGTGCATCAGAGAGGGCACTGATATGAAATTTCCTGGCGGTTTAAAACTGTGTGGCAGGCCGGAATTCGAACCAAGGTCTTTTGCGGGTCAGGTCCCAGGATCGAATCCCGGCCTAGCACACGGTTTTATATTGCCAAGAGTTTCACATCAGCTCACACTCCGCTGAAAATTCTGGAAACATCCCCTAGGGGTGTCAAATCTGTACAGTATCCTTTCTTCCAGGAGTGCTATATCTTCAAGGTTCGCAGAACTTCTGTACAGTATGGAAGGTTGCAGACGAGGTACAGGTGGAACTGAAGCTGATAGGACGGCCCGTCTTGTGACAAATGAAATGCTTCCAGTTAATTCATAAATTTTTGAAAATTAAACGACTGACAAGTTTTGAGAGGGACTAATTCTGAGGCTAATGAAAAATACTAAAAAGTAATAAGGGAAAATAAATATCAATATCATTATAACACCCTCAATTTTTATTTTACTACTCAATGTTTCAGTATTTCTTATTCTGCAACAAACAATAGTTTTTTTTCTTTTTCTTTTTCTCTTAAAGATTCTGATCCTATTACGTTAAAAGTCAAGCATACTTGCTTGTGCAAAGTGCTCTTTATTTAAATTCTTTAACAGATTTTTATTCTTGAATGAAACTCAGGCTCGAAGGAAATGAAATATCTACTATCTTACATGCCAACTGAAAGAGGCCATATCAGTGATAGAACTGGCTGATGATGATTACGATGATGAGATATGTTCATTAAATCCAATTTTTTAAAATAAATTCGTTGGCGTGAGCTGTAGTACTGAAGACTTCTGGTGCTTTTAGTTTCATCTTCTATTGACATTTCAATATGTTACAAACTTTTTCTAATGTGTTAGACTGATTTACTTTTATTAATGATTCCCTAACATTACATGTTATACTCACAACAACCATTTCCTGCTTTCTGGGGACGGCTTGCGACGTACCTGAAAAAGAATGCTATTATGAATGTCGGGCAATGCAGACTGTGAGTACAAACGTTTTTTATTATAATAAATTTTCAAATCCAATTATTCTTTATAAGATCATTTTCATTATTAATCCTAGTACAGTACAAATGAAAATAGGCCTCTTTTGACGCTAAAGGGGTTGAGACTTAAATAAAAGTATTTTACTGGCAGTATGGATCATTTCATTTAAAACGATAAAGATTGATTTTGACTTGCCTCGTAAAAATGTGAATAACATATAAAACATGTGCTATAAAATAATTTAACTAAACAGAGATTCTTACCATTTAAGAAAAAAAAAAGTAAATTCGTTTAGGTGCCTTTAGGCGCCGCACTGTGAATTGCTCATCAAAGTAGGAATAAAAACGAAAGAGGAAAACACTACTTCAATCTTAGTTGTAAGTTATTTATTTATAGTCATAACGATCTCGAAAGTTCATTGTGTCCTAAAACATTAAAATAATATAAAAACTGAAAAATGTTCAATGGTAAGAAGGATTAAGGCACCGCAGCGTTTTGTTAGGATTGGCCTAGTGGTAAGTAGCATCAGTAGTATGTGGTTTGAACTTACTTATCCAGCTGAAAGTGTTCTACAAATCACGATATAATTTGACGTTGAACGCGTTAATAAATTTTGAGAGAAGTTTTTCAACAGTCCACCGCTAAGGTGGTGAAATAGTGATTTTTTCCCTTCAAACTACGCTGCTACGAATGCATTTTAGACTAGAACTACGAATAATAGTATTTGGATTCTTGGTGAGAATTTTTGCGCCGCGGC
The DNA here is from genome assembly GCA_026315105.1 of Locusta migratoria. NCBI lineage: Eukaryota > Metazoa > Arthropoda > Insecta > Orthoptera > Acrididae > Locusta > Locusta migratoria. The sequence goes on from CM048745.1 coordinate 601,806,122, forward strand.
GGAGCGGCCGAGCGCATTGAGTCGCTATGCTACGATGCGCGAGGCCGTTCCCCATCGAACATGGATGTTTGTGTCGTCTTTAGTATAAGCTAGTTCACAAGTAGTTTGTAAGTTTAGGGACTGATGACCCCACAGTTAAGTCCTGTAGGCTTTAAAAACATTTGAAGATTTTTAGAATTTTTGCTAGAAGCAACTGGAAGTCGTGCGAAGACCTTCCTATCTCTAGTTGACACTACCGACATATTACAACCCATCAAAAACATGTACAAAAATGCACGTTTCGCAACTCATTCCTTCCTCCACAAAATATTATGAGCTCTCATTGTAAACCAAGTCGGTCATTTTAGATATCAAATATGGGAACACCTATCGAATTACGTTATTAAAATTTTTATCTAATTAGTTACCTACTAACAGCTGTTGCGATCGTGTCTGTGTTAGACATCTTTATAATTATCATGCCTTGGCAGTCGCACTGCAAAATAACTCTTGATCTAAGATAGTACTGAAGTCGATTTGGCAACATCAAAAGTGCACAGACACTTGTCCGCAAATAAACACTGAAGAACCGAGGTCCATCAGGGCACTGTTGAGAGCTGCTTAATAATACAAATAGTTAATTATTCTTATGTCATTATGTTGCAGTCCAACTGCCAAGTCATTACACTTATCACTGAAATAAAGATGTCTATTATTGATGAAGTCGCTATAAATAATGATAGACAATTAATTAGGTAACAATTTTTGACAATTCGACGCTTGAAATAAACGAAGCGTGCAGATAGCGCACGATTAAGGGCAGCGTGAGGTTCACGTTTGAGTTTCGAGACGTGTTCTAGCAGCCTTTTTATTTCAAGTCTCAACTTCGCTTTGCAATATCTCAGGATGTGAATGGCGTCTTGGTCTGCAACCAACTCCATACTTCCTGTGATTTTTCATGCTATTTATTGCATAAAAATAAAATGAGATGTTCATTAAAAAAACATGTAAGTTGCTGTTGAAAGTAATATTTGCTTACGTTTTAGAATATGTCATAGTACTTACTATCGTAAGCCCCTGACATACGTTCATGCACGTGTAAAACTATTTTCAATACCCATTTGTTCCAGGGGTGAAAAGTTCAAGTGACATTATACAGGGCGAAGCTTTCGTAAGCCCCTAACATACGTTCATGCACGTGTAAAACTATTTTCAATATCCATTTGTTCCAGGGGTGAAAAGTTCAAGTGACATACAGGGTGAAGCTGAATTCGCGCACTCGAGATTCGCTTCATAGCGTGTAATTCACATGTCCACAATAATAATAATAATAATAATAATAATAATAATAATAATAATAAATAAAAATGCCTCTCACAAATTTCCTCCTACGCACATTTCCGGCAGTAAATGGACGCCGAAGATTTAGATAGTTGTGTTCCATACGTCAGTGTGTTTCAGAATTTCACAATTACTCCAACAAATTTCTACCGGATGTAGAAGGCGTCTTGAGGAACAAACTGAGCATAGAAACTTTTGCCAGGAAACGTCATCCATCGACGCTACAGAGCGTCGAAGATGGTGGAGGGGCGCCGGTGCCTCTAACTTGGACTCTCCGTAGCGTCTTTGAATGGCGTTTCCGGGCACGGGTTGATATGTTCATTTCGTTTCTGAATACTTCCTCGTGTAACTCTGAAACACACTGACATATGGAACACAAACCCATCTAAGTTTTCGGCGTCCATTTACTGCCGGAAATATGCGCAACACGAAATTTTGTGAGAGACATTTTTGTGTTGCTGCCATTTTTAGACAATAGAAACTTGAAATTTGCGAGTGTTGATTTATTATGTTGTAGGTGTCGTTTAAGAGTTCCTTTTTTTTTTCAATAACCCACCGCTAAGGGGGTGGAATAAGGACAGATTTTTCTTATTTAACTACGCCACTTCGAATGGATTGTAAATTGGAACTACGAATATTAGTATTTGGATTCTTGGTTAGATTTTAAAAAATTCGTGTTTCGGTGTTTTTGTAAATTCAACTCGTAAAGGAGTGAAATGAGTGACGGATATTATGTTTGAAAATAAATCCTTATTCAAGAAGTACTGAAGGAATTTGAATCATACTTCAGTGAGAAGTTGTACTCGACCTCTAAGTTATAAATAGAGAAATATGTGTTTCTTGGTTTTTGAATAATCAGTCCTAAAAGTGGGCGAGGGGGGAGGTAAATTTTTACGAACTTACTGATCATGAAAGCATTTATAAAAAAAATCTGTAAAATTTATTCGAAAAGGGCAAACAATGTGAGCAAACCATACAGACTGCAGTATTACATATAACTTAGCAGAGATATAACCAATAGATATGATAGAAAGAGGTCAGCCTTTCGTGACCAAATACGCCAAGCTGCCACGCCGACATTGTTAGACGTCAAGGGTCGCCAGTGGAGAAATGAGTTAGGTAGAAGTGAACTAAATGAAAACATGAAACTTTTTGACGTTCGAATTAAAGGTACATATTGTGCAACGTCACTTTAGACAGACCACTCCTGCGAAGTTAATTGGCGATAGTATGCTGAATAATTTAGTATTATTGGTCTCCTGGTAATATTTCTTGGAAGCCCACCTTACTTACTCAATCAACGTAAACTGAACCGTAGTTTACGAACAGATTCGGCAGCAATATAGCAGCGCGTGCTGGGTGACAGAAGTTCGACCCCTTCGAAAAAGCGAAGCTACACGATTAAGAATAGCAGGGTGTAAACTAAAGAGAGCAACAAGAAAAATTTTAATCCATTTCCGATCAACACTCCCTAGAATTTCCTGATCTTGCACAAGAGACCTTTGTAGTTGTTCAAAGTATTGAGTTTCTGTGAATAATGCCAGATGCCACTTCAAAGTTGTCCAAACATTTGGAATTGCTTCCGAATTAAGAACAGAAGTGCGGGTCACTTTAATTTCGTGGGTGCAGTAGGGAACGCGTGGCTGTGTAAAATATTTGTAGAGCGCCTGAAGGGCTGCATCTGTTTCCAAAGGCTAGAGTCGCGAAACGGAATGGGAGCGCAGCCAGCGAGCGCCGCCAAGCGCATCAGTCATGGCGGCGGCAACTCCCTGCGCCCTCGCCGCAGGGGCCGCGCGTGGGGAGACTAACACGTAACAACCACAAAATCACAAATGAATGTACATCCTTCAACTACTTTTCTACCTTGGTCAAACCAATTTGGGTATCAGCTGAGATATCTAGGTTCTGAAGTACTGTCATCGCCAGAATGAACTACGAGGCGCGTCCAGAAAGTAAGTTCCGTTTGGTAATAAAATGAAATTGTACACAGATACAGAAGAAATTTTTATTGCACAAAATTCTACAACTCTTAAACTACTCTTCCACATAACTGCCGAAAATTTGCAGGCATTTGTCATGGCGTGGCACCTGGTTTTGTATACCTTCTTCATAGAAATCTGCCGCCTGTGTCTTCAACCAGTTGGAAACAGTTTCTTTCAGCTCGTCGTCATTGGGGAAGTGATGACCGCCAAGGAAAGACTTGAGATGTCCTGGATCTTGTCATCAATCGCGTGAACCAGTTCTTCTGTAACCAAAGGTGGACGCCCACTTCGTTCTTCATCGTGCACATCACTACGCCCGCCATTGAACTGTCGGACCCATCTTCTCACCATCGTATCACTCATCGCATTTGGTCCGTAAACATCGCAAATTTGCCGATAAATTTCATTTGGTTTCACTTTCCTCGCATTCAGAAACCGAATCACCGACCTGATGTCACAGGCGGCGGGATTTTCAATCAACGCCGACATTTCAAACAAGCACAACAAAGCGCACGTAACTGAGAGCGATCTCCAAATGGCACACGTTCTTCTCCTTGATACACATCGCCTACAGAGCATGTGCGGAACTACAGTCGCAGCGCTGCAGCGGAGATAAATTGAAACGGAACTTACTTTCTGGACGCGCCTCGCATAATGGTTTGACGTCTTCCTGCCAATTCTACGGAGTTGGAGGGGCAACAACAATACCACAACAAAGATAGCAGTAGTATCAGTGTTGCTGCAGAAAGGGTTGGTGTCTACCAAACAATTTACACAAGCATTTGCGTTCAGATATTGTAGTGAGCAGGCAGTGCAACGCAACAACAACGAAGCTATGGAATGGAGAGTCATAGGAAGGCTGGAAGTGGAATATACAGAGACTGACATGGCTGCAGCTATTTTAGTGTCCCAAAGTGTAATTTTTCAGGACATGGGCGCTATTTCAGTCAACAAGAACCGCTGAAAGAAGGCAAGGCAAAGTTCGTCTACGGGTAACATCAGCAAGAAAAGACCGTTATCTCTAGTTAACTGCCCGTCGAAACAGGAGACGCAATATCAACATAAACAATCCGAAATCGCCTTCGGAAGTGTGGCCTCTATACACGGAGGCCTATTGTTTGTGTTCCATTAAAACTACGACACCCTTTAGCCCGCATAAACTGGGCGGAGGAACATCAGGATTGGAGTCGTAACGAATTGCGCCGACTTCTGTTCACAGATGAGTCGAGATATTGGTTTCAGCCGGACAATCGTCGTTCCCTAATCTAGAGAGATCTTGGGACTCGGAACAATCAAATGTACAAATGTTTGTTAAGCTTAAGGGCCTTAACGACAGGGTCATCAGTCCCTAAACTATGAGCTACCTTATACTAAAGACGACACAAACACCCATGCCCGAGGGGGGATTCGATCCCGACCGTAGTGGCCGTGCAGACCGTGACTAGCGCGCCGCAGACCGCTCGGCCACAGCGGCCGGCCTCGGAACAATCCTGCTTACGTGCAGGTAATATCACCATATCATAGTGGTGGACGAATGGCGTGAGCAGGAGTCAGCATTGGCGGCCACTATGTCGTTCAGAATGGCGCTTTACTGCTCAGAGGTAGAAAGACAGCATCCTTTGTGCCTTACGCAGGAGATGGGTTCCTTCTGGTCGACCTGATACTGTCCACGCCACGCAGATGTGCAACTCTACTGGCCGTCCGAGGTGATCACACGTCATATTAGAGGGCGACGAGAATGACTTTTTCTGTTTTATGGTAGCTCTATGGTCCCTCTCTCTAAGTAAACGCTATGTAAGCCTCAAGTAAATCTGAATAAAATTACCATATAATATCACATCACACACAATCTCACCTAATTCCGTAATTGTTCTGAGCAGTGTACCGTCACTATGGAGGTTCTCAATACATTTTTCCCGTCTTGGTATCAGTTTCAAAAAGTTATATTTGTAAAAGTCTGTTTGGACGCAGCGTAGCCATCTTAGTCGTCTGCTAAGTGAAGATTTCTCTTCCGTAACCGTAGCAAAAGTTGGGCTGTAATTTCCGATGGACCAAACATTTTTAAAACAGACGGTCCGAGGTGCGTTAGGTATGGTAGATGCTGAAGCACCTGACAGCAAGTTCGGCGATTTTCTCACGAAAAGGTGCAGCAATATGGGGGTGGACACTTGTCATCAAGACGTTTGTCCTCAGCATTAATGATGTGCCGTTTGTGACGAATGACAAGACCCGACTTAAAAAAAAAGTTTAAATGAGGGTACAGCATTCACAGTGATCTCGTGTTCAGCTATGTCCGCCAATAACGCACACAAACCTGTTCTGTTTCGGGCGTGTAGTTGCACGCAAAAGACGTCATCATGTCCGCGCGGGAATAGCAGTGCGCTGCAAGGCACCTTACTGCGGAGAGCACGGTCATTCTCCGTCGGAGGTTCGAGTCCTCACTCGGGCATGCGTGTATGTGTGTGTGTGTGTGTGTGTGTGTGTGTGTGTGTGTGTGTGTGTTGTTCTTAGCGTAATTAGTCTAAGTAGTTTGTAAGTTTATGGACCGATGACCACTGCAGTTAGGTGCCATAACTTTTGAAACATATTCATAACCAGTTACAATTCAGTACAGAAAGTTTCAGTGATGTGTAGAATATCTAATCAATTGCAAGTACTCCTACATTTGGTTAGAGGACTGGCAATTGGCAATTACTATTTCTTGTTAGAAGTGCAATGTAATAAGTTGTAGGAAGAAAAATCTGCTTGTTGAACAGTGGCAGTTTTAAACAGCAAAACTGAGGCGAGGTGCAGGAATTTCGTTCCACGAGCCACCTCGAAAGAGGCACACAATTAATCATCCACTGCTAATAAAATCAGTCTTTCTTAGGTTATTTTTTAACAATAACATAAATAAATTTTTAAGAAAAAGAAGGTTCGGTGAATTATCATCTTGTAACAGGTTTTTTCTCGATAATTTGTTTTTAAAGAACATTGTATGAACGACGTTTTTACTCCAACAGCTATTTTCTTAGTAATTCGTTTTTACAAAACATGGTATGAACGAAATATTTTAATGGATCTTTAATTTGCTGCTGACCACAAACACGACTTTTCCTTGGACACTACGTATTACGCTAAAAACAACAAAAGCATCTTGTCTATCTAGTGCCATTAAAATTAAACGTCGCCTACATCATTGTCAAATATCGTAAAATATACACTGAAAGACAGCCAGGTCAAAGCAATAGTGGAAGACACTTTCGCAGCCGGCCGTCCCGAACGGCTTGTCACAGCATTGATCTATATACTAGAGATCACTGCGCCACAGACATCAATCACTAGACTGGCATCGCCGTATTCAGTACCATTGGTTGAGTGAAGTCTCGCCGCCATATTTCTATGCTATAAACGTGTAAGCTGCCAGTTGTTGTATTACAGAAAACAGTCCTGAAAATACGGATTAACTGATGTAATTACGCTGCCTTTACAGTTTTGGCATATGGGAAATTCGTGTATTGTACATGGCTGTGATTTTTCAGCTGGGGTAAGCTTTGACATTTACAGTAATGAGTTGCATTGATTTGTTGTTATTATTAATCTGTTACTAATTTCATTCAACTTCGGATTTTCTTCGGTAGTATGGTCATTATAAAAGTGTTGTCTTTTGGGGGTAACACGTATGCTTATTATTTTGAGAAATCCACAGTCTGCTTTGACACACACACTGAGTCGCGTTTCTTCTTTTTATTAATCTATTAGCAGTTTCGATCAACTTAGGCTTCTCTTTTAATAGTGTGACAGTTATATGTGTGCTATTTGTCGTGGATAAAACATATCTTTATTCTTCTGAGTGTTTTTCAGATAATTACTTCTGCCTTAACAGTACGTAACGGTAAAATTTTACCTACCATCCCGGCAACCTCTCATGATTATGTTGGCAACAACAACAAACGATAGAAAGTTTTTACCAAGATGTTAATATTCTTAGAAATCCACACAGAGTGACTTGATTACTGTATGTTTCGTACAGACGATGAGGTAAATAGGCCTAAATAATGCTGTTCCCGCTCTATGGTTGAGAGGTTCTTGTATGTACACCAAGTAATTATTGCCGTCATTAAACGAAGATTTCATGACAATACCTTCTTCGTTGTCACGCGACTGGCTAATGCCAACGTCACCTGATTGACAACCCAATCACGCGAGGCCGCCAGGACGGCAAGTAAAACTTAACCGTAGGTAACACACTCTTCTCATAACACGATACGACATTGTAAGCCTATGTGCTAAATTCAGCTAGTGCGGAAGTGATAATTCAAATGAAAAACATGTTCGAACCAGTTAGAAAACATTACAACGTCACATTGTGTTGGCAGATCATAGTATTACCGTACGGAAACTTTTTGACGTGAGATAAGGCAAGTTGGCGAGATCAAGCTTCAGTCATAGACAAGTTTGCCAGTCTTATTAATGTATGTATGTGGTTTCCGCGGACTGCGAGCAGTGAGCTCAAAGATAGTCTGGAGTTAGTACTGTGTATTATGAAGTCGTGACGCTCGACGCCTTATTAGTGACATATAGCTGTCACACTCTACCTGGTTGTCAGTATTATGTTCTTACTAAAAATTTAACATTCTGAAATTTCTAATCGTTTCTACTAGTTCCTTTCCTAGAAACTAACGTATATACAGCGGGCACTACCTGTTCTGAAACCCTGAATACTGTTGACAAAATATTCGAGGTATGTAATTAAAAGCACACTTGGAACGAAACAGTAGAAAAAGACACGATTTGTGTAAAATATACACTTATATTTTGATTCAGAACTACTGTTTCTCCCATATTGCATTTAATGAATAAATTACGATGTTGTTGACAAATAAATAAAGATTAACAACGACAGATTCGAGGGGTATGAAATTTGCGTGATTTTTCGCACAGCGTGCATATCTAGTCTGTGAGTTCAAACGGAAAACAGTATTGACAAGAGGCAAATATAAAACAGAACACGAGAAATACCGTCTACAGCGGTGCAGTTAATCCATTAAGTGAAATATGATAGCAACACTAGTTTTGAATAAAAATAAAACTCACGTATTGATCTGAAGTTTACATCCTTTCCTTTAACTCCTCTACAACCATAAGCGACACGAAGTTCACCATTATGTTTTTATTAAAGTAATCAATCGTTCATAACTTAATTTCTGAGGACACAAGGGTCGTAAGAACAACACGATCTATTACGTACGAAGTTGCCAACATAACTATAGTAGACCGTCACGATTTTCACAGATCATAGCCACAGTTGTTTATCCAGTGATAATAATTGAGATCAATGATGTGAGACGACGGTGGCCGGCGTCTGTTGTAAAAGTTAGCAGTTGTGGCAGTTGGTTGTTAGCAGTTCGAGCAGTTGGGAGTGAGTGTCTGTAGCGAGTTGTACTTAGCTGTTAGATCGGGTTCTGCTTGTTGTAGAAAGATGTGAAACATATTTTATGCTGAGATATAAATTATGGAATTTTTGGTATGATGTATTTGTAAATGTGGAAACTATTAAGGTAACTTCGGCCTTATTTTTCTTTGTAGTAGCGATTGTGATTGGATCACTTTAAATAAGAATAATAAGCAAAGTAAATTTATATAATATTTTTCATTTATATCGGCCAGTATCATTTATTTTTAATCTCTATTTTAAACGATAGCTTCACTTCCTGTTTTTTTTTTTTTTTTTTTTTTTTTTTTTTTTTTTTTTTTTTTTTTTTTTTTTTGAAGCCAGTAGTTTTTATAATTGTTGCACTCAGATAGACAGCAGTGTCATTAAAGGATTTTTACATATTTAACATTTACGTAGATTTTATTTATTAAATTCGTGAACTACGTAATTAATTTTTCCAGCAAAATTAGCGAGCAATCGTATGCTGTTAGCTTTAGCAGTGGCGGAAGGGTAGATACAAGTTTTGACATTACTAATTATAATTCATGATTACATATGATACATGAAGAGTGGGTGCTGTCAATAGAGAAAGATGAGTGAAATTAAACTTTGTTTATGATTGGTATTCCGAGTAGGGAGGCAGATTATTGTGTGTCTCTTAAACACTTCGCACACAGTCGGTATCCCCGTTTGTTATGCTCTTAGATTCTGTTACAGAAATTGTAATCAACTAGTTTTCCAGGTAGCTACCAGTGTTTCTTGCCAATCGTCGAAAGTTCTTCATATTCTAATATTAATTACACCACTTGATGACAACACAATAATTTGTTTGTTAATGAAATTAAGTTTTGTTCACGGCACGTGTCGAAGCACACAACAATTATTGTTAAGATCGTAACAGGCTCCATACACAGTGTGTTTTCCATTTGTAATCTATTCTTTGATCTTTTCTTTAAATAATTAACAAGTTTCAAAATTGTCAGCTTACGCGTTTGCACTCTGAGCTATATCTCTACATGCTATTCTGTTGCCATCAGCCACTGGAAATTGTCTGTCATTCCACCCATGATCACATTTGTACTCGGTGTTACTTTCGTGTTAAACCTTGTTTTCCACTCTACTTAATTAATTATCTATTTTGACAACAAAACACATTGTTTATTAATTTAGTCTTGATCTCAGCACCTGTCGTCATATGCAACAATCTTTGCTAAAGTCACAACAGAATCCATACTCAATCCGATTTACATTTGTAATTCAACCTTTGATTTTTAAATAATTAACAAATTTCATAATTGTCAAGCGTTTCCACTCTGTGCTATATCTTGTACATGCTATTCTATAGCTATCAGCCACTGTTAGAAATTGTCTGTCATTTCACCCACGATCACATTTATACCAGGTATTACATTCGTGTTATACATTGGTATGTTGTGGCCTTTCTCCAATGTTATTCAATTTGTACATTGAGCAAGCTATAAAGGAAAGCAAGGAGAAATTAGGAGAAGGAACTAAAGTTCAGGGTGAAGAATTAAAAATATTGCGTTTTGCTGACGACATAGTAATTCTGTCAGAGACAGCAAAGGACCTGGAAGAGCAGTTAAATGGCATGGACAGTGTGCTGAAATGTGCTTATAAGATTAACAAGAGCAAAACTAAGGTAATGGAGTGCAGTCTAAGAAAATCAGGTGATGCTGAAGGAATTAGATTAGGTAACGAAACAATAAAGGAGGTAGATGAGTTTTGTTACTTGGGCAGTAAAATAACAAATGATGGTCGCAGTACAGAGGATATAAAATGCAGAATGGCAATGGGTAGAGAAGCATTCTTGAAAAAGAGGAGTTTGTTAACATCGAATATTGATTGAAGCCTAAGGAAGTCCTTTCTGAAGGCATTTGTGTGGAGTGTTGCCTTGTATGGGAGTGAAACAGTGGCTACAGTAAGCAGATTCAAACAGATGTACGTTGCTTCTTATGTGGAGTGAAGATGTTTGCTCAGGATAGGATATTGTGGAGAGCTGCATCAAAGCAGTCTCCGGACTGATGACCACAACAACAACATACATTGGTTTACACACTACTTAATTGATGAACTATGTGTTTCTCTAGTTAACGAATTCTACCTTAAACTACAACCGAACTTGTCATTCAATGTGGTTGTTATTTAGCCAGAGTGATGTTCTGGTAGTTAAACGAACTAACGGCGTCATACATATTGCAGTCAGTTGATGTCAGGCTGATTAATCACAGATATTCAGATCAATTTTATATTCAGTGCTATACCAGTCTAGACAAGCACAGTTGCAGCCACACACAAACAGAAGACCACTAACAAACACACATCTTACAGTTCCCGAACATAATTCTTATTTAATTTTTATTTTATTTTATCTAAACATATATGTATCAAGTTGATGCTGAATAATATTCGCAACTGCGAGTATAAAGCTTGTATTGAAAATAATAACGGTCCTATCAGACATCCCTGTGGCACACTTGACAATATCCTTGTCTTTGATGGATATTCGCCGCCGATGACAACGTACTAGCACAGTCTAACATTTACAGTCACGACATTCCCACAGACTTTTGTTACACGCTGCGACAGAAGCGATCCAAGCGGCCGGCAACGATATTGGATGAGTGCGAATGGTATCGTCTATATAGATTTTAACATACTTTTTCACATTACGGAATGTGTATAGTGCCATAGAAATAGGTAATAATATAAAAATAGCTCGACGTTTGCTTTCTTATATTTCTTAAGATTCCTGACAAGATACGAAACGTTACATTACAGGACAGTTTATTTACAATTATTTTGTAACATGCAGGCTTTAAATGAATAATTTTATTTTCTGTTAGGAATAAAAATGGTTAGGAAACACCAGAAGACCTGCCCTTTGGCAGAGAGACATCACTTTACTACTCAGCAAAGTTGAGGTTTCCTCCCTTCAATTCCCTTAAAATCGGCGAGGGTGGAAACGTATATATAATGCAATAACTACATTATTTAGCATAACAAATCAGCCACCACAACTGTAGCCGAAGGTAAAACGTTCTAGACGTAGTAACAAAAGGGCAAAAACAATCAAACTGTTTTCTAACCAAGAAGAACCTAATTGCACAATTGTCGCTACAGCTGAACAACAAACGGCAAGAATCATCAAATCATTGGCTTTTTAAGCTAAAGTAATTACACCCAAAAGAATATGCGGTTATAAGAATGTTGGATGAGGTATAAAAATGTGCGAATCATTCGAGTCGACACCGAATCGATACACGTGAAAAAAACTGCCTGGCATAGTAAGAACAGACCGTAATATTTATATTCTACTTACTTTCAGCGGAATAAGCTGCAAATATACACATATTCGTAAGTATTTTTTTATGGAGAAATTTTTCTTTAAACCTCTGTATCAGTTAAATTAGGTTTTTTTCCCATAAATTTCTAGATTATGTACGTCTCTTGATATTTTACGAATACTTGTAACGTAAAAATTATACTATTTCGTTAATAATGCATAAAACTAATTATAACCAAACATCACTACTGCGGCGGCTTACCCACCGCTAGGAGCGCTAGTGTCGTTGCAAATGTCAGTGGTACTAGACTCCATTCTTTAATATACCTTCGATCCACTCACATCTGTGGGAACGTATACGACATGAACGATCCATCGATGAACCTGGAATTTCAGAACAGACCAGCATGAAGAGTGTACAACCACAGTCTAAGATATACAGTCGCAACACACACTGCTGTTAAAGTTGTCACCAACTGACAGTTGCAACGACACTAGTGGTAGGAAAGCCGCCGTAGGAGAGATGTTTGTTTATAATTATTTGTGTGCGTAATTAACGAAATGGTTGGTATAGTTTTTGCGTTACAAGCATTAGTAAAATATTAAGAGATGTACATAACACGGACATTAATGTAAAAACAGCCGAATTTAATGTGTAATTAACAACTCCCTCATGAACAAATATTTAGAAAAATGTGTTATTTTGTAGCTTATTGCGCTGAAAGTAAGTTGAATACAAATATAAGAGAAACATAAATTTCTATAATGATGTGTTCTTACTATGACAAGAGTTTTTGACGTGTATCTTTTCGGTGTGTAGTCTAATGATTCGACAATTTTTAGGCTTCACTCGTCTTTCTGATACACGCATATTCGTTTGAGTGTCATTAGCTTAAGAAGACAATTATCTTGAAGATTCTTGCCGTTTGTGGTTCAGTTGTAGCAACAATTGTGGAATTGGGTTCTCCTTTGTCGAAAAAAGTTCGATTGCATTTTCCTTTTTCTTGCCAGGTCTATGACGGTTTTCCTTCAGCTACAAAAAATGTTCAAATGTTTGTAAAGCTTATGGGACTTAACTACGGGGTCATCAGTCCCTAAACTTACAAACTACTTATGAACTACTTACGAACTAGGACGGCACAAATATCCATGCCCGAGGGGGATTCGAACGCCCGACCGTAGTGGCCGTGCAGACCGTGACTGAAGCGCCTCAGTCACCTCGGCCACCGCGGGCCGCCCTTCAGCTACAACTGTGATCACTGCTTTGGTACATTAAATATTGTAGTTATTGCATTCTATGTGTGTTTCCTACGTTCCACTCTCATCGATTTTACTGAAATTATAGTGAATAAACCATAACGTTCCTGAGAAGAAAAGCGACGCCTTTTTGCCAAAGGCAGGTCTTCCGGTGTTCCTTAGCCATTTCTTATTTTTAATAGAAATTGATATTATTCAGCAACAGCCTGTAGGTTACAAGATAATTGTAAATAAACTGTCCTGCAATGTACCGATGTGTACCTCGTCATGTATCTCAGTAAACCTAATAAAGACAAAGGTGGAGCTAATTTTAAATTACTACCTTTTCTTATGGCACTAAATACGTTCCATAGAGTGAAAAGTCTGTAAAAATCAATATAAACGATACTATTCGCACTCATCCAATACTGTATTCAGAAACGTAGCTTGTCGCCCGCAAAATCTGCAGGAATGTCGTGACTGTATATGTTAGACTGTGGTACAACTTTGTCCGGAGGGTGAAGCGGTCTTGTAATGCGCAAGGCTGGCGATGAGCGACACTGGCGGCGCAGACAGCCACAGCGAGGCCCCCTGGGCTTTAATCACGCATTGGGGGTGGAGGCTAGGCTTGCACTCTCCTATATGACCGGTCGATCCTAGACGTCCAGCACTGCGCCAGGCCTAGCTCACGTGGTGCGCTGCCTTCGTTGTGTCTTGCATGCGTCTCGCCTGAATTGGGTATTCCCACAAACACAAATATATTTACCTTTACAGGACGTACAGAATTTCATAAATGTAGAATTTTGGAACCTGTATTAAGTACGAGTATAATGACATTTCTGGAGACTAGAAATCTGCTCTGTAGGAATCTGCATGGGTTTCGAAAAAGGCGATCGTGTGAAACCCAGCTCGCGCTTTTCGTCCACGAGACTCAGAGGGCCATAGACACGGGTTCTCAGGTAGATGCTGTGTTTCTTGACTTCCGCAAGGCGTTTGATACAGTTCCCCACAGACGTTTAATGAACAAAGTAAGAGCATATGGTCCATCAGACCAAGTTTGCCGAAGTTTCGAGAACATACCTTTACCGAGGAGTCTAGCAGTATATTGCTCCCTCCTACGTATATCTCGCGAAGAGATCATGAAGATAAAATCAGAGAGATTAGAGTCCATACAGAGGCATATCGACAATCTTTCTTTCCGCGAACAATACGGGACTGGAATAGGAGGGTGAACCGATAGTGGTACTCAAGGTACCCTCCGCCACACACCTATCGGGTGGCTAGCGGAGTATGAATGTAGATGTAGAATGTCAGTGGTAAATGTTCTCTCTGAGGAAGGCCTGCGCCGATGGGTAAAACAACCTGTTTTCGGTTGTTCAAGTTTTTTTCGTCTCCAGTTTGACCATTAAAACCACTCAAAGTAGACGGTTTCTGAAAGAACCGATGTTTTGTATGACTGACTCACTGGTCATACCGGACTTGGAAGTCCATTATCGCAACAACACGTTTTCACCAGCTATCCCTGTCTTGCGGTATTTCCTTCCAGTCGCCTTCAGTAGCTAGGCTCCTGAAACCGGCCTTAACGTTTCCTTCCATCTACGCCTTTGTCTCCCCACGGGACGCTTTATCTCTAACAAGTAAGTGCTCTGCGCGCTGCCCTGCCTTCAGCTAGTCGTGCTACGTGACCCGCCCATCGCAGCCTGCATGATTTAATGACATATACTCGTATTATGTTAGGGCCAGAATAGAGTTCGTGAACCTCTTCTTCGTTATGCAATTTTCGCCACTCTCCGCTAATCCCCTTTATCATTTAGCTACACTATAGCAGGTCAGCAACTGGAAGCAGTTAATTCCATAAATTATCTGGGAGTAGTCATTAGGAGGGATTTAAAATGGGACGACCATATAAAATCAATCGTCGGTAAAGCAGATGCCAGACTTAGATTCATTGGGAGAATTTTAAGGAAATGCAGTCCGAAAACAAAGGAAGTAGGTTACAGTACACTTTTTCGCCCACAGCTTGAATACTGCTCACCGGTGTGGGATCCGTACCAGGTGGGATTGATAGAGGAAGTGGAGAAGATCCAACGGAGAGCAGCGCGCTTCGTTACAGGATCATTTGGTAATCGTGAAAGCGTTACGGAGATGATCGCTAAACTCCAGTGGAAGACTCTGCAGGAGAGACGCTCTGTCGCTCTGTACGGGCTTTTGTCGAAGTTTCGAGAACTTACCTTTACTGAGGAGTCTAGCAGTATATTGCTCCCTCCTAAGTATATGTCGCGAAGAGATCGTGAGGATAAAATCAGAGAAATTAGAGCCCACACAGAGGCACACCGACAATCCTTCTTTCCGCGAACAATATGTGACTGGAATAGAAGGGAAAATCGATTGTGGTACTCAAGGTACTCTCCGCCACACACCGTCGGGTGGCTTGCGGAGTATGGTTGTAGATGTATATGTCATCCCTTTTTACTCAGAAAATATTCCTCAAAATTTTGTTTTCAAATACTCGAAACTGTTTTTCATTTTGCAAAGTGATAGACCAAGTCTCACACCCATACAGCACAACTGGAAGGATAATAGTTTCGTATATTCTGATCTTCTAATTTCTAGACAATAACCATGATAAGAATAATCTATTCAGTAAGAAGTAGAAAACATATCCAGCCCGTGATGTCTTCCTCAGTTCTTATCCAATCTTATTTCTCGATGTAATCTCCCACCTAAATAAACGTTTACTCTTTTTCAAATTGGATGTCACCAACTCTTAACTTTCCCTCATCTACTGCTGTTGGCTTACTAGTAGCAACCCAGTATTTCGTTTGGTCTTCAATTATCCTCTGTCCTACATCTTCACTAGCCTTGAATAACGCATTCGCGTTTGCTTTTACAGATTCTTTCCCACCGCCAATGCTGTATAGATCATCTGCATACCCTAATATCATAATATTTCCATTTAATTGCACACGCTCTGAATTATCTGCTGCCATTCGCACAATATATTCTAGGACTATATTAATAAGCCGGGGGGACAGGGCATCTCCCTGCTTGAATTCTTTATTTCGGATTCTTCTGACTCCAATTTCCCAACGCGTACTCTACCTTTTGTGTTTATCGAACTCTCTTTTATAAGCCTAACATACTTCTCCGGTATTCCAAGTTCTAAAAGAGTACTATAAAATTTTGTTTGCAATACTGAATCATATGCTTTTGTATAATCGATGAAAATATTATGAACCGGTATATAATAATTCCCCTTTGTTCTCCAAAATTTAACGCAGGGTGAATATTTGGGCTATAGTAGATCTGTTCCTCCGAAATCCAACTTGGTAATCCCACACAATTTCATCTGTATATGGTGCAACATTGCTTAGCAGAATACTCAAGAAAATTCTGAAACTTACTGGTAATAGCGACATCCCTCTATAATTACCACATACAATTTTGTCGCCCTTCTTAAAAATTGGGATCAGAACTGACTCCTGCCACTCTTTAGGTGTCATCTCTGAGTTCCATACTTTAGTTATTACTTCCTGAACTACTTCCGCCAATTTCTGTCCCCTTTTTAACTAATTCTGTTTGTTTGTTTGTATAGCTTATGAGACTTAACTACGGTGTCATCAGTCCTCAAACTTACAAACTACTTATGAACTAGCTAACACTAAGGACGTCACAAATATCCATGCCCGAGGGGGGATTCAAACCCCCCAACCGTAGTGGCCGTACAGACCATGACTGACTCGCCTCAGTCCCCTCGGCCACCGGGGGGGGGGGGGCGACTAATTCTGCAGTTATGCAATCTGCTCCCTGTGCGTTATGGTTTTTCAATTTGTTGATTGCATCTCTTAATTCCTTTAGCGTTGTCTCAAGTATCTGTGGTCCTGCTGTATGTATTTCGTACCCCTGCTCATTTCCTGCTTCCTGGTGAACATTTAATAGTTTCTCACTCCCTTCATTTACTTAATAGGACTATAGCTCTGGAGTCTGTCAGTGTGCTCCCACGATGTCCTCGAAGAGCATTTGTCCTAGCCTCGAACCCCTTCCTATATCCATTTGTGTCTAGGTAGAGTTCCCTAATATTTTTATAAACGTTTTCTTTTGTCGCTTACAGTGCGACTGTGATCCAGTTTTAAACGTCGAAACGACTTGACAGTCCAATTGCACCCCCTCCCCTTCCCTTTCCACGAATTTTCCTACGCTCCAGAATGAACGTAAGCGAGTAGAAGATGTCTATCGATATGAGGTTCATAACTGTGGAAGAAATAGGTCTCGTTGTGTCAAGGAGAGATAGGATACGTTGCGGAGGTAGTGTGACATTACGGATACATACTCTGTGTGTTACAACATTATTGTAATTCTGGAATTGTATGGGAGGCAGGGCGACACTCATGTGAGCTGGCGAAACGTTCTGATTCTGTTTGTAAGGACTGGGGCAGCCATCAGGATCAGGTAGCTGGATAACACGTAAGACCCTGGCGGGCAGTGGCCGACTGCCGGAAGTGGCATGGACAATCTCTTAACGCAGAAATAAATAGTAAATCCCAGTGTTATATTCCCATCAATTCTGAAGACATCTACGATGTCACTAAAATTAGCGCGGATTTGTCGGTTAGTGAGGTCAACAGAGGATCAAAAGCAACTGCAAAGCGATTTAGACAAAATTTCTACATGGTGCGAAAATTGGCAGTTGACACTAAATAAAGAAAAGTGTGAAGTAATACACATGATCACTAAAACAAATCCGCTGAACTTCAGTTACGCGATAAATCAGTCAATTACAAACAACTTAGACTGGAGAGAACACACAGAAAATATTGTGGGGAATGCGAACCAAAGGTTACGTTCATTGGCAGAACGCTTCAAAGATGCAACAGCTCCACCAAAGAGACTGCCCACATCACACTTGTGGGTTCTTTCCTGGAATACTGTTGCCCAGTGTGGGACCCTTACCAGGTGGGACTGACGGAAGACATTGAGAAGGTTCAGAGAAGAGCAGCTCGTTTTGTTTTATCACGTTACAGAGGGGCGGGGGGAGGGGGAAGTCACGGAATGTTGCACGATTTGAGGTGGAAATCATTAAAAGAAAGACGTTACTCGTTGCGGTGAGATCTGTTTACGAAATTTCAATCACCGACTTTTACTTCTCAATGTGAAAGTGTTTTTCTAGCACCCACCTACATAGGGAGACATGACCATCCCAATAAATAAGAGAAATCAGATATTCCCGCGCGCTATTAGAGAATGAAACGGTAGAGAAAGGTTATGCAAGTGGTTAATCACGTAAATGTGATTTGCAGAGTATCTATGTAGATATAGATCTCAGGTACCAACAATATTTTCAAACTAAAATAAAATAAAATAAAAGTTAACATTCACAGCAACTGAACATAGCAAAATTAAAATTACCAACTTATGAATGTGTCATGCGATTTCAGCAAACTATGTTGTAGATGATACCATATTATCTCAAGCTATCTTCTTGAAAGCAACACATTTTATCTACACATTGAAGAATTTATTACAGTTGTTTTAATAATTTACTATGTAATGTAGTAAGATGACCGTATCCTTCGCAGTAACTCAGCAATTGCTAGCAGCATGGTATGCACCTCTTGTCCTCATGTTCTTGTGTCTATTTAACATTAAAATCTATAATGCAGTCGCTGGTCAACCTAATTTTTGAAATAATCGCTTTCTACGCGCATAGTTCACATACTTCGGTGAGTATCATTATTCTCTTGGATCCCTGTGTTTGGAACGACTTCTTTCAGGTTTAGGAACAGACGCTAATTCTGACCATAATCGTGACAGAAATTGAGTAGGCACCTAAAAGGACGCTAATGAGGTTGACAAATAGCAATTGAGTGACCCATAGGCATTGTACTCTAAATTACACCCTGAGTAATGACCGACAGTGGAAACAAAGGAGAAATCTGGAGTGTACGAAGGCAATAACTCCGATCGCTTTTACGGAACAGTGAAAACGAACCTCAAGTGGGAAGGGAAGGAGTACCGGCGTCCACAGATCACTTCGGCATTTCGCAGGCTTTACCAATCAACGAATATACTTGTAACACGTGCAGACATCTTACATTTAGTTGAACGTGTGAAGTCACTATCAGTAACATTTCATACTTTTTGATACAGACATTGTGGACCCCTACGCGTTTTCTTACTTCGTTATGGATAGTTTCATGATTACTATTACCATACTTGATGATCGGTTGGCTGGTATTCATTAACCTCAATAAATTGAGATGCCATATTATTTCATTATTAGTAAAAATCCCTATTCCATTGAGAGTGAAACATCTAAGACAATTGATTTTTAATTTATTACTTAACGAACCGGTTTTCGCCTGTTCCGCCATCAGCTACAAGGATATAAAAAGGTAGCTTTAAAGAATGTCATTGTGGCCTTCAGTTCAAAGACTGTTTTGATGCAGCTCTCCGCGATACGCTATCCTGTGCAAGCATCTTCACATAAGGAATAAATAATTGATTTCCCTTCTATAACTGCTTCAAAGTCTGATTACTTTACAAATAACATAATGCGCTGAATAATTGGCGTTTAGCATGTAATCGAGAATGGTGTTGAAAAGTTATTACCTAACAATGAAAGAATATAGATTCATTACTGGCAGAAGCCAGTTTTTCTTGCATCTCAGTGTTTATAACGTCATATCTCGTGAACTGTGTGTCATAGAAATATATAATTTTGGAGGTAAATGCAGTGATATATTTAGATACTTCCAAGTGTGTTGAGAGTAGAATTAGTAGTGAAAATTAATATATATATATATTTTAATTTCTTGAGTACTTCAGTCTAGAACGACATTTTCAGCTTGTCATTTCTTAATCTTCCTAAACGCAATGGTGAAATTCAGCACTTTACTTGGCTTTCTATTGAGTACTTCACAGGAACGAGTGTTCGTGGTGGACCAAATTTAAAAACATACCGTGTTGCCTCGTGCGCAACAAGAAGCCAACAGCGTAAACCTCGTTGTTGACCCCAGAGATGCTGCAGTCGCTCATTAAGGTTGTATTTGTTCTCGTGTCGATCGAGATACAGCAACAGTGACGTCACAGCGTTTAATTAAAAGGGTGACGTCCTTCACACATGTAGTTGTATGGAACTAGTGTTTAATGCACTGTATTACAAACTTACGAGGACAATGAGTCCTGTTTCAAAATCCAGCACTAAATTGCGTTTCCGTGTGCAGTAATTACTGGCGTCAGCTGATTGCCGGAATCCAATTTTAAACGGAAACAGTAAATTTGCTGCAGGGAATGGCGAAATGTCGGTCATCAATAGACTAGCTGTGAGCAGTAATCAACACATCAATGCAAGCGTCTGGATAAATGCTATTCTCGATCACCAGCATTGCTTGCTAAACTTTCCGGAATAGATTCAATGAGTTTCCGTTCTGTGTGTTCTATCGGAAAGAGATCGTGTTTGTATAGTTCTTATCTGCTCATTCAAAGTATTGAAAATCAATTCAGTTAACCCTTAACATACCAAGCGGGATCTTCTAGGGACCACACGGAGTTTCCTTTTCTTTTTTTATTGTGATATTACTGTAACTATAAAAACTAATTCATTCTTGATTTTATATGTGTCTTGCATCCATTTAAGATACATATTTTATAATTACATTTACGATGTGTTTGTTAAAAAAGTGTAAAACAAATAAAAACGTTCTTGCGGTCCTAGAGGGACCCGTCATGGTAGAATACGTTACGTATTTTTTTCTATTTTTTCAGACTTAGAGCGCTGTAAATTTACAAAAAAAAAATAGCCCATCAGCAAATCTCAGACGATGAAATTCTTCGGATGCTAAATGAAAGTGATCTCAGTGACCCAGAAGATGTCTTGAGCTAATCTGATGAGGATTTTATTCCAGAACGAGATGCATCAGAATCTGAAGATTGAAGTGGATTCAGATGAAAGTGACATAGCCGGCGAAAATTCTGACGGGGTTTCCGATGATGAGATGAGTTTATTACAAAGTCAGGACGAAAACTGAAAAGTTCTGTCCTTCCAATGATTCGTCTTCATCAGAGTAACATTGTGGATGGATCTACCGGGACAATGCAAGCAAGTGATCTTGGCAACCACAGTATCTGATGTTTTCAACGTGTTCTCTGATGACAAAATTGTGAATACTATACGCACCTGAAGCATCACGTCTTGTTCAGTATTACAAAGCAAATGAGAATCTGGACAGACGTAGATTCTACTTACTGCTGAAGCTCTCCGAATGAATTTCTGACATCGAAAGAACCTAATAAGAGTAACTTTGTACACTACTATGCTAAGAAAATAAAAAAGAACGTGGGGTCCTCAGAAGACACAGGCTTGGTATGTTAAGGGCTAAGTGTATCTGAAGGAGTGCGTGTACAAAAATTACGATTTTATAGCATACAATGAAAACATCATCGGTATTGTTATCACCACGAAGATTATCTACAAGTGATTGTACAGTGGTTTACCAGTTATCATTCTCCTCTCGCTCTGACCACTCCCATTTTACCTGTTCCATTCACGGATGGTTCACGTTGGAGGCATTGTCGGTACCGCCCTATATGGATCAGAAATTATCTGTCGCTGTCTTCTTCAGTCAGAAGATTGGGTTCATGTAGCTCTCCATGTCACTTTGCCACTCTATCCTTGCAAGTTTCATCATCTCCGAATAATATCTGCAACCCACATTCGTTTGAACCTGCATATTGCATTCGTCTCGTGGTCTCCCTTTGTATTTCTGTGCCTCACACTTTCCTCTAATATTAAATTGATTATTCCTTGATGTATCACAATGGGAAGGTACTAAAAGTAACTGGGGAAAATAGAAATTTCTGACTTACTTTGAACAAAAGAAGGTGTGACAATGCAAGGAAACTCTCACGAAATTTGTTTGCCTTTCAATTTGTATATATCATATGTATTCTTCACGAAAAACATAACTG
Source organism: Locusta migratoria (assembly GCA_026315105.1). NCBI lineage: Eukaryota > Metazoa > Arthropoda > Insecta > Orthoptera > Acrididae > Locusta > Locusta migratoria. The sequence continues at coordinate 601,828,347 of CM048745.1, forward strand.
TTAAATATTTAACGTCTCATTGATATACAGATCACAAATTTGAACTTTCCTTTTTTTTTTATCCCATCCTCGTCGCCACTTTTGTGTCTCGTTTCCGCCGGTAGACCTGGGTGTCGGTGGCCGAGTAGAAAGAGACCGACACAGGAATAAAGGATGCACGCGTGTGCAGGTACGGAGGTGACCAGCCAGTGGGACAGCAGAAACTAGAAACACTAGAGTAAATTAGAACGAGATATATATTTCATGGAGACTTAGTAATACTTTTACATAGTTCTTGACTGCAGAATGCTGATACATAGTTTAGATAGAGGCCTGCCTACTGAGGATTCCTAGTGCCTATCCGATAGCCAAGTCTTAACTGCTGCCTATCTGATTCCCAAGTGAACGATGCAGCAGTCGTGGCCACGAGCGGAGTTGTAGCAGAGGGCGCTCGTTGCTGACGTCGTAAGAACGCCGCGCCGTGCGTTCATGGCGGCGCGCGGCGAAAGTACGTGGCGCGCACTTTGGACTTGTGCGACACCACACTTTTTGGCCCCAGAAATAGCTAAGCGTATTATTAATGTAATTTTTCTTTAAACTAACCTCAACATCTATATATAAAGCCATACATCACGATTTGTTGTGTTTGTAACACAAATGAAGTTTGTTCAAATCAGTTCACGTATTTTGACAGTTCTCGGGCGAGATTTCTATGTTGCTTACTATGTCATAGGGTCAAAGAGTTTCAAGAAAAGATATTCCAGTTAAAAATATAAATGATCTAAATTCGTATTCAATGTACATTATCTCCTTATATTATATTAAAACCTTGTAAATTAAATCAAACTGTTATGTCTTTATGATAAATGTAATTTTGTTATATAAGAAAATGTATAGTAATACTATATTTTGCTAACATGAACTTATATGTTAAAATCTAAAAATTTAACAATAGAAGAGTCAGAATATTAGTGTAATTCTTTTTTGTATTTAACAATTAACTTCTATTTAGTTAACGATGCAAATCATCACATGTTCACATATAGTAAGTGATCACATGATAAAGACTGTCATTTGTCACAGTGTATATAAGCTGATGTGTAGCCAGTGCAAGTGGTGATGATTTGTTATGAATTAGTAGTCAATTAAGAGTTGACAGTTGTTGTTAGTAGAAGTCAGTTATGAGTTGTTGACAGTTGTGTGTTGTAAGTTACAGTTGTAATGTGAAATTGTAAAGTGGCCAGAATTAACTTTGGTGTTGGGCTTGAAGATAATAAGACTGAAAGTACTATATTCCCGCAATTTTAGCAACCTGACACAAAATTTCAAAGTAAATTTCACAGTGAACACTAAACAACAAGAATTCCAGGACAATACGAAGACTGTAAATAAGATAAGTACCCCTAAAACTGATTTCCTCTTTGATGAAGTGAGTTAATAATTTACGAAATTTCTCATATTGACTTTTTAGCTGGACAGTAGTTTGCAGTCAAAGGGTCGAACGTTATGACAAATTGTGATATATTAAGGCATATGAGGAAAGTCTCCAGTCGAACCCTGACCTTAAATTTCATCTATAACTGTAGCTAAGTGCTCGTTCCGTGCAATAAAAGTAAACACAGTAACGAAGTATTGACTCACCCTTGAAGATGTTGCCCGCAGTAGGCAACGAAACGTCTGAAGTTAGAAGTTTTATGGATGGACCACGGCAACTTAGCCCGGAAGTTACATTCTACGACTGTAACAAAGGATTCGTATGTCTCACAAGGCAAAGGGACCTGCAGGTTTCGGCTTGCCAGAGTGCACAGTTTTACGGTGTTTTTCTGCAAAGGTTGACCACCTTTTTTGCACATGTGATATTTTATCAATATGACAGCTTATTGCCATAATATGTCTTAACTTATGGCGTATCAGTAAGAGATTTGTCTTCGAAGATATATACAGCGTGATTAAAAAGTCGGACTACATAGAACAACTCCGTTATCTGTGAAAATACCGAAGAAAAAAAAAAAGCAGTGTTGGGAATACATAATTTTAAATCGTGAGCTTAATTGTTGTGACATTAGGCTTTACTATGTTAGTCCACTTGAAGTTATAAACTTCACAAAACAAAATGACTGTCAAAATGGCAAACTGAAACAAACACGATGTAACAACAAAATTGATAATAGGATTAGCAAACGTGAACGGTGGTGAAAGGAAACAAATTAATGGCTTGAACTGCCATTTTTTTGCACCTCCACCGCTTGGGCATTGTTGGAAGAATTCTTCAAACTGAAGACGCATCCGAATTTGGCTCACGAAACTCACGTGCAGCAGTAACTTCTACTGCATTACGTAATGTGCACATGAGCAGTTGACGCCTGCTCCGGCTACCGCCACCGTCCGTCAACAAGGTGCCAAAGGCCTGAAGATGTTTCTGTACAACCGAAACCGGTTGCCAGCAATAAACGCGACAAATTGCGATCTAGACTTTAATTATTAAAATTTTCGAGGTCGCTGTCCCCAAAAAAAAAAAAAAAAAAAAAAAAAAAAAAAAAAAAAAAAAAAAAAAAAAAAAAATTTAAGAAATTACTGTATGTATTTATGCTTGCAAACACATAAATTCTTTACCGGTGACAGTTTCACCTTTAGGTTTTTATACTTGCCTTTACCACCGAGAATAAACTTATTGATTTTTCAAAATTCATTTGGAAGAAATAGGGGCAACAACTAGTATATTATAAAGGTAATACAAAAGTTTGTGTGTATGTTCATTATTTTACACGCTGAAACGTTTCCACGGATTTGGATAAATTTCGATTGGAGACAGCATACACCCTAGATTAACGCACACAAAAAAAAAGTTGAAAATAAGCTAGATCAACACACAAAAATAAGATGAAAATACGATTATTGTTTAATGGCCCGTCGACAGCGTTGTCATTAGAGACGGAACGCATGCTCTGATTGCTTGCTTTTACACGGTATGCCCTATGAAAGGATGCAACCAGGCACATACATTAGTGACCTGAGGCGGATTTGAACCGCCGTCTCCTCGAATGCGAGTCCTTTGTGCTAACCACTGTGCACTTCGAACGGTAATTAACACATAGGCTACATTTGTAATCCTCAGTATGTAGCATACAGAACAGCACATGTATCACGTTTTTATGGAGAAAGTTTTCACTCTCTGCAAGCTACCGTCCTGGTGCATGGATGAATTTATCTTGCAACAATCGACACCGTTTGACTGATCATTATGCAAGTTAGTAGACACACCTTTCTTAGGGGGAGGGGGAAGAGAAGATGAAGAGAGAAAGGTAGGAGGAGATAGATTTAGAGCAGGGGAAGGAGATTGGAAGAAATGGATAAAGCAGGAAATGTTACCATTGTTTATATCAGGAGAGGAGAAGGAGATTGACATACTGGGGGTCGATTGGAGGGAGGAGCAGGTCAAGGGGGAGGAGGAAATGAAGAGAGAGAACGGAGGAGATGGAATAACAGATTGGAACAAATTCAAATTGGAAAATATTTTGATGTATTGATAGCACAGATATGCAAATGACCCTAGAACTGTATTCCCCAACGTTTAATGTAATGGATATTTGATTTTTTCTTAGCAATCATTTCGAGTTCAAAGGATACGGTGATTAGGTAATGGTCGTCTGCTGGCGTGAACGACCTGCTCGCTCTTCATTTTCCTCGTGAACACGAGAGCCGTTGCCACTTTTTCTCGGTTAGGAGGTTGCGGCAATCGTCAGTCTGAGTATAGCTTCCCAGATGTTACGTATTTCAACTGTCGGACGTGCCGCTGATAAATTTAGACCAGTAGCTTTTAGTTTCCGTGTTAGTATACACATTCGAAACGCTTCCGACATTGAAACTATGCCATACGCACACTGGAAACTAGGTCTTGCAAAGCTGTGTATTCGAAATACAGGACAGTAACGAGAGAATTGCTTGAACATACAAATATATGTACCGGGTTATTTAAAAGCCACACAACACGGGAAAACATCATTATTTATGCAGACAACGAATAAACGACAGAGAATAAAATCGTCGAACATATTTTTACGTTTTAAATCATGGTCATCTGTTGAATTTGTATTTTTTCTTAATAATGAAAAGAAAAATTGTCAGAAATGCGTCTTATATCGCGAACTTTCTTTTGTCCAGTAATCAACAACAGTGCCCCATTACACAATTCAGGGAAAGATGGAAATGGTTATTATCCATGCTGCAGGCTTGAGTCTACGGGAAGCTGCAGAGGAATATCATAGGCGTCATGCTGATCAACCGCCCCCAAACCCCACAACCATTGCTCGTTTTCCTGGAGTGGTTCAAAGCAACAGGGAGTATCAACTGACGCTCTGGGTGGCCACATACGAGTACAGCTCCAGATCATGCAACCACCGCTAGCGTATTAGCCAAGCTGACAGTCAGTCCACCTTGTCAACTAGTACAGTAGCTCCAGACTGTGGAATCAGTCAAGCAGACGTGTCCAGGTTATAGTCCAGAAATCATTTCCATTCATTTCGTGTGCATTTTGAATGGGAACTTCATGGACATGATTGACATTGTGATCAACGATACTGCCGGAAATATTTCGGGATGTCTGAAGCCAATGCCAGTACAGAAACTGTATCCGATTGTTGGAATAGCCCCACCCAACGTCCGAAGAGCTATTGCTGCAGACAACGAAAGAACAAAGCAGGAGAATGACCACTGAACCCGTTATGTGGCCACCAAGCAGAGAGATCTTTCCTCAAATCCCGCAAGAGTTCCCTTGCGAGGACTCGGCCACTGGAGGAAGCACCAGACACAACAGTTGGAGGCTCTCACTGCCCGCAGACATGTCGCCAAAGGAAGAGTTAGGCACCGTTCACACTACGGCGATATATCGTAGGCGATTTATTGTAAGCGATATATTGCGACGATATGCACAACAGCAGGCGATAAATCGGCGCGACGTGGGCGGTAAAAATGTGGTGGGAACACAGTTTTTACTGCTTCAGTTACAGATATGAGCTCAAGTGAGGAAGATGTTGTGGCTCACTGGTTCAAGCGTAGGATGAGAAGAAAAAGGAAACACTGAGTACATCCCTACAATGTAACCAACGTTCACCATAGCTCGGCTGTTGTTTCTCGAGAGCTGTCTCAACATGAATCAAAATTCAGGGAGTTTCATCGAATGTACCCTGAAAACTTTCATTTTCTGAAACACTTTGTGTCGTCAACCCTTGAAGATAAAAGATACACGCTTCAGGAAAGCAATTTCTCCCGATGAAAAGCTTCTGATTACGATAAGGTGACATGAATGTAAACAACCTCATTAATATAATTGAAGTTTTATTGTCATAATGTTTTACAAATTGTACGAGGATTACTACAACGTAACTGTATAAGAAAATAAACAGAAGTGTTAACATAATTCAGTAGATTTACTTTTATCACTTTTCACAAATTGAACCAATTAGTTCTACTTTCTTGCAGCAGTGTGGCATTCTGATTGAGTCCGAAAGTTGATACAGTATTGCTCATATGAGCCTGAGTTTGCAAGGTGTCATCATGGGATGACGAATTCCACACAGAAGGGCTGGACCCAGCTGAAACACTGGATTCCACATTCTCTCGTTCGTGTGTCTTTCATTTCCGCTGCAATTTCCCTACATGCGGCACTCCTCACATCTGCCTTACTGTAAGCGCCAATGGAACAGTTCCAGAGGAACTGATGGCCTTTAACTAAATTAATGAAAGAAAGCACATAATTGTCTTCTCTTCTTCAGGCCATGTTTACAGCTCGAAATATCGCTCGTGACTAATCGCTCAGGAGACCGGCAAGTGGTACGTAAAGCGATATATCGCGAAATCGCCCTTGTGTGAACCCTTTTTATCGCCTTCCTCTAGATTTCACATACCTGTCCATGCTTGTCGCGTATCGTATATCACTTACGATATATCGCCGTAGTGTGAACGGCGCCTTAGTTCCTGGCGCAAACATAACGTATCCTGCATGGAGGTCCCTCAACCGTTTAAGAGTGGGCGTCCCTCGATGCAAGACCAACCTGCAGAAATGGAGGATCCTTCTTGCGAACGCAGATACCTAATGTGATTGTTGAGCCAAACTGGAACAAAGCCACCTACTTACATACCCTCTCCTGGTCAACCCGTGGACAATGCAAGATATTTATGAACGAAATGACTAGGCTGTTACAGCTGCTATTTTTTTGGAATTGTTGAACGTACACGGAAACGTTGAAGTATAAACGAAACAATAAGCCTGGACCGGGAAAGCGGCTAGTGATGTAGGTCATCATCATCATCATCAGCAGCAGCAGCAGCAGCAGCATCATCATCATCATTAGAGACTGATTATGCCTTTCAGCATTCAGTCTGGAGCATAGTACCTCTAATAAAATTCCTCCATGATCCCCTATTCAATGCTAACATCGATGCCTCGTCTGATGTTATGCCTTTTTCTTCAAAATCATTCTGCACCGAATCTAAGTACTTTCTTCTAGGTCTACCTCGACTTCTCTTACCCTCCGCTGCTGAGCTCATGAGTCTCTTAGGTAACCTTGATTCTCCCATGCATGTAACATGACCCCACCATCTCAGTCTGTTCGCTGTAACTGCTTCATCTATGGTGTTCATACCCAGTTTTTCTTTGATTTCCTCATTATGGACACCCTCCTGCCATTATTCCCATCTACCTGCAATCATTCTTGCTACGTTCATATCTGTAACCTCTACCTTATGAATAAGATAATCTGTATCCACCCAACTTTCACTCCCATACAACAAAGTTGGTCGAAAGATAGAGCGGTGCACTGCTAACTTAGTCTTGGTAGTGACTTCCTTCTTGCAGAAGAGAGTAGATCTTAGCTGAGCACTCACTGCATTAGCTTTGCTGCACCTCGATTCCAGTTCTTTCGCTATGTTGCCACCCTGTGAGAAAATACATCCCAGGTACTTGAAACTGTCTACCTGTTCAGACTTTGTTCCTCATATTTGGCACTCAATCTGTTTGAATCTCTTTCTCACAGACATTACTTTCGTTTTGGAGATGCTGATGTTCATATCATAATCCTTGCACCTCTGATCGAGCTCTGAAATATTGGTTTGCAACCTTTCAATCGAATCGGCCATTACAACTAAGTCATCCGCATATGCGAGACTGCTTATTTTGTTTTCACCTATTTTAAGCCCGCCCTGCCAGTCTACTGTTTTCAACCTATGATGTAGGTATTTAAAGAAATTAGCAAAATTAATTAATGTACTTGTTTATAACATCCATGATTTGTCCATAGAGCCGTTCTAAGGAAATGATCTGAACTGAGCTGAGAGTAAGCTTCATAGAGATGTGAAAACAATTCGTCCTGAGGTAGATGCCCACGGTTGGAAGTCTCTCCTTAAGACGGAAAAATGTTCAGATGTTTGGAAATATATCGGACTCAACTGCTTGGTTACCTTATACTAAAGACGACACAAATATCTACATACCTGTGGCGTCTGTTCCGAAAGAACAGACGCCACTTCTGATCCTGCAGCTGTTATTATTTCATATTCATAGAATATATGACATCAACTGGGCAGGGCGAAGCTGGGAATTCGTATCTGACGGGAGGCGTGCATGGGTAGTCCTTGCAGGTGCGGTGATCACTGTGTCCCCAGTGGTGTAGGGATCAGCGCAACTGCCTAGAAAGCAGGAGACCCGGGTTCGAATCCCGGCTGGGTACACATTTTCAGCTTTGCCCAATCGCAGTTGATGTCATATATTCTATGAATATGACACAAATATCCATGCCCGAGGGGGGATTAGAACCCCCGACTGTATCGGATGTGCAGACTGTGACTGCCGCGCCGCAAACCGCTCGTCCACTGCGGACGGCGCCAGTCTTTTCTGAAGTTACTCGTCCTAATTGTAGCCTTATACGGAAGTCATTCGCGGAGGATAAACAGTTCACACAAGAACAGAATTGAAGAATTGTATTGCTACAGACGAGTGCTGAAAATAAGTTCTTTATTTAGTGTCAATTTCCAATTTTCGCACCATGTAGAAATTTTGTCTAAATCGCTTTGAAGTTGCTTTTGACCCTCTGTTGACTTCACTAACCGATAAACGAAAGCGTCACCCGCGAACAATCTAAGGGAGCTATTCACATTGTCTCCTAACTCTTTTATAAACACAAGGAAGAGTAGGGGGCGTATAACGCTTCCCTGGGGAACGCCAGATATCACTTCTGTTTTACTTGATGACTTACCGTCAATTACAACGAACTGTGTCCTTTCTGATAGGAAATCGTGCATCCAATCGCACAGTTGGAACGATATTCCATAAGCACGCAATTTCATTAGAAGCCCCTTGTGAGGTACAGTGTCAAAAGCCTTCCGGAAATCCAGAAAAAAGGAATCGATTTGAGATCCCTTGTCGATGACACTTATCACTTCGTGTGAATAAAGGGTATGCTGTGTTTCACAAGAGCGATACTTTCTGAATCCGTGTTGACTATTTGTTAACAGGTCGTTCTCTTCGAGGTAGTTCATAATGATCGAAAAGTATATGTTACAAAATCCTACCGTAAACCGACGTCAATGAGATTGGCCTGTAATTTTGGGGATCACTTCTATTGCCTTTCGTGAATACTGGGGTGACTTGTGCAACTTTCCAGTCTGTGGGTACGGATCTTTCGCTGAGTGATTGGTTGTATATGATAGATAAGTGTGGAGCTATTGCATCAGCATACTCTGAGAGGAATCTAGTTGGTATACAATCTAGCCCGGAAGATTTGTTTTTGTATAGTCACTTAAGTTTTTTTACTACTCCAGGAACATCTACTTCTAAATTTCGCATGCTGGCAGCTGTTCTTCGTTTGAATTCCGGAGTGTTCACTTCGTCTTCTTTGATGAACGAATTTCGGAAAGCTGTGTTCAGCAATTCTGCTTTAGGAGTATTGTCGTGGGTAGTATTACCATTGCTATCGCGTAGTGAAGGTATTGTTTGTGTTTTTCCGCTAGTGTACTTCACATATGACCAGAATTTCTGCAAGTTTACGAGATCGGATTCGTCGTGGAAACTACTAGAAGCTTCTCGCATTGAAGTTCGCGCTGGGTTGCCGGTTTCTGTAAAAGATTGCTAGTCTTGGGGATTTTGTGTGTTTTTAAATTTTGCATGGGTTTTTCTTTGCTTCTGCAACAATGATTTGACCTGTTTTGTGTACCACGGGGGATCAACCCCCTCTTTTATTAATTTATTTGGTATAAATTCCTGCTCTTAAGGGCACGTTATCACTCGCCAGCCATATCAGTTGAACTGTAGGAGAAACCTAAGTGATAAAAGTCGAGGGTTGTTTTCTTGTGGTCTACAAAGACTGGTTTAATGTGCCTCTTCATCTCTGAATAATGATGCAGCATTTTGCACCTTCCTTATCTTATGCAACCTTCATCTCTGAATAAGAACGACAACGTAGATTCTCGTGAACCTGCTTACTGTATTCGTCTCGCGGTCTCCTACTGCGATTTTAACCCCATACACTTCCGTCCAATACTAACCTGATGATATCCTGAAGTGTCACAATATATCCCACCAATCGATCCCTTCATTTAGTCCATATATGCCAGAATCTGTTTTCCCCAATTCCGTTCAATATCTCCTCACTATAGCGGCATATTTCAAAAGCTTCCATCATTTTTTTTATTTTTGTGAATTTGTGATCGTCCACTTTCCGCTCTCCTACAGTGCTACACTCCAGACAGATGCTTACAGAAAGCAGTTTCTAACAATTAAATTAATACTGGATATCAATGAATTTCTCTTCTTCAGAAATTTCTTCCACAGCCATTTTGCATTTTATATTTTCTCGTTGCCCAGTCCAATCCAAATATTCAAATGTTTGTAGAGCTTATGGGACTCAACTACGGGGTCATCAGTACCTAAACTTACAAACTACTTATGAACTATCTAATACTAAGGACGGCACAAATATCCATGTCCGAGGGGGAATTCGAAACCCCACCCGTAGTGGCCCTGCAGCCCGTGACTGAAGCGCCTCAGTCCCCTCGGCCATCGTGGCTGGCCCAATCCAATTCCTTCAGCATCTTATACTTGATTCACTATTGTTAATGTTCCTCTGACACCCTTCTTTGAATACAATGTACATTGCGTTCAATTTCTCTATCGTGGGGGGGGGGGGGGGGGGGAATCACAGCGCTTTGCGACTGCTATCTACACGCAGCGAGGGCGTGTACCGGGTGATCAAGAAGTCAGTATAAGTTTAAAAACGCAATAAATCACGGAATAATGTAGATAGAGAGGTAAAAATTGACACACACATGCTTGGAATGACATGGGGTTTTATTGGAAACAAAAAAAGAAAAAAAAGTTCAAAAAATGTCCGACAGATCGCGATGGACAGCAAAACGTCAGTGACTGCTATCGTGACGGGTGAGAGGTACGCCGATATGTTACAGAATCGCATCATCCCCAGCCTGGCTGATAAACACCTGTTGGAACGTACGATTTTTATGCAGGATGGCGCTCCACCCCATATTTCTAGACGCGTGAAAGATCTCTTGCGCGCGTCGTTTGGTGATGATCGTGTGCTCCGCCGCCACTTTCGTCATGCTTGGCATCCCCAGACCTCAGTCCGTGCGATTATTGGCTTTTGGGTTACCTGAAGTCGCAAGTGTATCGCGATCGACCGACATCTCTAGGGATGCTGAAAGACAACATCCAACGCCAATGCCTCGCCATAACTCCGGACATGCTTTACAGTGCTGTTTACAACATTATTCTTCGACTAAAGAACATCATCTTTGCTTTGTCTAAATTTGTTATGCTAATTATTGCTTTTCTGATCAGGTAAAGCGCCACCTATCAGATCCTTTTATTTTATTTTATTTTATTTATTTATTTATTTATTTATTTATTTATTTATTTTTGTTGATAGAACCCCATGTCATTTCAAGCTTGTGTGTCAATCAATTTTTACCTCTCTATCTACATTATCTGTCAGAGACAGCAAAAGACCTGGAAGAGCAGTTGAACGGAATGGACAGTATGCTTAAAGGTGTATATAAGATGAACATTAACAAGAGCAAAACTAGGGTAATGGAGTGCAGTGTAAGAAAATCAGGTGATGCTGAAGGAATTAGATTGGGAAACGAAGCATAAAAGGAGGTAGATGAGTTTTGTTACTTGGGCAGTAAAATAACAAATGATGGTCGCAGTACAGAGGATATAAAATGCAGAATGGCAATGGGTAGAAAAGCGTTCTTGAAAAAAGAAATTTGTTAACCTCGAATATTGATTTAAGCCTAAGGAAGTCCTTTCTGAAGGCATTTGTGTGGATTGTTGCCTTGTATGGGAGTGAAACATAGACGATAAACAGTGGCCGGCTGCGGTGGCCGAGGGGACTGAGGCGATCCAGTCACGGTCTGCACGGTCACTAAGGTCGGGGGTTCGAATCCCCCCTCGGGCATGGATATTTGTGCCGTCCTTAGTATAAGGTAGTTGATAAGTAGTTTGTAAGTTTATGGACTGATGACCCCGTAGTTAAGTCCCATAAGCTTAACAAACATTTGAACATTTGATAAACATTGCAGGCAGGAAGAGGACAGAGGCTTTTGAAATGTGGTGCTACCGAAGAATGCTGAAGATTAGGTGTGCGATCCCATAACTAATGAGGAGGTACTGAACAGAATTGGGGAGGAAAGGAATTTCTGGCATATCTTGACTAAAAGAAGGGATAGATTGGTAGGGCACATTCTTAGACAACAAGGAATCGTGAATTTAGCATTGGAGGGAAGTGTGTGGGATAAAAATCGCAGAGGAAGACCAAGAGATGGATACAGTAAGCAGACAGATGTAGGTTGCCGTTCTTATGTGGAGTTAAAGAGGCTTGCTCAGGATAAAGGGTATTGAGGAGAGCTGCATCAAACCAGTCTCCGGACTGAAGACCACAACAACAACAACAACATCTACATTATTCCGTGATTGATTAAGGTTTCAAATTTATAGTGACTTTTTGATCATCCGGTGTTTTTGTGGCGGCCGCTCTAGTGTACGGGAGCTGCACACCCCCTGCCGAGGCTGACGCCACGCTGGCGGTGACAGAGCGTTACACAAGGCAAGTGGCTGACGGCGGTGACTGGTCGACGCGACAGGCCGGCCGCTGCGTCGGCGGACGTGCGTTTCCTGCGGGTGACCGGGCCGTGCCGGGGCCTTCAAAGGCGGCGCCCGCGGCCGGGCTGGGCCGGGCTGGGCTGGGGTATTTTTACGTTTCCGCGGCAGCGGCAGCGGCCGCCGCGCTGTCTGCACGGACTCCATCTGGAGCGGGTGTCGCAACGCGCGCAGTCAGGGGCCGCGCGAGGCGAGGCGAGGCGAACGCACGGGCCAGCAGGGCGCCACGCCCCAGCTGGTGGGCAGGTGGCCTACGTCTGTGACGTCACTTCCCCCGTTTCGTGTTCAACAGGCATTTCGTCATAAAACATGTTCAGCGATATTTCGGGAACGTGACGAGTGGTATCAGTAAGGAGCAAGAACGGTCCGTTAGGCAGAAGTTGCAAGACGCCGGGATGTACTTGTTTTCATGGGTTTTATGTTATAAGATGACATAAAAGTTTTCTGGGTATGGTACCGCGTCATTATGTAAGGCTATTACTTAAATAATCCAACGTTTCGGCCAACGTTACAGTGGCCTTCATCTGGGTTATGTTATAACTTATAACGTTTATGGACTCTTCCATCGCTTCTTGATGGAACATAGACATATTAAATAACTATCATACACTGTATATTTGTTCTACAATAATATTTATTTTATTGTAAACTAGCTTTCGGCTTCTTAGACGATCTTCAGACAACGCTGCCGATTGTCCACATCACACCAGCTACTGTGTTTGGAATAGAACGATTTCACGAAGATATGTGTCCAGTCATTATGTAACCTTATCATGACAGTATAGCCCTGTGACTTCTCCGAACTGCAATGTTTGTGGGTGCTGATCAATGCAAAAAATTACAGGCCCTAATAGTATTCAATTGTTGCCGCGGTGGAGTCGATGAACACCAATTCGCCCGGTCCAAATGTCGATATACAGCCCCAGACAAGGAAGCTGCCACCTCCATGCTTTACAGTTGGTTTAATATTTGTGACTGTAAATTCCTCATTCTTCTTCCGCCACACCATGCTTCGTCCATCCGACGTTAAATTTACTTTCGTCGGAAAAAAATGACGTCACCCCACCAAATTGCATCCTTCGTAATAAACTCCCTAGCAAAGTCCAATCTTTTCTGTCGATCCTGTTCCTAGCCACTCTTCCATTGTATCCACTTTCTTTCAATGCTCTGCGAATCGTTTGAGGATGTACGCCGCGGTGGAGCAGCCGAGCAGTGTAAGGCGTCTCGCTGCGAAGCGCACGGTTGCTCGCCGTGGAGGTTCGAGTCGTCCCTGGGGCATGGGTGTGTGTGTTTGTCCTTAGGTTAATTTACCTAGGTTTAAGTAGTTTGTAAGCTACGGACTGATGACCACGCAGTTGGGTCCGATAGATTTACAGACATTAAACATTATTATTCAATTGGTATGACAGGGTAGCCCACCATTGATATTTTTCGATGTCATTGCTCTTCAGCATGACTAAGTAGCTGATCGACCAGGGTCACAATGAGGCGCCATGCTTTCCTTCTTTATCTCTCATGAGTATGCATATGGCCTAGTGTCTTCAGCTCGGTTGGGAGATTGCCACGTGGGAGGCCCGGGTTGGATACCCAGTCTGAGAGTTTCACCTCTCCGGGGCTGGGTGTTGTGTTGTTGTCATCATCATTTTAATGATCATCGACGCACAAGTCGCCTAATAACTTGCACAAGGCAGACCGAACGCGACCACAGCTGGTGTCTAACGCCCAAAAATACCACACAGCATCATCATCATCATCATCATCATCACCTCAATGATTTCTCGAAATTTTACCAACGCAGAAGACATGACGAATAGACTGCGGTTGATATCTTTATAAAATGTTCAAACGTTTGTATAGCTTATGGGACTTAACTAAACTTACAAACTACTTATGAACTAGCTAACACTAAGGACGGCACAATTATCCAAGCCCGAGGGGGGGATTCGAACCCCCGACCGTAGTGGTCATGCAGACCGTGACTGGCGCGCCGCAGTCCCCTCGGCCACCGCGACCGACTTATAGTTTCATATGACGCGACAAGAATGAACTGCTCGGATCAAAACAGAGTGTAATGCAGGGATGCAGACTTTAGCCCTAATTGTTCAATATATGAAGGTTTTAACTTAAATAGTGGCAACTATTTATTCACAACAGATACAAAATCATTACATGTTTTCGCCTATTATTATCCTTCAAAGTAGTTTCCAGCGATGTGAAAGACGTAGTATACCGTTAGCACAGTTTGTTCTGTTGATGGTGCGAATGGAGCAGTCTACTGCCTGTCGAAACTCTGGAACAGTTTTAAAACGAATGCCACGAAGTGGTTCCTTCATCTTCGCAATCAAATCAGTCACAAGGACTTAAGTCCGGGGAGTATGGTGGGTGGTACAGTACTTCCCAGGCCTATCGACATATCAGAGCGGCCACAGCTTGCGCTGTATGCGCCCGCCCTTTGTCGTGCAAAATGATGGGAGGGTTGCGCACAAAGTGTTGCCGCTTCTTTCGCAAAGCTGGTCGCTGTTGATGCTCCAAAAACGCACAGTAATACAGTGCACAGACGGTCATTCGTGGAGAAACGTAATGCGTTAAGATAACACCATCACAGTCGTACACGAGAATCGCCATAACTTTCAACATACTGGGGCTCTGACGTACTGTCGACTTTCTTGGCGACCCATAGTAACTCCATTCGTTGGATTGTCTCGTACGAGGAGGCTCATGTCTCATCCAATGTTTCGATACGGCGTACGGAAGCCTCTCTTCGGGCTCATAGCGCTCTACGTGCGGCTGAGCAGCGTCTTAACGCATCCATTTCTGCATTTCCGTCAATTCATGCGGAACCCATCGTGATGAAATTTTTGACATGCCCAGGCGTTCCTTCAGGATGCGAAGTAGAGTCGTATGCGCTAATTCAGTTTCGTGGGCGAGCTCACGAGTTGTCTGGCGTCGATCGCTGTCCTCTGATGCGGCAACAGTATGCACTTCAGAGGCGTTAGCACAACTTGCCCGATGCATGACTGCCACAGTCTGCAGACCTCCGTTGAAGGCTTTTACCCAACGTGCCACTGTTCTGTACAGCAATGCCGATTCACCGCACGCCTCTTGAAGACCTTGATGACACTGTCGTGCCGGCCGCGGTGACCGAGGGGACTGAGGCGCTCCAGCCACGGTCTGCACGGCCACTACGGTTGGGGGTTCGAATCCTCCCTCGGGCATGGATATTTGTGCCGTCCTTGGTCTTAGTTAGTTCATAAGTAGTTTGTAAGTTTTGGGACTGATGACCCCGTAGTTAAGTCCCATAAGCTATACAAACATTTGAAATTTGAATTTGACACTGTCGTGCTGTACGACCTCTGGCACATTCAATCTTGATACATATCCGTTGTACCTATTTCGAAAACATAGTGACACCGTCATTGGCGTAGCCAGGGGAAGATTTATTGGGTCAAAACCCTCCCAAAATGTTGATAAAGGTATCAAAAAGTGGCATCATTCTGTTTCATGATAAATCCCACATAAATGTTGCCAAGGGAAACCGTTACACATGCTCTATGTAGTCCCGATATCTCTCCGTGAGATTGCCATGTTTTTTTGGATCCCTGAAGAAATACAATCATGGTCATCGACATTTCGGAGGAAGAGGTGCACATCTGACCCTGTAGCTAACTGCAAACATATGGACCGTCTTGTCTCACAGTGTGTTACATGTTATGATGATTACTACTGAAATAATGAGCAGTTTACGTTTTTTTTTAAGGGGACTTTTGTTACTATGTCTGCTCCTTATGGATTAGATTTGTGTGATTGGCCTTTTTTACAATCATTAGGAACAATTACTCTTACGCTAGAGAGGGGCAGGGGCGAATTAAGGGGGATGGGCGGATTGCCCTGGGTCTCTCGTCTTGGGGTGTCCCAATTTCACGAAGGCTCTTTACTTTTTAATTATTTTTTTTTTTTTTTTCGGCCGCCCTTGGCCTCTCGGACCATTCCGTGCCTCACGTCATGGAGGGCTTCCAAATTTCGAAAGCTTATAATACCTGTACATCTATTCCCAAGTGGACTGGGGGTCTCATTTTTATTTTACCTTCTCGGGTCTACGACAGCCTTAGTCCGCCACTGAAAAGGGGGACTAAGTCCGGTGGAGATTCTATGCAGAAACTTTCGAGCCCTGGAGCTTCACTGTGCTTCACGGATTTGAGCTGTTTTTCAACAACACTATTAGTAATCACAATGTCAGCCATCAATATCTCTTGATGGTCCTCTGTAAAGGTTCCCGTCAAATAGTAATGTGCGGTTATTTTTTTCCAGTGACAGGTTTCACGTATCGTAAAAGTCCAGACATTATTTAGAGCTTCAGATACGCCTTTCGTCGTCCGCGTTCGCGATCCACATTTGCCTCTCATGATGATATGATTTGTTCCTATTTTGAGAAAAACGTAGATTAGTAAGAAGTTTTATAAATTTGTTTTGCCGGCCGCGGTGGCCGAAGGGACTGAGGCGCTGCAGTCACGGTCTGCACGGCCACTACGGTCGGGGGTTCGAATCCCCCCTCGGGCATGGATATTTGTGCCGTCCTTAGTGTTAGCTAGTTCATAAGTAGTTTGTAAGTTTAGGGACTGATTACCCCGTAGTTAAGTCCCATAAGCTGTACAAACAAACAAACCTAAATTTGTTTCTATGCCATGCCGACTTTCTAGTATCCAGTCCTTTCACGTAAAAAAATAATACAGTACATACAGTGTTAGTGCCGTTTGCAATTCTATTTAGTCGACGTTATTATAGTGTTCTTTTATTGAAAACTCCTCACGAAATCATATTCTGGCTACGCCTATGAACGCCGTTACGTTATACCGCTCGCTCACAAGTAAATGTGTTTCCTTCGATTGTGCGCATGCCGATGACGTGGGACGGGCGACTCCAATTGCTGGGAGGTAGGTAGGTACGTCAGTAACATGTGGTTGCAGCGACAGCAAGCCGGGGGCCGTGGCTCAGCGCGCCCGGTCAGAGGACTGAACGCTTTCTGCAATAAAAAAGATGAGGAGCCAAAAACACACCGAACAACAACGAACGACGACGATAAGCAACCGCAATGAACTGAAAAACCAATAAAATAAATAAAAAAATTGCACAGTGGTAGACAGCCAGACTACAAATCCAAAGGTCGCGGTTTCGATCCCCGCCAGGTCCTAGGATTTTTATCTGAATGTGAAAAACATCGAGTAGCACCGTGGTTCGGAACCCACGTTAAACTGTAGGTCCCCCTATAACTGGCTGGGTAAGTCAGTTCGAAGGTCGGAGGATGGCAACGGCATACCACCTCCAAACAGGACCATGCCTAGTAAAGCAGTATGGTGTTCAAACCAATCTGCGGATTGTTACCTTTCAGTAGATTCCATTGCATAGTTTCTCCACAGCAGTGTTGCCATTATCTAAGTTCCAACCCTCGTATTTTAGTCGATAAAAATGTAATCTGAGTTGGAGTTTCACACGTTACGGTTACAGCTGTTTCGGATGCTGATCCCAATGAACTTGTTGTACTGGAGAATTAAACACCGCCCCACCACCCAGAAGAATGCATTGCGTACGTCCCCGCGTGTTCGCAGTGGCGGCTGGGACAGGTGGCAGGGTCGGCGGCCGGTGTGACACAACAACATTGCGCAGCCCCCCCCTCCCTCCCCCCGCGCGACAATAATAGTGTGGGCGCTTCCAGAAGGGAGCGGCCGCGTCAAAATAAGCCGCGCGCCGCCCTAATAATAGGCCGAGGCGAGGCGCTGGTTGCGTGTCGCGCCGCGTCGTCGCGTCCACACCGCAGCAGCGCGGAATGCAGCCCCGGCTTTTGTGCGCGACATTCTCCTGAAATACTGGCGGCCGCGGCAGCGGCAGCCGGCCAGCGCCTACAAGAGGGCGAGTCCACGCTGCGGGCGCGGCCAACGGCAGCGCAGCGGGAAAGACAGGCGTGGGCACTCGGCCAGGTGACGTCGCAAGAGTAGTGCTGCGGATTTGACTGGTTGGCCGCTAACAGGCAGTGGGCCGTGCCCCAGCGGCTAACCATTCAAATCCGCAGCACTACTCTTGCCACGTCACCTGGCTGAGTGCCCAGGCCTGTCTTTCCCGCTGGACACAATAATTTTCCTAATGACATATACACATGATTAGATAGTACTGCTGTGAAGTTGGTTAGGTCGCAAATTCTTTGTTATTGGTCACACTTCATGTACAGCGTGTCCTCAAAAATGACGCGTTTCGGAATTACCATCATCAGATTAGCATCTCTTCCGTGCCATGTGCACACGTGAACAGATGGAAGATGTTCTTCAATATACATACAAAAGCAGACTTTTGTATGTATATTTAAGAACATCTTCCATCTGTTCACGTGTGCACATGGCACGGAAGAGATGCTAATCTGATGATGGTAATTCCGAAACGCGTCATTTTTGAGGGCACGCTGTACATGAAGTGTGACCAATAATAAAGAATTTGCGACCTAACCAGCTTCACAGCAGTACTACCTAATCAGGTCATCATGGTCGCCTACCTCCTCAGTGACATTATGTCGCATTTACGACGTATACACACATCAAGAAAAGTATTGCATCATTACGATGCTAAGGGGCCATGACCCTTTACATAGAACAGAGATATACAATAACAAGACTCCAGTTCTCTCTATTACTCATGAAAACAGAAACTGACAAGTTTACATATAAAAACAGTATAGAGTACAATGATTTTTTTTTCCATATTCAGGATTGCAACTCTATTGATGTCGTGGTGCTGAGAGTATACAATAAAATTTCGGAACTGACCTTCTAGGCAAGGTAGAACTACAGTCAACACAAGTAGCTCACTTCTTTCCTGGTTTCATGAGTGGAGCTGATCGTGCCGGCCGCGGTGGCCGAGGGGACTGAGGCGCTCCAGTCACGGTCTGCATGGCCACTAGGGTCGGGGGTTCGAATACCCCCTCGGGTATGCACATTTGTACCGTCCTTAGTATTAACTAGTTTCTAAGTAGTTTGTAAATTTAGGGACTCATGACCCTGTAGTTAAGTCCCATAAGCTCTACAAACATTTGAACATTTTTGGAGCTGATCGTCCGCCTTAGCTCTTCCGTCGCATTGTCACAGCTCAGGCGGGCTTATTTACTCGTCTTTGTACTGATTCAGTGGCATTATAACTGAGTTCTTGATGCAATGTGCACATACAACGTCATGCTTGCAGACATTACAAACTCCGAAACTATTCAAAATATCTTAATGAAATTTTGCACGCTGTGTGCGCTTTGCTTCAAGTTATATATATATATATATATATATATATATATATATATATATATATATATCTTTCGATGTATAGCACTGCAAACGTGATTTTCCATAATCAACTTTGACCTTTATTTTTTCAAAAACTAGTGAGTGTCTGGCAAAAAGCCGAAGCACGCTTCTCTTTAGGTTCAATATAGACCGTCCATGCAAAATTTGATCGAAATCGGTAGCCCACATGTCAGACCCTCTCCTTTGTAGTGCTATCCCCCGAGAGTATACTGCTTAGCAGCACCATCAGTTTAAGGCTGAACAACAGATTACAAAATAACAAATGAAGAAATATGAAAAGATCAGGAGATTCAGAAATCGACTGGAAAAGGAAGCCAACGAAAGCTACACTCGAAACAGGACAATCACTCTATCAATCCATCGGCAAGCGATCAAATAGAATCCTGTCTGAAAGGGGTGACTGGGAAGGTCAAAGAAAACATGGTAGGCCCGGAACTGGCCGTAAGGTTCAGTCAGACGAAAAAGAAAAGCGAACATATCTGGAATGTGGCACTAATTGTGCCTATAGATCGCCGACTAGGTGTTCTGGATTTCTGGAAAATACACTTACAATAGTTGCGTTATAGTGATACTCAGCGAAAGATCCGTACCCACAGACTTGAATGTTGCCCAGGTCACTCCAATATTCAAGAAAGGCAATTGAATTGATCCCTAAAGTTACAGGCCCATCTCATTGACGTCGATTTGCAGTGGAATTTTGGATCATATACTTTGTTCGAACAATATGAACTACCTCGAAGAGAACGACATATTAACCAATAGTCAACACGGATTCAGAAAGTATCACTCTTGCGAAACACAGCTTGCCCTTTATTCAAATGAAGTGATAAGTACCATCGATAAGGTATCTCAAATCGATTCCATATTTCTTGATTTCCGGAAGGATTTTGACACTGTACCTCAGAAGCGGCTTGTAATGAAATTGCTTGCTTAGGGAATAGTCCCCCAATTGTGCGTTTGGATTCCCGATTTCATATCAGAAAGGACAGAGTTCATAATAATTGACAGTAAGTCATCGAGTAAAACACAAGTGATATCTGGCGTTCCTCAGGGAAGCGTTATAGGTCCTCTACTCTTCCTTGTGTTTATAAACGAGTTAAAGAGACAATCTGAATAGCTCCCTTAGAATGTTCGCGGATGATGCTGTCGTTTATCTGTTAGTGAAGTCAACAGAGGATCAAAAGCAACTGCAAAGCGATTTAGACAAAATTTCTACATTGTGCGAAAATTGTCAATTGACACTTAATAAAGAAAAGTGTGAAGTAACACACATGACCACTAAAAGAAATCTGCTGAACTTCAATTACGCGATAAATCAGTCAAACCTTAAGGTCGTAAATTCCACCAAATACGTAGGTTATAATTACGAGCAACGTATACTGGAGAGAACATATAAGGCGAACCAAAGGTTACGTTTCATTGGTAGAACGCTTCGAAGATGCAACACCTCCACCAAAGAGACTGCCTACATCACACTTGTGGGTCCTCTCCTGGAGTACTTTTGCCCAGTATGGGACTGACGGAGGACTTTGAGAAGGTTCAGAGAAGGGCAGCTCGTTTTGTTTTATCGCATTATAGGAGGGAAAGCGTCACGGAAATGTTGCACGATTTGTGGTGGAAATCATTAAAAGAAAAACGTTATTCGTTGCGGCGAGATGTATTTGCGAAATTTCAATCACCGACTTTCACTTCTGAATGCGAAAATATTTTGCTAGCACCCAACTACATAGGGAGACATGACCATGCCAATAAAATAAGAGAAATCAGATCGAAAACAGAACGATTTAGTAGTTTTTCTTTCCGCGAGCTAGTGGAGAGGAACGGTAGAGAAGGGTATGAAAGTGGTAAAGGAATCCTCTACCAGGCACTTTAATGTGATTTGCAGAGTATGTATGCAAATGTACTATATGTAGATACTCCTTAACGCTCTACTACAGTGTGTTTCGGGATTTCTATTACAGGGTGCTAGAGGTTTTAGAGAACATATAGTCTGTAAAATTTCAGTACGGAATAATCACAACCTAAGTTACGCTACGCACAGCGCAGTCAATGAACTAGAGCTCCAGTGGAGCGCACGGTGGTGGCAAAGTTTCGAGTGCTCGTCTCCGGTTTCTCTTCGGCATGGAGAAGGGACGTGCTCTTCAGAATCGAGAGTGCGCCGCGACCGAGAAGCGCCGCGGTCCACACCAGGACCAGCCTGTCCCGGCCGTTGTAATCGGATGAACACGGTGCGTGACGTCAAAATAACAACACCAGCTACGACAGCACCCTCTTCTCATTTTTGTGCAAAACGTTAAGCGGGAAATTTATTTGGAAGTCATCCGAACTTCAAACTTAATTTATATTTAAACGGTACGTTTTCTGATACTTTCTTGTTTTATCCTTATCTGTTAAGGGGGACTGGAGATGTCTACGAGACCGGAGCGTCATGTTGCGATGCGCGCAGTCGTTCCCGCCGGAGGTTCGCCTCCTCCCTCGGGCATGGGTGTGTGTGTGTGTGTGTGTGTGTCGTGTCCTTAGGTTAAGTTAATTTATATACTTTGTGAGTCTGTGGACCGATGACCAGAGTAGTTTGGTCCCTTAAGGCCAACAAACATTTGAACATTTGATATTCACGAAAAACGCTCACTGTTTAAAAAGATGCTCTAAATTCACAGTTTTGAAGATGCAGCAATGAATTTTTATAGCATGCTTTACATAGAATACATTTACTGTAAAATTTCTTGTATTTTATGTATAAAATTTTTGTTTTTTGGAATTTACAATTCTTAAAAAAAAAAAAAAAAAAAAAAAAAAAAAAAAAAAGATGTGTGAGCCTTTCTCACAGAAACTATTCAAGAAATTTCTACAAAATTTCTTCTGTTTTATCGCTTTGCATTTAATAACGTTCTATCATAACATTTTTTTTAGTATATTGAAACGGCAAGCACAAAAGTAATAATAATAATACAGAATTCGAAGCACTAACCTAAGTATAAGTTTACAATAAAAATTTCAGGATTAGCTCTTGAGAGAAAATTTATTGGATTTATAGAAACAAGGGTACTAATTTTCTTATAGCTTTCATGAATACTGAGAATAAGGCACATATACTTTAAAAAACCTAATTCTCAAGAAATGCGATTTCGAGTTCAAGCCAACTCTCTCTCTCCCCCCCCCCCTCCTTTTTTTTCTTTTTTTCTTTTTTCTTTTTTTTTTTTTAATATCACTTCTTCAGAATATTCCAGACTTCTTATTGGGGTATTCATTTCTTTCAAGACTTCTCTCCGGATTTCTTGTTTCCTGCTTTCTTTCTTCTAGCAGGTCCTCAACTAACTTTTCACCTGTAGAGCGGCATCATTTTTCTGAAGAAGTTATGACTGAAATTACTCAACTTAAAGCTCATTTTCCTTTCTATACTACCGTCTTTCTATAGAAGAAATGCGTCATAAGTTGAAATTATGACAAATTTTGCAGATTAAAGTGTCGTTTTTTCCCATTGTTTCCAGCGTCACTGAATTCAGAGACTCATTTCGATTAAAGTCCAGAATCAGTCTGTAATCTATTTACTAGGCTTGATAACGAAAATGTTGGACATGAGTCCCTTATCTTACAAACTACTTACACTAACTTAGTAACTGATGCTCAAGACAACAGAATCACTGATGCCCGAGGAGGGACTCGAACACCCGACGGCGAACGGCCGCGCGCACCGCAGCAGGGTGCCTTAGTGCAGGTAAGAAGCACTTTGGGGTTCTTATCCCAGCGAGAGTGTAGACATTTAAACCTTCTAACGTGACATAGATGACGAATGTGTTCATTAGTTGAGACCATATAGAAATATGTAGCCCATACTCCACTTTTCATGTCATCTACACTAGACAGGTTCTGTCTGATAGCGTGGCATTGCCGCATCATGAACGAATTGAATACTTACAAAATCTCCGTCAGTAGTTCAAATGTTTGTACAGCTTATGGGACTTAACTACGGGGTCATCAGTCCATAAACTTACCAACTACTTATGAACTACTTACGAACTAGGACGACACAAATATCCATGCCCGAGGGGGGATTCGAACCCCCGACCGTAGTGACCGTGCAGACCGTGACTGAAGCGCCTCAGTCTCCTCGGCCACCGCGGCCGGCTCCGTCAGTAGTTCACGGCAAATCAATAATATCCGCTTCAAAAACAATGAGAAACGGAACAGTCACAGATCTATAAAACAAAAGAGCTTACAGTAAATGACAACGCTATAGATGTATCCCGCGCAGGTTTGCTTGAAAGTAACGGAATCGTTGTTCACCAAGCTAGTATTGAAGTGTTGCTATAAAAAGTGGACATGGCGGGAAGGTCACGTCTCACATTTAATTATTTTTCAACCTTTTCCGAAGCGAATGTAACATCATCAATTTTGATCCATACTACTTTTATAAATGCGAAATAAGCTCTAACTGTTACACTTTCACGACTAAACGCTTAACCAGATTTGATGGAATTAGGTGTGGAGAAGAATAACATAGGCAACTTGGGAATGTGTGGATTTCAAGATATTTGTTGATTTTAAGTATAAATATATGGAACAGCTGAGCATCAACTTTTCTCTTATAGCTTCTGAGACGCTTGAAGAGTCCTTGGAAAGGGACTTTGATGTTTGAAATTATCTCATTTGTTGAAATACTTTTAATGATCGATATGTTGTAAGTAATACGAGTCAACATAACGAGAACAATGCTTCCACAAGACGTCAACGTCTTGATAGCGCCGAATCCATTTCAGTGTCATTCGAATCCTACATAATTTACACGTTGGGTAAGATATAGCTTTTTCAGTCATGATGTAACGAAATTTCTTTTCGTGTTTAATAATATCTTTGTTTTCATCTCTATAAAGAATGAGAGTATTTACAAGCATTCTACGCTCGGTTTACATTTAAATAAGAAAATTGTGCAATTTTCTTTTACAGTGTTGATACTAGTCATAACGTAAGAGCAAAGGCGCGAAATTATTGTAATTTCCGTGATCTTTGATACGAATGAAAACATAAACTGAAAATACACACTTTCGGTCAATTTGACACACATTCGTCAAGTTTCATCTAAATCCCACTGCATACACATGTCCTGCAAATCTGAGAAGTGCGTCTCCCACTTCGATAGATCTTTAGAAAACAGCTTCTATACTTTCTATCAGAAAGACACTTCGTTCGAAATTGCCTATGTCACATTACTGACGAGAATCTATGTCGCATGCACTGCGTTAGTAGTCTTGCAGCAGTTTGTTATATAGGCAATCGCTCAGAAACCATTGTTAAAGTTCTTAATAGAAAAGGATCAAACGAAGTTGAAATAAAAACTGATTATTGACTGGGAACCGAACAAAGTATTATTGGCGAAGCGGAGTGAAAACTTCTACAGGTGAATGTTCTCGCGAAGGACTAACTTTGCGCCTGAGTTGCAAAACAGGGGGAAGGCAATGTGTCTTCTGAGGCACGTACGTGAGGCAGGTCCTGCGAAGTTTGTGAGCGCACGAGTAATTCGAGTTGCTATTCGAAAGAGGTGTTTGCGTAGTTGAATATAGACGACCTGAAGCATTATAACTGCCGTAGAATATATCTCTCAACTTACAGTGACACATGATAGCGTCACTGCATAAAAAGTTCTGCTTTCTTGCAGCTTCACATTCGGGTGGATTCTAAATACATTCAATGATAACCTCCATCTTCGTCAACAGGAGTAAGACAATGAAAATTATCGTCGAAAACTTGGAATTTTAGCTGAATGTTACTCGGCAAGAACTTCTCATGCAAGGACTCAGTCGGGAAAGACTACTTAGGCATGAGAGCGTTCCTATCAATGAAATGGGAAGTTTTCGCAAAACAGGACAAAAAACTTTTAACGGATGTTTTTTGCGTAATGTGATACTAATTCTTCGATTACGAACTGGACTATGGAATCACCATCACAATTCTTTGTCGTTTCTCTCCTGTAGACCACTTACGAAGATGGAAATCATCGCCTATAATTGGCCCGAAGAGATCGTGAAACTCATCGAGCCATAAATTGCATACTCTTGACAGAATTTGTCAGTCTATTGGCACTGTAATAAACCAATATTTTGATTTATATACGCCTTTCGCCTTTATTGTATACCAGAAATCTCCAGCGTCCTACAATATGCATTAAAATCTTTATAAACGTTTTTATTTACATTTTGGATTTTTTTTTTTTTTTTTTTTTTTTTTTTTTTTTTTTTTTTTTTTGTGGAATTTAGAAACGGTTCTGGCACATTCTACTTTACTATAGTGTAGTGGCACATAAATATTACTTACAAATATCTTAGTACATATTTGTCTAGATGACTACTACTGGAATTGCATTTCCTCTGTTTCTGCTGTTAACCATTTTTCTCATTCTAAATTTTCGTATTCTAGCGCTAGGAAATTATTATTTATTTTGATGCTATTCTTTTGTTTTGTTACCAGCTTCTGAATGTGTTAGCAACTGTTGAGTATACGTCTGTCATATCAGTGACGTTCTTGTCTCTTCTTTTCGTTTCTGTTTCGTATGTGTGTGTGTTTCTCTCTCTCTCTCTCTCTCTCTCTCTCTCTCTCTCTCTCTCTCTGTGTGTGTGTGTGTGTGTGTGTGTGTGTGTGTGTGTTTACTTCCACTTGTACATTTCAAAAATGTTCGAATGTTTGTAGAGCATATGGGACTTAACTAAGGAGTCATCATTCCGTAAACTTACAAACTACTTATGAACTAGCTTGTACTAGAGACCCGAGGGGGGATTCGAACCCCCAACCGCAGCGGCCGTGCAGATCGAGACTGGCACGCCGCAGACCGCTCGGCCGCCACGGCTGGCTGTACATTTCATTAATATCTGCTCATTTAGAACGTGTGTGTTTTCTGCTATGACTTTGTGGATGTATTGGTTATTGGTACTACTGATTTTCATATATTGTTCCATGTGGTCCGGATGATGGTTCTGGTGTTTTAGGTGTTCTGTAAGCGTGAAATGATTTGTATCATATTACCAGCACATAATGTTTTCTTTGTACCTTGTTTTGGAATACTTGTAAGTCATGACTACGTATAATACACCATATCTTTGACATTCATGTTTATATGTCAGCGGAACCGGTAAAAATCGTAAAGGAGACCGAAGGACGAATACAGTAATCAGATTCAGAAGGATTTAGGTTGCCGTTCTCATTCTCAGATAAAGAGGTACAGGAGAAGGTAGCGTGGATAGCTTCATCTAAGCAGTCTGCGTACTGAAGATCAGAACGCTAACAACAACTTATTAAGTAGGATTTTCCTTCCCGCATTCAGAAGACAGAAAGAAACTTCCGCATTTCGTAATGACGGGTTGGTACAGCAGCGTTACAGCAACCATGAGGTCAAAATAAAGCAGTCGCGTGTTTCAATTTATAAAACTTTATATTTGACGCTTCATAACTAATCTATGAAGTGAGGTAAAAAATTTGAAATTGCTTACATGACCCATTCAAAATTAAAATACAAGGAATGTATTGGCAATTGCAAATACGTATCATCTCCGACAGCAGCATTTTTCAGAGATGGTTCCTTTTTTACCTTGCTACAGGAGGATGGGCTGCTTATAAAACACAAATTCTACAGATACGTAAAAAAATGAAAAGGGAAAGAAGGAAAATTAAAATTTACGTCCCGTCCCCAAAGAGGTCGTATCTGCAAACAGCAGGTCAGATTCTTTTGGTAATGATTACAGCTGACATTATAAAGAAGCACTACAAAACACATATCGGCAGCAGCGATCTGAAAATGGCGTACAAGTCTTCTCCTTGAGTCAGAGTGACTGCCGCGCATGCTTGGGACTGCGATCGTAGCGCTGTCGCGGATAGAAATAGAAACGGAACTTACTTTGTGTATGAGGCTCATATTATCGCGAATCAGGGTAGAAAGTTTCACAGAAGTGATGCAAGAGTTGTGGCGGAAGTCATTAAAAGAAAGGCGTTATTCGTTGCTGTGAGATCCATTTGCGAAATTACGTACATTGGAAGACGCGATCTTCAAAATAAAATGAGACAAATTAGATCGAAGACGGAAAGATTTAGGTGTCCCATTTTCGTGATCATGATTAGAGAATAGAATGGTAGAGAAAAATAATAAAAACGGTTCGATAAATCCACTGCCAGACACTCAAATGTGATTTACAAAGTAAATTTTGCGAAGAGCGTACGAATGGTTTTCGCATCGGGTCCTTTTGGAACATTAAGTCGTGCTTGAAAACTTCGCCTTGTTGCCGTAGGACTCTCTTTCAACCTGTGGTACTCTAGCACCGGAAAAACGCGTTGTTCAATGGAGTACACTAATCTCATTTCACGTTTCAATAGTGGAACTGATCGCTGTGGGCTTCGGATCGCTATTTATACTATGCATTACGTATGGCGATTACAGCGCCATCTGTTAGCAGCTTTTGTAACTATTATTTTAAACTGCTGTATAAACTTCTTACATCTTTCACAATAAACATACCGTTTACTGCATTCCTCTATCTATCTTTGTTTTCGAGATATTTAATTTTGAAATCAGTGAGTCCTTTTCTGGACACCCTGTATACAGACGTAGATTCTGTATTACGTGTGTCTTATTGCTGCTAGCTTCTGTCTAGGGGGATGATTACATATTTGGAATGGATTATTGTGTCTGATTTTCTGTTTATTTTGAAGGAGTTTTTGATTAATTAGTCGGTGATCATATTAATGTGACAGGATCGTGTAATTTTTTAAATTAATTAATTAATTAATTTTTTTCCAGAGTGGTCATTGGTTGTAAGGGCTATTATAAACCTTGACCTCTTCCCAGAATTTGACATTTTTCGATAATTTTCAAAATTATTTTGTGACGTTTGTAAGATCTGTTACGATATGATCAGCGTGTCTCTGTAATCGATGCCTAACATAGCTGCTAAATTCATAAAAGGTGACACTGACGTCATTTGAGTGAAGGTGGGAAAATATGGGCTTAAAACGGGAGCTCCAGAAGGCTATAGTGTAACGGTCGTGAGGTGGAGCCCGGCCAGCGAAATCAGAGCTGAAGGAGAGAATGCGACTGAAATGGACCATGCAGGCGAAGCAACTGTAAATAAATTATTCTGAAAATATTCGCAAGGGAGCGCATACGTCGCGAAAATATCTGCCGGTGACATGGTGAAACGGCCTCTGCGTCACCAAGGGCCCAAATCATCGGCACTCCACGGCTTCCTGTGACCAACTAAACATGCTAAAACAGCGCCCGCCGGTACTTATAATAGCCTACCCGACACCGCGAACAACTTACGACATGTTGACAGCATTTATTTCCCAAAACAAAGTTCTAAGTGCGTTTAAGAAATGTCCTCTCAAAGTGACTAGAAGTACCGATAAATTAATTTTCTGGCTATGAGGCAAGAGCACTTGCTAGGAACGAAGGAACGAATATGTTTAGCCATTAAGGAATTATAAAATACGAGAAAGAAGAACATGATTGTGCACTAAGAAATATGCCGCAGTGCTGACACCAAATGCTTCTAATATGCTGTCTTTATGGAGTTGCAGAAAGAGCTTTTAGTTAGTTAGTACCGGCAAGAGCGTACTCATATTAGAGGACGGAGGAAGGGTGCAGAAAGCGAAGCACAAAATGAAACTGTGAACTATTTTAAAGCTGTGTTTATTGTGTAAGATTCCACAGACTTTCTGTAATTTGTTCATCACTGTGAGAGGTATGTATGAAATTTAGTGTTCTTAGCAGACTCTTGACACTTCTCTGAATGTTGAATTCCCTGCCGATTACCAAATGACCCATGCGTGTGGATTCAAACACCTGCGATTATGATGGCGATTGTTACTAACCGAATAGCAGCCTAATATCATATATTGATATGACCATGATCTAATGGATCCGTTGTTTAACTGCTACAGTAACAATTTCTACAGGATTCTGGTTGCTCAAGAAATATAAATTTTGCATTAGTCGATGCCATTAAAGCTTGTACTCTGTATCTTGATGAATTTTCATTAAAAGCGAATGATAGACACTCACTACTTTTGCCTTACACTTTCAATGACTGCTAATCTTAACACAATGTTTAGGAATATTATCAGTCGCTGTTCCAACAATTTGCACAGATAATACTCACTTCAATACAGCGTGGAGGGCCCTGTAGGCGCGAACGCGGCACACTGTAACTTATAGTAACTCTTAGGGTAAAATCACTTTGTTGGTATTAGGTATTAGTTGTATTACATGCTGAGAGTGGACCAACTACGATTAGGACACACACTCAGCGCTACATACTGCAGCAAACCTTTCGACGGAAAACGTGGAGCAATGGTCAGCGTCCCAGACTACTGTGTTTGAGGTACCCGGATAAACCCCGTCACTAGCAAATTGTATTAGTATTTAGTATTTCTAGAATGTTCTACGTGCTTCTTATGATTGATATACTTGTAAGTTCCAGAAAATTCTTTCTATGTATAAATAGTAAAGTACTCAGATCATGAAGTAGTATGTTCTGAGTACACGTATTAGCAATACGTTCTAATTGTTGTTCTCTATTAACGACGCAGCCTTCGAATTCAGTTTCTGACGTGACACTATTTGGTGGAGGCGTCCGGTATACTGAAAAACATCTGCATTTCCGCGGCTGCGATTAGGTAGCGTAAGAGTCGTCGCCTACACGAACAAGAACCGGAATACAAAGGGTATACTGACTACCTCCTTCCGAAAACAGCGATCAGTGTTCTTGGGAGACGATGGACATGACCCAGACAAATGGCTGAAAGGATTCGAGCGAGTCGCCAAGTATACTAGGTGGGACCACTGGTGAACTAAGGGAGCTCCAATGCGCCGGCAAAGCAAAATCAGCCCCCCCCCTCCCCGCCGCCCACTTGGAAAAAAGTGTTTTACTATAAAAAAGTAACGTTTAAGATTTGAAGGCTCTCCAGGAGGAGAGGCACGGGACAGTCTTAAAAACAGCTTTCGAGATTTGGAGGCCCCAGTACGAGAGACCAAGGGCACCAAAAAAAGAAAAAAAAATGAAAATAAAAAACAAAAACAAAAAAACGGGCTTTACGCCCCCGCCCCCCTCCCCCCTCGACCCTTCCACCTTAGTCCGCCAGTGGGTGAGATGACACGATGTGCTTGGCGAACCTATATTTCTACCTGGTTGGGACAGCCCAGCAGTGCTTTGAAAGCAATGAGGACAAGCTCGATAGCTGCGACAAAATCCAACCGGAACTCAAGAAGACCTTTGGAGACCACCAGCAACGTTGAGAGAAATTGAAGAACAGGGCCCAAAGACATGGTGAGTCAACGCAGTCGTATATACAGAATGTTTTGTCCCTATGTCACGTAGTTAACCCGGATATAACTAAGGCCGATAAAATTACAACTGTTGCAGGGCATTGCAGAAGACATGTATAGAGCTCTTCTGTTAAAAGACATTTCAATGACACAAGAGTTTATCAAATGGTGCCCGAAAATTGAAGAGATGCAACAGAGGAGGGCTGAACGAAAGTAGTATTACAGACTGTCAATGTAGTCCCTATGGCCGTTGTGGAAGCTAGTTCAAAAGTTTGTAGAACTTATGGGACTTAACTACGGGTTCATCAGTCCCTAAGCTTACAAACTACTTATGAACTAGGACGGCACAAATATCCATGTGTTGTCATCTATGTCACACATTTCTAATGCTTATTTTATATCAGTAGCCACTTCTGAGGAAAAAGTAATCGGAGGTGCTATAACTTGAATGCAGCTCGTATCTGTATCAGTATCTGCGCTTATCTTTATTCACACGAAGTGATGACTGCTATCGACAAAGGATCTCAAATTGGCTCCGTATTTATAGATTTCCAGAAGGCTTTGACACCGTACCTCACAAACGGCTTTTAATCAAATTGCGTGGTTATGGAATATCGCCCCGTATTTGTGACTGAATAGGGGATTTCCTGTCAGAGAGGACACGCTTTGTAGTAATGGATGGTAAGGCATTGACTAAAACAGAGGTGATATCCGGCGTTTCACAGGGTAGTTTTTTTGGACATCTATTGTTCCTTATCTATATAAACTATCTGGGAGAAAATCTCAGCATCTCTCTTAGTCTGTTTGCAGATGACGCCGTCATTTATCGTCTAGTAAAGTAATCTGAAGATCAAAACCAACTGCACAACGATGTAAATAAAATATCACTATGGTGTAAAAATTGACAATTGACTATAAATAATGAGAAGTGTGAAGTCCACATGAGTACGAAAAGAAATCCATTAAACTTTGTATACAAGATAAATTAATAAAAATGTGAAGGTCGTAAATCCACAAAATACCTAGGAATTACTATTACACGAGACTTCAACTGGAAAGAATACGTAGGTAATGTCGTAGGAAAGGCGAAGCAGAAACTACATTTCATTGACAGAACACTTAAAAGATGCAGTATAACTACTAAAGAGATTGCATACAGCTCGCTTGTTCGTCCTGATTTGGAGTATTGCTGCCCAGTGTGGGATCCTTATCAAGTGGATCTGACTGAAGCATCGAAAGAGTCCGGAGAAGGGTAGCTCGTTTTGTATTGTCACGATACAGGGGAGACAGAGTCACGGAAATTATATAGAATCTGGGATGGGATTCATAACAACAGCGGAGTTTATCACTGCGGCGTGTGCTACTTACGAACAATCGCCATCATTCTCCTCCGAATGCGAGAATATATTGTTGACTCCCGCTTACATAGGTAGAAATGACCATCAGAATAAAATTCGAGAACTCAGAGCTCGAACTGAGAGACTCAGATGTTCTTTCTTCACGCGCGCTATTCGAGAATGGGATGGTAGATGAATAGTATAAAGGTGGTGCGATGAACGCTCTGACAGGCACTTAAATGTGATTGCAGAGCATCTCATGTAGATGTAGAGCTGCAACACCCTCGCACAATGCCAGGTGTTGCTATTTCGTGTAAAGACAACACTGGAGACTGACACATCTGACGCTGGGATGACGGGCAGAACGTGATCCGCCTTTGCAGCAACAAACTGCGCTGCGGCTACAGCTGCGGCTGACAGGCGGCGCGGCAGACGTCTGGGTACACAGCGCGGCCCTGCGCTGACTCACGCGTCCGCCCGTCACAAGAGCCCTAAATCTCCCAGAGGAGGGGTGCTTGCGGCCGCCCGTCTCTTTAAATCTTCTTCAACCTGAAGGTAACAGCGCGCGTCTTGTGGGACACTCACTGCCAGAAAACCACAGGTGTGCCCACTCAATACGTTGACAGCTCCATCTGCAAGCGACGGTCATGCCAAAATGAAAAAAGAAATACGAGGCGTGTCCAGAAAGTAAGTTCCGTTTAGTAATAAAATAAAATTGTACACAGATACAGAAGAAATTTTTATCGCACAAAAGTATACAACTCTACTTTTCCACATAACTGCCGAAATTTTGCAGGCATTTGTCATAGCGTGGTCATATCAATATATGATATTAGGCTGCTATTCGGTTAGTAACAATCGCAATCATAATCGGAGGTGTTTGAATCGTGACGCATGGGTCATTTGGTAATTAGCATGGAATTCCATATTCAGAGATCTATAGTGTCATGAGTCTGCTAAGAGCACTAAATTTCATGCATACCTCTCACAGTGAAGAACAAATTACAGAAAGTCTGTGGAATCTTACACAATAAACACAGCTTTTAAATAGTTCACAGTTTCATTTTATGCTTCGTTTTCTGTACCCTTCCTCCGTCCTCTAATATCAGTACGCTCTTGCTGGTGCTAACTAACTAAAAGCTCTTGCTGCAACTCGATGAAGACAGCATATTAGCCGGGCGCAGTGGCCGAGGGGACTGAGGCGCTTCAGTCATGGTCTGCACGGCCACTACGGTCGGGGGTTCGAATCCTCCCTCGGGCATGGATATTTGTGACGTCCTTAGTTGTAGCTATTTCATAAGTAGTTTGTAAGTTTAGGGACTGATGACCCCGTGGTTAAGTCCCATAAGCTCTACAAACATTTGAACATTTTGAACAGCATATTAGAAGCATTTCGTGTCAGCACTGCGACATATTTCTTAGAGCACAATCATGTTCTTCTTTCTCTTATTTTATAATTACTTAATGGCTAAACATATTCGTTCCTCCGTTCCTAGCAAGTGCGCTTGCCTCATAGCCAGAAAATTAATTTATCGGTACTTCTAGTCACTTAGGTTTTGTATACCTTCTTCATAGAAATATGCCGCCTGTATCTTCAACCAGTTGGAAACAGTTTCTTTCAGCTCGTCGTCATTGAAGTGATGACCGCCAAGGAAAGACTTGAGATGTAAGAACAGATGAAAGTCGCCAGGAGCGAGGTCAGGGCTGTACGGAGGATGATCAAACACGTCCCAGCCAAATCCCTATAGGAGGTTTTTCGTCACATTTGCAGTGTGTGGTCGTGCGTTGTCGTGAAGCAAAACAACACCTTTTGACAGCAGTCCGCGGCGCTTATTCTGAATTGCACGGCGCAATTTCCGAAGTGTCTCGCAATAAGCATCTGCTTTGATTGTTTGACCATGCGGTAAGAAGTCAATGAGTAGGATGCCTTTCCAGTCCCAGAACACTGTGCACATCATTTTCCTAGATGTCATGATTTGCTTCGCCTTTACCTTTGGTGGGGATGAAGTGTTCCTCCATTCCATTGATTGCCGCTTACTCTCAGGGTGTCGTAAGAAACCCACGTTTCATCTCCTGTGACTATCCATCTCAGAAATTCTTCGACACTTTCAGCATAACGGGTCAAAAATTCAAGTGCACTACCCATCAGTTGTGTTTTGTGTTGCTCAGTTAGAATCTTTGGTATCCAACGTGAGCAAAGTTTACGGAATTTCAGTTGTTTGGTAAAAATTTCATGCATCAGTGATCGTGCAATTTGAAGGAAGTCAATAGCGAGAGAACTAATTGTAAACCTACGGTTTTCCTGGATCTTGTCATCAATTGCGTGAACCAGTTCTTCTGTAACCAAAGGTGGACGCCCACTTCGTTCTTCATCGTGCACATCACTACGCCCGCCATTGAACTGTCGGGCGCATCTTCTCACCATCGAATCACCCATCGAATTTGGTCCGTAAACATCGCAAATTTGCCGATATATTTCACTTGGTTTCACTTTCCTCGCATTCAGAAACCGAATCACCGACCTGATTTCACAGGCGGCGGGATTTTCAATCAACGCCGACATTTCAAACAAGCACAACAAAGCGTACGTAACTGACAGCGATCTCCAAATGGTGCACGTTCTACTCCTTGATACACATCGTCTACAGCGCATGTGCGAAACTGTAATCGCAACACTGCAGCGGAGATAAATTGATACGAAACTTACTTTCTGGACGCTCCTCGTATATTGATCTTCCCAGAAGATACTCGCTCTTTTCAGTGATGCCTATTTCCATTTCCATCGGGCTTCAATGGATGATTGTACATGATATCCAACGTGACTAGACGTCCAGATTAATCCGGACATGTCGTCTTCTTTTAGCTCTTTGTCTGGGGTCCGGGCGGATTTTTACATTGTCCTATTTGGCAAATTTGAGGGTAATAAAATTACAATTCGTTCTATTGCACTTTTCTTTACCTCCTCAGTCCCTGCAACGCCTATAGGGGATATAAAATAAATCTGGTGACAATATTCAAATGTTGGTCGCAGTGGTTGGCATCTCAACACACGTACGGAAGGTGGCAGCACATCTTCGAACGGAAAAAGACACACTACTATGCCACTTGTTCACTCTGCAGCAGTACTAAAATGGCTGACAGACTAGAAAGGCGGTCTGTTGGCTATGTGAGAACTCAAATTTTCACGAAATTCTTTAGCTAATGTAAAATCGGCCTATATTATTAATAACATAAATAAATGCATATTAACATAAGCTGCATAATGAAATATCACACCTTACACTGAAAGTTGTGGTACCTAGTGTTCTGATGTCCCCTATTGGAGACATGAGTTTTTTAAATATTTTTGATGCCTTTTTGGAATATTATTAATCATAAAACACAAACAAAATGCAAAAATATTCAAAAACTATTTCACAGAACTGATACCGGTATTTTGTCTATAGGCACTGCATACGTCATAAACGAGCATAATGACTGTGCTGTAGGTGGCAGCAGGAGTGTGAATTTTATCACGTGTCGATTCACAAGTGAGTGCAAATATCCAGTACTTAATACTTCCTGTATATATTTCAGTTTCGGATTTAAATTATAATGGCTTGGAAGTTGGCATTATAAGTTTCATGTCGTGCACCTCTGACTTCTGAGTGTACAATGCTATTCATTATAACCGAGTGAGTTTCATAAAATGCCTAAACGAAAGAGAACATAATCAGGTGATTAAAAAAAAGGAAAAAAACATTCGTAACAGAATATTAAATGAGTGGAGTTGTAACTTATGTCTCAGAAGCCAATAAAGGGAAGAAAGAGCTCGACAGATTGTTTTACTATCGTGGTTTTGAAAAATGTTCAAATGTCTGTAACTATTGGAGCACCATGCTATAGTCATGTCCCTAGACTTACAAACCACTTCAACTAACTTACACTAAGAACAACCCATGCCCGAAGGAGGACTGTAAGTGCAATGGTTTTATTTCATAGTTTCTTAGTTATTCAATTCATATTTGTTTGGCAGGTTAAAGCGCAGTTTTCATGTCAGCAGCTGCTGTTTAACTTGTAGTTGTTGGTAGCCGCGTGATGAATGATAGGAAGTGAATGGTCATTGCGATTTACGCTTTGTAAACAGTTCAGTGTTGTGACTTCTTTTGTGCGTAATATTGCAAAACTGCTAAGAAATCGTGAATTGAATAAGTACATCAGAACCAGTCGCTACTTGAGTATAACAGTTTGTTCGACATACAAATACCTCGTTAAGAACCAGTGTCTTCGATACAGCCCGTGGCCAATATTACAAGACGAAGCCGCCACCGTAAGTAAAATTTAACCCTGAAACGTTTACAAAGCGAAAAAACGTGAAGTCGCATTCATATTGGCTGTTCGAACGCGCCGCTATGTTTGGGAGTCCTCTTTTTTTCTTATTTTTTCTCCTCTTTGAAGCTGTTTGTCCTCTTTCTTACACAATTGCTTCTGATCACCCTATTGTTATCTGTTCTAAATAATACTCCCCGTAGTCAGGTATTTGAAAGAGAACATCAAAAGCACTACAGTCGCAGCTGTAGAAATAAAATTATCTGCATTATTTTATCCATTTTTAGCTTGAGAACATTGCAGCTGTTCTCATAATAGTATTATAGTGAATAAATACTGCCACCAGCCACACGTTTGTTATAAAACCATATATTGCATCTTTACTAGTTTCGAGTCTGAGCCCATCATACGGCAAATGGAATTCACAATTGTGTCTTAAAATAACATAGATTTTCTGAATATACAGATTATACAGTTTTTACATGTATAAACACTTCAGAAAGTGTTGCATCGCCACCTGAGAAACCTTACAATTCAGGAGGATAATGAGCGACCGCATGTTGCAGGTCCTGGATACGGAAAATGTTCGACAGCACATTCTCCAGATCTCTCACCAATTGAAAACGTCTAGTCAATGGTGGCCGAGCAACTGGCTCGTCACAACACGCCAGTCACTACTCTTTATGAACTGTGGTATAGTGTTGAAGCTGCATGGGTATCTGTACCTATATACGCCAGACAAGGTCAGTTTGACTCAATGTCCAGGCGTATCAAGGCCGTTATTACGGCCAGAGGTGGTTGTTCTGGGTACTGATTTCTCAGGATCTATGCACCCAAATTGCTTGAAAATATAATCACATGTCAGTTATAGTATAATATATTTGTCCAATTAATACCCGTTTATCATCTGCATTTCTTCTTGGTATGGCAATTTTAATGGCCAATAGTGTATTTGGTAAGTTCAAATGTTCAAATGTCTGTAAATATATCGGACCAAACTGCGTGGTCATCAGTCCGTAGCTTACAAACTACTTAAACCTAGGTAAACTGACCTACGGACAAACACACACACCCATGCCCCAGGGAGGACTCGAACCTCCACGGCGAGCAACCGCGCGCTCCGCAGCGAGGTGCTTTAGCCGCTCGGCTACTCCACCACGGCATTTGGTGAGTGACAAAAGACTTTTGTGCCAGCATAATGCATCCCTTTCTGCGCCATAGCTAGATTTAACCTTGAATAGTAAAGGTCGTTGTTTCTCCTAGTGTTAGCAATGCACACTGCTATTGCTATTGCAAGTATCGGACAAGTTTAGGGACTGATGACCCCGTAGTTAAGTCCCATAGACTATACAAACATTTGAACATTTGAAGTTGTTCAATGGGGGATCCCAGTTGGGAATAAATGGGAGGGGCTTGCCAGTGCCTTACAACCAAGGAATACCTCCCGAAAATCTTGGTCGGAACCATGGGATTGTAGACAACTTTTCTGAGACATTGTCCCAAACTAATAATAATCAGGAGGGCACGAGTGCACTCCCGACAACCAAAAATTGGGCGCCTGAGTTAGAAACGGGGAGTAGATGATTAGACGAAACACAAAAAGGGGAGGCAGGAGTATGAGATGGGCAGGGGGTCATGAGAAGTAGGATGCACCCTCTCCAATAACGCTTCGTAGTTAGTCATCACGGAGCACTGCCAGGTTCCCCAGTAAACAACGTCAGGAGGAGGAGGAAGGCGCGACAGCTGGTGAGTGGCGGTGGCGCGCGGCTGATCGGTCTCTTTTAGCGACAGTGGGCCGCGTGGTCTGGATTTAGAGTGCGCGCCGCTATTTCGGAGGCAGTCCTCTCGTAAAGCAGAGGCGACACCGGCCGCCCGTCTCCCCGTCCGGCCGCTCGCTGATCTACAATGGCCGGCCGAGCTCTGTTGTTCCAAGCAGAAACGCTAGACGCCAGAGTCTCCGCCGATGCGCGCCTGCCTCCTGTTATCGTCGACCAGGCGGCTGAATAGCTACACCTCCTGGCGAACCCGCCAAATAACGAATCACCGCGGATGAAATGGCAGATGGAGCACAACGATAATTTGCAGCTGTGTTTCGTTCCTCAGACGTCCAAAACAAGTAATTCATGATACTACACACACAATTAAAATATAGTTGTATTTACACACAATAAAGCGGTCTATTCCTCGGGCTGCTAGTCGCATGATTTGAAGAGCCGGTTTCCGCGACGGAGAAGTATGCCGGTCCAAATCCGCCAAGCTGATTAATGGTATCCCGGCCAACCTGGACATACAATGGTCAAAACAATTAGGGGGTCAGTTGTATTGTCATCGGCAGAATGAACTAAAATGGTTCAGTATCTTTCCGTCACTTTTGAAGAGTGGTGGCAACAACATTACGCCAATCTAGATAGTGGTAATAACAGAAAGTTGGTGCAGTGGGGTTTGAATTGTGTTTCCTCTGTCAAACGAATTACACAAGCAGCTGGTTTCAGATAGCGAAGTGAGCAGGTATGCAATGCTACAACAATGCTGCCGAAGCTATGGCATGGGGAGCCATAGGAAAGTTGTTCAAATGTTCAAATTTTTGTAGAGCTTATAGGACTTAACTACGGGGTCATCAGTCCCTAAATTTACAAACTACTTATGAACTAGGTTATACTAAAAACGGCACAAATATCCATGCCTGAGGGGGGATTCGAACCCCCGACCGTAGTGGCCGTGCAGACCGTGACTGGAGCGCCGCAGACCGCGTGGCCACCGCGGCCGGCTAGGAAGGTTGGAAGCGGGACAGACACAGATGGAAGTGGCTGCAGCTATTGGAGTGTCCCAAAGTGTAATTTCCGGGACCTGGACACGATTTCAGACCAGAGGAATCGTTAAAAGAAGTCAAGGTTAAGGTTGTCCACGGTTAACTTCAGAAGAGATTACTGCCATCTCAGGTTAACATACCGTCGCGACAGGAGGCTGAATGCTACTCAGCTGCAGCGCACCCTCCAGGCAGTAACAGCATGAGCAATGACAACACAGTCCAAAATCGCCACGAGAATGTGACCTATGGTGTGTGTCCCAGTAAAACCATGACACCGCTTAGACCGCAGAAACTGAGCGGAGGAACATCAGGTTCGCAGTCGTAACAAATGGCGCCGTTGTCCGTTCACAGATGACTCAAGATTTTGTGTTCAGCTGGACAATCGTCGTTCCCTCATCAGGAGAGAACGTGCAACAATGAACAATCCTGCTTATATGCAGGAAACATCACCATGTCATGGTGGTGGACGAATGGTGTGGTCAGGAGTCAGTATTGGTGGTCATGCGGGACACTATGTTGTTCAGAATGGCGCTTTGACTGCTCGGAGGTATAGAGGCGAGATCCTTCGACCTTTTATTGTACCCCACGTAGGTGCCATAGAAGATGGGTTCCTTCTGGTGGACGATAGCGCTTAGATCACAGAGCTGCACTGGTGGCCAACAGTTCGTTTTGTATTATCACGATATAAGGAAGAAGGGAGAGAGTATAACGCAAATAATTCACGAGTTGCGTTGGAAATCATTAAAAGAAAAGCGTTATTCGCTGCGAAATTTTTTTCACCACTTTTCTCCTCCGAATGTGAACTTTTTTGTTTATGCCCAGGTACATAGGAAGACATCGTCGTCATCATAAAATAACAGAAATCACATCGAAAACGGAAAGGAGATCTTGGTGCTCCTTTCCCCGCGCTCTCTTAGAGACTGGAATCATATTAAATCGGTGCTAGAAACCCTCTGCCACGCACTTAAATGTGGTTTTCAGAATAAGTATGTAGATGTAATCCATCGATAAAGGAAGTACGGCCAATACTTACATACTGCTTGTGAGACTAGGGTCCGCACCAGCTATGGTTTGTGGAATTAGTAGAGAAGAAGGTTCATTTGACAAGGATGAAGGCGCCACGGAGACGACTGGCAAACTCCAATCGCAGGCGCTGCAGTAGAGACCTGCATCGCGACATGCGCTACTTTCAAAGTTCCGAAAGGGTACGTTTCTTGAACAGTCATCCAATATATTGCTTCTCTCTATGTATACAGGGTGTAATTATTCGTAGTGTACAACCTATAGGGACTTTGCGAATTCGAAATATTTAAATATTTCGACCGTTTCAGGAGACTGAAATACATTCAACGGCAAAGATAAAAATTTCTGCTGAACCGGGATGCGAACCCGGATTTCCCGGTTTATGCCTCCGGACACCTTAACCAATTAGGCTATCCAGGAACGCTTCCCTATAATCTCAAATCCCCACCTTGTAGCACACCACGATGGTGGTACCCGTGTTTCAACATTTATAATTCGTAAAATTACGGCCGTTAATGTCAACAATTTGTGTGTGTTTTTTCAGACATGTCCGAAAAGAACAGACACCATATCAATAAACTCTAGGGACTTATTGAGGGAGGATACAGAAAAAAAAAAAAGATCTAATGAACTCGTGTTCGGAACTGCATATTTTTGGGGGTAGAAACGATTTTTTTTTAATCGTACTTTGTTACAGAGACTGCAGTCAACGTCATCTGTGGGATAGTACGCAGAATCCCCATGGTATGGTAGCCGAGAAATCATCAGTACCGGTGCAGCTGGAATATGTGTGCCGGGATAATTGGCGGCTGGCATCACAACTTGTGGAAACGGATGAAAACACGAGGGAGGATGTAGGCACTGCGTTCGTTCCTTATACCGGCGCACTCTCGGGGAAGATCGCCCACATTTCGAAAAAACACCAGGTTGGAACTGTTTTTTGTCCGCCGAATAAAATTCGTGCACTGGTGGGGAGCGCCAAAGGTGATCTCGGTTTGAGGAAGGCCGGCGTGTACCAGATTCTGTGTCAGTGTGGAAAGTCATATATTGGACAGATGATGCGTACCGTCGAGGATCGATGCGTTGCACACCAGAGGCACACACGATTGATGTATCCGAGCAAGTCGGCGGTCGCCGAACATTGTTTGTCGGAGAATCATGCGATGGTGTATGAACGCACTAGGATTCTGGTACAGACGTCGAGATACTGGGACTGCGTCGTTAGAGAGGCCATTGAAATTTGCACAAGTGACGACCTCATAAACCGTGACTGTGGCTATAATCTTAGCAAAGCTAGGGAACCAGCTATTGGGTAATGTTTTTAATAAAGAAACGATGACCACCCACACGTGTGGGAAGCCCCAGTTGGCTGAAAAGGGTACTCGCAAGCCCTACAGCAGCCCGCTCCATCCCCTCAGCATGGAGAATGCAAAAAAAAAAAAAAAAAAAAAAAAAAAAAAAAAAAAAAAAAAAAAAAAGAGCTAGAACCCAGTTCCCTTCGAGCAGCCGTAGCGTGCGGATCTCCGTGCCGGCGCGTTTCCAGGAGCTCAGTCCGTCAGGTCACCTGATGATGGCGACATGCCGAAATATTGTGCCCGTTGGACACTACACACCGGCAGTACACCCGTGGATATTTTGATTAAAAAATATGTACATTTTTCATAAAAATACCATCAGATATTAAAATTATGTAAGTATTTGAACATAACGAAATAAAGCAAAAAAGTAAAAGAAAAAATCTTTCGTGGCAGGATTGGAACCACCGACCTTTAAGGTTAAGGACAAAAGGCTACACTTTTTATT
Organism: Locusta migratoria; assembly: GCA_026315105.1. NCBI lineage: Eukaryota > Metazoa > Arthropoda > Insecta > Orthoptera > Acrididae > Locusta > Locusta migratoria. Next base: position 601,870,411 of record CM048745.1, read on the forward strand.
ATTATTATTAAAGAGTTTGTTCAGCCCTCTTACCGGGTACGCTTACCCACAGTGCCCGGCGCACTTGAGCTAGACCGACAGTTGCTGCAAATGATTTTATTATTCCTACTTACGCTTACTTGCAAAAGTTAAAAGTCGATTTTCTCGAGAATTTTTGATAGTTGCTTCGAATGACTTCGGCTGATTGTTGTTTGTGTTCTGAACTTCACGTACCAAAAATACCAAAAAATTCTAATATCTGATACCCATGTGGTCTCCTTGTGACTGGTGTCTCGCTGGGAAACAATGCATATCCGAACACACGTTCAGTGGACCTCTTTTGTTCCTCTCCTTTCCTCGATTTATCCCTACAGTTTGTATAAGATGGAAAAAAATCATTTTTTCGCTAAAAGATAATGGTGCCAAACTTAGAGACTGGACACCTACGCTTCACACGACTGGAATAGGAAAAGTAGGGAGCGACAGTGGTACTAAAGAACCCCCCGCCACACAGCACGAGTTGGCTCTTGACGTAAGGCTGCAGCCGTGGGATGGAGGCAGCCACTGCAGACGCGTCGCGGCGGCAGGTGTGGCTGAGTCAGCGCGCTGTGACGCCATCCGCGACCGCAGACGCCCCGGGCGCATCCGGTGGCCGCACGTGCTCCGTATTTTTGGGGGTCGCGTGGTGGCCGCCGCCGGCCGCGGTGGCCGAGGGGGCTGAGGCGCTCCAGTCACGGTCTGCACGGCCACTACGGTCGGGGGTTCGAATCCCCCCTCGGGCATGGAATTTGTGCCGTCCTTAGTATTAGTCAGTTCATAAGTAGTTTGTAAGTTTAGGGACTGATGACCCCGTAGTTAAGTCCCATAAGCTATACAAACATTTGAACATTTTTTTGTTGGCCCCGGCGCACTGCCTTGAGGCCCGAGCCTCGGGTGCTTCCCCAAGTTCCATGCCTGACATAACTCGCCGCGCGCTCCTAACATTTCAAGAGTTTCGCACTACCCCAACCGAAGCAAAGAGTGTCGTGTTGGGTATCAACCCGATCGACGTAAGTCAGATTCGGGGCCACATTTTGCTAACTACCTGGCACATTTTGCCTGTTGAATACAGATCTTACAGTTATTTATTGTTTGTTCCTTGTTTTTACGAAGATAAGCTCGCTTTTCCTTTTAAATTTTTGTTTCTAAATCTACACCATACGCCGCAATCCACCCAATCGTGGCTGATGGTACTTACTACCACTACTAGTTACTTGCTTTCCTTGCACTCCCATAGAACGAGCAAAAAACGAATACTTGTATGCATCTGTACGAGCCCTAATCTCTCAAATCTTATCCTTGTTGTCTTTACGTGAAATGTAGGTTGGCGACAGTAGAATCGTTCTGCAGTCCGCCACAAATTCCGACCCTCTGAAGTTCTTCAAGAGTGCTTCTCGAAAAAGAACGTCGCCTTCCTTCCACTCACTCCCAGTTCCCAAAGCATTTCAGTAATACTCGCGCATTGATCGACTCTACCAGTTAAAACCTCGCCTCTGCCTTTAAACCAATCTGGTGGGCATCCAAAACTCAAGACGTGCTCGTACAAGCTTTTCATATGCGGTCTCCTCTACAGACGAATCACACCTTTCCAAAATTCTCCCAATAAATCAATGTCGGCCATTTGCCTTCCACACGACTGCCCATCTAGAAATTTGGTCCACGTCATCCTGCATCCTACTACAGTCATTGAATGACGACACCCTCTTGTACACCACAGCATCATCAACAAACAGCCGCAGATTGCAGCTTACTCTGCCCGTCAGATCATGGAAATTAGTAGCGGTCCTATCACACATTCCTGGGGCACCCCTGACGATACCCTAGTCTCTGATGAACACTTGCCATCGAAGACAACGTACTGGGTTCTATTACTTAAGTAGTCTTCGATAGTATCTGTTCCATAAGCTCGTACCTTCGTTAGCAGTCCTTAGTGCGGTACCGTGTCAAAAGCCTTCCCAAAATCGAGAAATGTGCAATCTGCCTGTTGCTCTTCATCCATAGCACGCAAGATGACATGAGAGAAAAGGGCAAGCTGGGTTTCGCACGATCGATGCTTCCTAGAGCCGTGCTGATGCATGGACAGAAGCTTTTCCGTCTCAAGTAAATTTACTAACTTAGAACTGAGAATATGTTCAAGAATTCTACAGAAAACTGGTGTTAATGATGTAGGTCTGTAATTGCCTCGGTCCGATATTTTGCCTTTTTTATACCCGGGGGTTACCTGTGCTGGGGTTCGATTTGCACAGATCACCAAGATATATTTAGTATCGCAGCACATCTTGATGGCGATTCAGAAGCACTTGTAAAAGTACCGCCTCCACAAAGAACCGAATGCCCGTGTATAGAACTGCTACGAACGTCTGATTACCCTACTCCGTGTCCTAAATTGACTATAAGCGTGTAAACGGCGAAATGGAGCGACTAACGAGTGAAAACAGATACTTTGAAACTTTGGCAGGAGCTGGGATTGGATAGTCCGTGATCATTTGTAATCATTGTGCCCAGTGGAGTAATTTTCAGTGCTACTGCCTAGTAATTAGGAGACCTGCGATCTAATCCAGACGGTATATAAATTTTTGCCATTGATGTCAGGTATTGCCGTAAATTACTTTAACTGTTCAAGTAATAAATGTCACAATCTATTGTCCAAGTCCTTCACAGTGTTACGTAATTTGGTGTCAGAACACGATACCAAAGGAAAGTTATTTGACCGCGTTGCACTAGCAGAGCGGCCTAGGGCACCTCGCTGCGGAGCGCGCGGTTGCTCCCCGTCGAGCACTCCCTCGGGAATGGATATGTTAATTGTCCTTCGATTACTTTAAATGGTTTTAAGCCTATGGACTAATAATTGCCGTAGTTAAATCCCATGGATTTACAAACATTTGGACATTTGATTTGAAAGGTATTTGGACTTTTTTGAAAGATCGTCTGGATCGCACGGAAATGACCGCGCGGTCTTAGGCGCCAAGTCACGGATTGCACGGCCACTCCCTCGTGTGTGTGTGTGTGTGTGTGTGTGTGTGTGTGTGTGTGTGTGTGTGTTGTGCTTAGCATTAGTTTGTAACTCTAGGGACCGAAGGCCCTACCAGTTTGATCTGATTTGATGTAGAACAACAACGATCAGTAATATTATAAATTCCAAATGTTACGCTTTCACAACTCAACAATAGAAACGATTTCAGTGAAATATGGTATAGAGATAGCTTGAGCGCCGAGGACGAACATTGACTAGTTCAGAAAGTGTTTGATTTTAATAATCTAACTCGAAATGTGCATCATAAATTATGTGGAAAAGCTATTTGATTTTCGACTTTTGAACTTCATCAAATTTGTTGAAAATGTTTTTATTGTTTAGTATGTTCTACATAATATGATTCAATATAATGAATAAAAGTTTCATCGACAGCTCTACCGCATCTTTGCCACTAAGCGTGAGACGTCTGTTATGACTTCTGGTGGGCTAGCAGGTACAACACGACGTAATTACTTAAATTCTACACGATTTCACTGAAACGCTTGCAAACATTACAGAATGTACGCTCAGCGGAAGTAATTTTTATTTTAAAAAAGGGAAACACTTCCAACTGTTCTGCAAGTAATACTTATTTTTCGGTCACTGAGCGGTTTTCGGCTTCCTAGACCATTTTCAGATGACAACTGAATCTCGCAGACATAGATAAAATAATATTCAACTTACAAAATTTTTGCCGGTGGAATGTCTTACATTAAATGCGTACTGGAATTATTTTATTGAAAATACTTCAAATTGACAAATCGGTATTCCAGGACGGGAAGAAATCAACATCGGTCGTAATATAATCTGTATTTTTTTGCAGTTCTACATTTAAGGGAGAGTGCGTTATAGAGAGTCATGTAGACTCGTCATATTTATTTATAACAGCACTTATTACGAAAGGACCATGGCACATAAAATCATCAGTATTACGTCATACTCAACATAAGTGATGCGTTTAAATGATAGCGGTGTTCCGTGATATGATTATCTATAACTTATTGTCATCAGAAATATAGAATACCCATAAAAACTGATTATATTACGACCGAAGCTGATCTTCCTTTCCTCGACTACATGATGGAGTACAACAAAATCAAACCAGACCAAATAGATTTATTCGCAAGAACTTCTGTCACACTTGGGACAGTGCAGCAAAGGAACATCATGTAATTTTAAGAGTAAAGTGTTCACAATTGACTCATATGGTAGAACTTTACCTAAAACGGACAAACCAAAGTTCTAAGCACCGTGCGGTCATTATTTAGTGTTTCAGTGACATTCATGTTTCTGGCTTTTTGTTGCGAAATAATTCGAGGAATGCTCGTTTGTACGAGAACCCAGTTTACACTCACTCTTCGTTAGTTTGTCTGCATTCCATTGCTGCTTTAGAATCCGAAGGTCCCGCAGCGGAGCGGCCGAGCGCATTGAGGCGCAATGCGCCGATACGCGAGGCCGCTCCCCGTCGGGGGTTCGAATCCCCCTTTGGGTATGAATGTTTGTGCTGTCTTTAGTATAAGCTAGTTCATAAGTAGTTTGTAAGTTCAGGGACTGATGACCCCGGAGTTAAGTCCCATAAGCTTTACAAACATTTGAACATTTGAATCGGAATGGACGGAGACCTTAGCTCGAACAGAAGTGTCTAAGTTGGGCCCTCCACCCCCGCAACCAGTTGAGCGATCCACTGAGCTCAACTTAGAGGCTGACTTCAGAGCCACATTTAAAGCTGCGGCCCCAGCAGACATTTCCTGGTTTTCCCCCCTTCATGAGAAAATGACGCAGCGGGTGCGCGACTCTGAGCATCCCTTGTGGTGACGGCGCGGCGAGCACTGCGCACCGACAGGAATAGCAGCAGGCGCACACTTCACCAGCCTCCAGACACTCCTGGAGACATTCCCTCGCTCTTTTTACATACTTTATTCTTGTTTATTTTTTATTCTTGTTCCCATAATGACAGCGACAAAAATTCAAGAAGACGGTGGTTATGTATTCAATAAAATGTATCCCAAACCTAGGGTTGCCAGATTGAACTCGAGGCAGGCGCGGAGACCAGACGTGCCCCCCTCCCCCTTGGCCAATGACTCGCCCCCTCCCCCAACCTGGATTACACGTGAGTTCTTTAAAAAAACAAAAAAAATTTTGATGCAACCATTCTTCACGGAACGAACTTAGATATCGTCTCTTCACTGTTATTACTCACTAATCTGAGTTAATGTAAGCTTGTCTGTTTACACACTATCCGAGTATTCCAAAAATTGCCGATAATCTGATAACAAACAATGAACGAAAGAACACAAATAATAGAAGTCGCCAGTTGACACGTTGCCGCAACAGTGTTTGCGCTAGCCGATTACTACCGACGCAACAATGAAAAGTTTTCAGAGGAAGAACAGAAAAGTAGCGTTTTGTTGCAATAAGAAATTGACATTTATATAAAGTTATTCATAATTACTAGAGAGAAGCCGGCCGGGAATGGCCCAGCGCACTGAGGCGTCTTGCCACGGTACGCGAGGCTGCTCCCGCCAGAGGTCCGACTCCCCCCCTGGGGCATGGATGTTGTCTTCGTCCTTAGTTTAAGTTACGTTAAGTTCGATGTAAATCGTCGCTATATGAGCATAGTACTTAAAAAGCGTCGAAAAAAAAGTTATGATGAAGGTTACATTCAAGCCCGGAGATGAGAGTCATTGGCCCGTAGACCCGGAGAATTCATTCCAAGCCCGGGCACTCCGGGCGGCGCCCGGAGATCTGGCAACCCTAGCCAAACCACGATATATGAATAGCCTGTCATCAAAGACGGGCATCTGTCATTTGCCAGAAACTGAGATAAACGTCATTTTTATTGCGAAACGCAGAGCTAATATATTTATAAGCTGATTTGAGCATTATTAACTTTAATACTCGAGGATTTATACCTGGAAGTGGCTAATATCAATTTGATTACTCAAGCACCTTCAAATTTTGTTTTAAAATACAGATGTCCGTCTTTGAAACCAAAACGTGTAGGTGTCCGGTTTGGATGTGAACACGCTTTCAGATGTCCGTTTTTGATACACAGAGATTCGATTGCTGCTGACGAGAATGAGAACAGGTGTATAATCTGGGAAATTATAGGAATATCAACACAAAGTGGAAAATATTAAATTCTGAACTCTATTACATATTGGAAAAATGAAGAACTACAGTAATCATAATAATATTTTTAATTTTATATACAAAATGGAATGTTACGGCACTGAATCTCTAAATTTATTAGCATAAGGTCTATTGAAACTGTCGCCAAATTTTTCCGTAAATATCCTTACGTTATTTCTGACATCGAATTTCTATCCAACAAGTGATAATTTCGTACAACACACCTTACAATAGAACAGTGTAGTTTACAAGCTAGTCTTGCCTTTGTTTCTTTTCAATGTTTATTTTCACTTTTCAGGTTGTCTCAGCCGCTTCCTAGTTTTTCCTTCGGGCACTGATAATATATTATGTTCCATTTCACTCGCTTTAAGATGGTTATTAGTAATAATATTATAAAACATGTACTTAAGTACGGGTTAATACATCTTAATACCTGGCACAAACTGTCGCCATGTCTGATTTTCGATGTCATGTGATCATATACTGTGTTCCCATTGGTGCAACAAGTGTCCGAATTTGACATCAAGCTCTTAAGCAGGTGTCCGCTTTTGACGTGAATAGTCAAATTTAACGTGTGATTTATCATATTTACGTCAATTTTTGAAAAAAAAACGGATTTCGCCAATCAAAAGAGCGGAAAAACTTCCTTTAGGATCGACTGCTAACTAAATTTTGACCATTAGGTCAGATGTCCAGGTTCGGTATTTAGGCTACTCATGTGTCTTCGTAAGTAGTTTACGGTAACATGCAAACATTATAGGATTAAAGGTATAAATAAAGTACACTGCGATGAGAACAGGCAAATATACGGGGTGATTCACGAAGGTATGCAAATATTTTAATACCTTATTCTACAAGTAAAACTAAGCAAAAAAGACCACATAAATATAGGTCCGCAAATGTTTAGTTACGGAGTTACGGCTAATAAAAGATTTTGCCTTACATTTGGCAACCACGCTAATATGAAGCCTTCACAAAACTGTACGAGGTTAAAGCAAGAGTTCAATTTATTTTGTTATTATTGATCTGGTGAATCTACTAAAACATGTACCAGACGCGTATCTCCAGATGTGTATCCATAGACTAGAAATATCTCCGGAGTGAGCATAGCATTCTGCGCATGTTGTCAACATTAAGCTGGAATTGTCACGTGATCTAGGGACGACGCTGTTCGTTGATTCACACTGAGCATCACGTCACGTCATGGTACGTTTTCTCGGTAGCAAAGTTTTAACAACGTCGTCGTCTGTTGTCATCGAAATTTAATTTATATATGGTTGATTTTGTGCTTTCGTTGTTTCTTAATTTTCTGTTTATGACTGTGATTTGTTTCCGTGAAGATTTGCAAATGTACCATTACGAATTGAATCTTTTACCATTGAGTGTTGTTCCAGAAGCGATGTCGGGATGTCAGATATCTCAAAATGAAAACTTACTGAGGTGAACAAAGCTGAATTTTAGTTTTTGTGTTTGAAAATTGGTCAATGATTTCGCTAGATTATTCATGTCGATAATTTGAAATGATGTTTTTCTTCTCAGCACTTTACCAAATACAATAGATCAAGAACATGACCTTTACTATGGTCATTAAATAATTTAATTGTTGTCATTTTCTCAAATCTGACACTATACCCCAAATTGTTTATCATGGATGGTAGATACAGGCCTGCCTCCACTTCCATTGCTCGGTACAGGGCTAAGCAATTTGACTTGACGTAACGTACAACTTGACATGACGGCCATTGTGAAACAGCCTTTTGCTTTCCACAAAGTTTAAAGGTTATACAATATGTGTCATTGTCCATGTCCGTATTTTTCCAGACGCTTTTGAAGGCGCATGTTTACTATCAAATCTTTTGCAACACCGAGAAATTTTGGTTGTGTTGCACTATATGAGGTTGAGAATTGCTGAAGACAACGAATCTGAATGTTGAATCAAGTTTATGGCATGAGTTTGATGTATGGCATTGCGTTCGCGACAAAGTCGGACACACGTTACGAAATGTGTAACAGTAATCCATTCATAAATTGATTTTTTTTTTTCAGTATTGCCATTCACAGGTAAATTTTGAACTCTAAGATTTCTTTGTAGCACTTTTTAATTTGCGTATTAGCAACTTTAAAATACACAATCAACGCCTTATCAATAACGACCAAAAACTGCAAAATATGGAATGGCTTCGACAAGATAACAGACTTTTCATCCTTTCATATCGCTTAATGGCTTTAACTATATACTGTTCAAATGTACAATTTGTACAATTTACCGGCAAGAACTTACCACTTTCGTTACATTGTCACAGGCTACATGAACGGAAATACTGTTCAATTTTACTTATGCTCTCGGCCACGTAGCATGGTAATATTGACAATAAAATGTCAGTTTTACGAGGATAATAAATTTTCTGACCTCACATGAGTGACCGCAAGCTACGTATGAGTGGCATATCTGGTGATTCATCGTAAAATTCGCAGAAAATGGAGAAACTGTAATTAGTAAAGTTTTGAAAAAATAAGTTGTTGATTCGCAAACTTCTGCTTTAAACCATGACAAATCACAAATAAATGTCACAACTACTGAAAAGTAGCATTCACAGAAATCACTGTCATCGGACACTCACTGTTTAGGTCATCCCCATTACAGACAAACGTGCTTCGTCCCGAGATCACGTGACCGCAATGGCAATAGATGTTGACAACATAAGATGTGTCCTGCGCATCTGAATGCTCTCCCGAGAGATATTTCTGTGTGTGTATCTCCAGAAATTCCAGAGATAATATAAGTAAAATCCAGAGATTTTACAAATAAATTTGTGTACGTTTCACCAAGAAAGTTGGTAACTGTTAGTGAGTGATTTCAGTCATTTTCTAATCTTGAAACTAGTTACTTTTCTGTATTGTTCATTGACAGAACACAAAAACAACAAGTGAAAGCACATAGTAACTATTGCTGTTTGTGGATTATTTCTGAACTAGGGATGCCATTAATATTTACGACAGAGAAATTAGTCGAAATGATGTTTATTTATGGCAAATGTAATGGTAATGATACGGCTGCAGTTACCGAATATCGTGCGCTTTATCCAACTCGGAGAATGCAATACTAGCGAAGTATTTTGCATGTTACGGAAGACATATGATGAGAATATTATGGATGCTGATCAACGTAGCCCTGGTACCGGTACACAGCGTTATCTCTCAACGATTAGCCATGTCACAGTCGAAAAGTGTTAGTAGCAAAGACGTAATAAATTGAAACCTCTCTGAATGATCGAGAGGTATTTGAAGCGTCTCACTGTTTATGACGTCATGTCTCATAATAAGGAAGGCATATTCAGTGGTGTATGTGTTGATACAGACTGCAAAATGTGTCACAAATAGAGATTTTATTACAGACTTCGTAAATTAAAGCTTCTCGTGAACAATACGTCGTAACTGGATAAATATCCAAGGTTCTCGTTCTTGCCTACTCTCTGTAAGATGTCTCGAGAATGCAGTCAGTAATTAAGTAATAAATTGTAGCTCCGTGTCGAATATTTTTACTGTATGTACACCACAATAGTAGTAAGGAGCATAATTTGAAATTGGAAAATACTTGCTGAAACAAAAATGTTTCCATATTCTCTCCCAATTTTGACCTATGGATCAGAATGTTGGGCTTGGACAAAGGAAGTTCAGAGCGGGATACAAGCAACAGGAATGTTCTTTCTGCGACGAATTCTTTAATAAAACAGCATAAGAAATGTAAAAATACCAAGCACATTACAGATAAAACCCCAATAAGAATATATGGAAAGAAATAATAGGCTTAATTGGTTCGGGCACATTAAAAGAATGGGACCAGAAAAACTTCTTAGATGAGCCCTAGAACAGAAGAAGGTGCTAAACGAAAGACTGTGAGAGAAAAAAGTAGAAAAGTTGCAAGTTGAAGAAGTAACTGATCGACTTCTCTCCTTTCATCATTTTGTCAGAGTTTGAAATATTGTGTAAGGTTTGTTGCAAGTCGCTATGTGCAGGAATAATGTCTCGTTATTCACGAGTCGCATGGTGCGGCAGTTTTTCGTGCACCTAATTGTTTATGACTTCTATCTCCTGAACTACGAGGCACTCTCAGAGCGATTATTGTCTGATGAAAATGTATACTACATTCGACTGAGATTGGTCCAGTAATTTAGGAAATGTAACAAACTATCGTATGACGTGGCTGTCCTTCATGCATTTCATTGTTTATGACGTCATATCTCCTGAACTATCTGTTGTAGCTGATTCTTACTCCCACAAAGATTTTCCCTCAGGTAAGGAATACATGTAGCGCGTTTGGTAGAAATCGGTCCAGTAGTGTAGGAGGTGATGTCAAACGTGCGCACACGCACACACACACACACGCACACGCACACACACACACACACACACACACACACATGCCCTAGGGAGGACACGAACCTTCGACGGGAACGTCCGCCCAGGCCGCATCATGACGCCTTAGACCGCGCGGCCTTTAACAAAAACATAAAAATGATAGCAAAAGAAACTTTAAAAAGCGCTTTAACATTGACAAAAAAATCGCGATACTTCCATAGCCTTCTGAAAGCTACAAAGGGGGTTGATCGTGCCTCCCATTAAGCAGTAAGCACGTTTTAAACGAATTGTTGCCTGTAATTGGACAATATATACTTCATTAGGAAGGAGGACAAGTTGATTCATAAAGAAGGCCCTCGTTTCGTAATGAGTTTATTCAGTCGTTATGCAATAACTCGTTGGTCTCAAATGAGATAATTTCGAAGAAAGAGGCTTTTCGTTGTACAAGAAGGAAAAAAAATCGACTGCCGAGATTGCTATTTTTCAAACGAAGGAACTAAAGTTGTTCTTAATATCGTGTACAGAAGAAACCAAATGTTTTCATAACTACTTGTACAAAAGATAATGCCTGAATGGACGGTTTTTAATAAAATACGGTTAATGCGAAGTTTTAAAAATATAACTGAACAATCGAATTTACATTCATTCCAAATTTCAGTAATCGCAATGGAATTGCTGCACGAATTAAAACACGATTTTTCTTGTTTCCGGTTGCAGGACGGAAATAAATTTGTACGATAACTCCAAAACAAAAGCGTACATGAAACTTTATTTAGTGCGCATTTCAAGTAGGCTAAATCACGTAAAGTAAAAATACATTTGTACATGCCGTGGCTAGCCGCTATGTGCTGCCATAGCGGCTAGACACATTGTTTTAACTTTTTATAAACCCAGCTAGTATGGCATGTGCAGGCATGTTTTTACTTTACGTGTTTTGTGATTTCACCTACTTAAATTGTGCACTAAATAAAGTTTCATGTACTCTTTTGTTTTCAGGGCACCGTACGAATTTATTTTCGTCGTGCAACCAGACACAAGAATAATCGAGTTCCAAGACGTGCAGCAATTCCATTTCGATTACTGAAATTGTGCTCAGCTATATGCAACAATTTCATGCCTTAATTGTTCAACCTAAGATGACATCTTCCTTAATTCACGGTCGATGAAAGATTAACATCGTCGAAGAAGAAATCGATTTACTCTCATGCCAGAGGTAGGATGTGTGGAGGAGTATGGTGTAGTGGTGTCTGAAGAAATAGCTTTTGTGTAAACACTGCAATTTACTTTCTAATTCTGTTAGAATATTTTTATGTCAAGGAAATGTATAGTGCAGTTCTCTTCGTCTTCAATAGTGAATTTGATTTGTCAATATTTTGTTTTCTATGTGCTTGATGAATATTTCTGTTAATAGGTCACTAAGAAGACTCCCCATTGCTAGTCCGCAGTCTAGTTTGTAAATTTTGTTGTTGAAAGACAAATAACTATGTGGGAGTATTAAATTTAGTGCACCTATAAGCTTATTATATTGTTTTTCATGAGGTTTATTCTTATAATCTCAATTGTTTCATCTACAGCAGTGGTTCTCAACTTTTTAAATACGCGACTACAAATATATTGGTGACCCCCACTCCTTCCCCAAACCATAACAAAACTATGTATCTTGAAAGGTAACCAATTAAATTTTCTTCTGTTGATACAACTTTCTTGTAAAATTAACAATAAAAATACAGTATTGTACATTATAGAATTTTTTGTCCATCTTTCTGAATGGAGCACCCTCTGTTATTACATTAATTCCGACAGAAAAATATATGTTGCATACCTAGATTTCGCATTTAGGGTCCCACTTATAGTCAATTTGTAAACAACCGAATTTTTCTAAATTACTGGTGAATTAAGCTATCGCCTGACACCTAGAAATAGCTTCATGCCTTTCGTTTATTCGTTGTTAATACTGTGTATTTATTATAAAACAATCTTTGTTCTATGCTACTGAGAACTGATGATCAACAAGGAATCGCGTAATTTTAATATCATATACATTTCATTTTTCTTAGGCAAATGTTTTTGCATTTCGTAACCCTGGTATTGAGGCATGCTCCTGGCTGATTGTTATATGGGTTAAGTACTTCCTTCTGTGACGGCGACCCTCCGAGCAAGACATTGCGACCCCCCGAGGGGTTTTGGTGGCACTATCAGGTCATTTATACTGTCCAGAAGTACACAGCTGTTTTTATTGTGCAAGTTTTTCCAAATGTGTATTTTTCAATCAGTACGTCATGTAATTCACTGTACAGGATGAACACCCAGTCTAAAATAGTTTAGGGAAATAATTTTAAAAAATATTTCAGACCTTCGCCTACGTTTTACAAGTATTCTACCACTGCAGTATCCGCCTGTCCACCTTGCAGGACAGAGCCGGCCAGAACCAGTATTGAATGCTGACTCTAAAATCGCGACACCCTTCTGGCGTCCGTGATGAAACTACTGACGTTTCCATGCCACCGTGGAGCCAATAGCAGACACCCACGGTCGATCACGTGTGCTACTGCTGAAGGACTGAGATGCGAGAATCAGTTCCTTCGCTTCTCTTCCGTTCTAGTTCTCGTACAGAACAGACGCACTCCACAGGCCCAGCCAGCCTCTGCGCGGGACGAACGGCTTCGTGCCATCCGCCCCCGCCTAGCGGCTGTTGCAGCTCTACATCTACACGGGATACTCTGCAAATCACATTTAAGTGCTTGGCAGAGTGTCCATCGAACCACCTTAATACTATTCATCTACCACTCCATTCTCGAATAGAGCGCGGGATGAAAGAACACCTGAATCTCTCCGTTCGAGCTCTAATTTCTCGTATTTTATTCTGATGATCATTTCTACCTTTGTAGGTGGCAGTCAACAATATATTTTCGCATGCGGAGGAGAATGTTGGCGATTGGAGTTTCGTAAGTAGGGTCCACGCCGCAGCGATAAGCGCCGTTGTTGTAATGATTCCCATCCCAGATCCTGTATCATTTCCGTAACGCTGTCTCCCCTGTATCGTGAAAATTCGAAACGAGCTGCCCTTCTTTGGACTCTTTCGATGATTCACGTCAAACCCACCTGATAAGGATCCCACACTGGGCAGCAATACTCCAAATGAGGAAGAACAAGCGAACTGTGTGAACCGTAACCGTTACGTTTTCAGATTTCTAATCCGCTAATCTAGACTGACACTCAATTACATCCGCCCTCAGGGCGAGTGCCCTGAGGGCCAATATTAACGCGAATCCTAACTTTTATTTATCATATTGTTAATCTGAGTAATGCCAAAATGCTGCTTTACTTTATATATGTTAAAAACTGTTTATTATTATAGCAATAGGCCTGTTTTGGCACTGTGGCCATCATCAGGTTATATCCATATGGCATCGTGGAGGTATAATTTATTATAATAACTTCATACAATTTCAGTATAAATGCTCTTTAGATGGTATATTTATTTTATTTTATGCTTATCAGGTATTAGTTCATTATTGCTATTCTGTCAGATTGACATATCCTGCAGCATGACAGAATAGCAGTAATGAACTAATACCTGATAAGCATAAAATAATATATATATTATCTAAAGAGCATTTATACTGCAACTATATGCAGTTATTATAATAAATTATATCTCCACGATGCCATATGGATATAACCTGATGATGGCCACAGTGCCTAAATAGGCCTATTCGTATAATAATAAACAGTTTTTAACATGTATAAAGTAAAGCAGCATTTTGGCACTGCTCAGATCAACAACATGTCCTTAAAAGACATACACAATGCTGCAGGCCCAAATGAAATGAAATTTTATTTATCAATCAGTCACCCCTTTCTAGGGCGCCCACAAGCCTTTACAGCTTCGCCTTCCATCCTGACAACGTCTCCAACCAACCTTATTTGTACAGCAGTGCGATGGGTTGTACAATTTTGGCATCATCCGCGAGATAAAGATTAAGTGCTGTACGTCACTCTTGATAGAATTCACAGAAGGCCTAATTGGTGTGTTAGTCTTATGGAGTTTGGTTGTGATCTAACAAGGAAAGTACTTGAGCTCGAACAAATATAAATACCTTAAAATCGTGTGAGTGATAATGTGAAGGTCCCTTATTGCACTAGCGATACTCCCGCATCTGCAAAACTCTGCAGTCGCCCATTAGGGGCCTCTGCGTGTGCCATGTCGCATTGCACATTGAGCTGGCGGTACACCCGTAGGGACGTTGCAGTGTACTTCTGAAGTTGCGTTTTGGGACGTTATTTGTGTAGTGAAGCGTCGGATAGGTTAGCGATTGGCACAAAGTCCTGCTAATATAATGTGACTATTTTAGATGAAGTTACGAAGAAACCTTCTTCGTGAACATGGTATTGGTGTAGAAGATGAATCATTCGCATGTTACCTGGTATCTATTACAGTGTTTCTAATCTATGCTCATATTTCTGCACTATAATAGATACCAGAAAACATGCGAATGATTCATCTTCTACACCAATACCATTTTCACGAAGAAGGGCTCTTCAGAATTCCATCTCAACCAATCGCAATACATTAGCAGGATTGATTACCAATTGCCGACCCATCTGGCGCGTCACTATACAAATAACGTCACAAAACGCAACTTCAGAGGCACGCCGCACTGTTCCTGGTGGTCCCGACTGGCGTACCGGCAGCTGAATGTGCAATACGGCGTGCCACACGCAGAGGCCTCTAATGGGCGACTGCACAGTTTTGCAGATGCGGAATTTTCGCTAGTGCAATAAGGGACCTGTACATTATCTCTCACACGATTTTGGTATATTTCTGTTGGTACGAGCCCCAGTACTTTCCTTGTAAGTCTTTGTATTTGTCATTGCAATGAGCCATCTGATTTCACGAGTTGCTAGTAAGAAAATACAAAAAATATGCATGAACCATACCCTAAATTTTGTCTATGATGCCCAAAGTTAATACATTGCAAAAGTATGTCCCTTCCATGGATAAATAAATTCTTCTACGTACATGTAAGTGACTGCTAAATTCAGCGTGGGTACGATGTCGAAACCGAGCCAAGGTGTGGACGTGGTTCTAGTGACCCGTGTGGCGAACTGTGCCACGGAATTCTGAACATGTGTGCGCCTCAAACAGTCTCATTTATTGCGTTTTAAGTGACTTCTGTTTCTCGGAAACGAGTCACCGGGAAGAGAATTTCATCAGCGGTCGTAAGGCGGCGACAGCAGCCGTTATGAAACGGGAAATTAATGGGGCGCACACACAGCGGGCCGGGATGCGTAATGTGGCGAGGGGGTCAGCAACCCCTGGAGGGCCAAGCCTCCACGTGGCCAGCCGCCGGCTACAGCCTGTTTACGTAACCACCGGTTTACGGCCAGGAATATTAGCGGAAGGGTGCATCGGCTATAAAAGAGAAATAACAACCCGGATGATTCCCATTCCCCGCGCGAAATGGGCTGCTTTACTGCAGCAAAAATAATGTCAACCATTGCATGGAGATCAGTCAATTAAGGAGGCAGCTGTGGATGTCATTTTACTGACTTACTTTACCTCTATGAAAAAACAGACACCGCACAAGTAATTTTAAAATAATGATATTGAATTGTATAACTTCGAAGGAAAAAAATAGTTTTACCTAATCGTAATTTCACCCATCCATAGAATATGGGTCTAATCTCAGACTACTATTATGTGACAAGTTGTTTTCAGGGAATAACTGATAATACTGTAATATTTTATTTACATAATGAAACTTTCACTCTGCAGCGGAGTGTGCACTGATATGAAACTTCCTGGCAGATTAAAATTGTGTGCCGGAACCTGGAGTCGAATCTGGGACCTTTGGCTTTCGCGGGCAAGCGCACTACTGACTGTGCTATCCCCACACGACTCACGATGCCGCCTCACAACTTTACTTCCGCCAGTTCCTCGCCTCCTACTTTCCAAACTTCACAGAAGCTCTCCTGCGAACCAAGCAAGACTAGCACTCCTGGAAGAAATGATATGGTGGACACATGGCTTAGCCACAGAGTAAGGGATGTTTCCAGAATGAAACTTTCACTCCGCAGCGGAGTGTGCACTGATATGAAACTTCCTGGCAGATTAAAATTGTGTGTCGGAACCGGGACTCGAACCTGGGACCTTTGCCTTTCGCGGGCAAGCGCACAACCGACTGTGCTATCCCGACACGACTCACGATGCCGCCTCACAACTTTACTTTTGCTAGTCTTGCATGGTTCGCAGGAGAGCTTCTGTGAAGTTTGGAAAGTAGGAGGCGAGGTACTGGCGGAAGTAAAGTTGTGAGGCGGTATCGTCAGTCGTGTCGGGATAGCACAGTCGATAGTGCGCTTGCCAGCGAAAGGCAAAGGTCCCAGGTACAAGTCCCGTTTCCGGCACACAGTTTAATATTTTATTTGTTTATACCTTTTCTTTTGTAAGTTTCATTATGAAACTAAAAATTGTTCCCCAGTATCCGCTCCTTAACGTAATATTATGTAATAAAATTACTTCTATGTAACTAGCTTCCAAAGCAGTTTACTCCTATGGTGCTGCCATCATGTGCCAATTCTATATAACAAAATTGCAAGCTGTCACTTTCTTGGAATCTGTGTTGTTTTAATTAATGCCTTTTACATGTAGACTAAGTGTTATTTTGCACTTATTATTTTATACCCAATTTTTAAATCAGGTAAGGTTAGTGCCTCTTGATGCAATGTAAATGATATTTCTTATGTTGTTACGTGATTTCTTGCATGTCTTCTATATTTTTGACAGATGACCAACTTAAAAAATGTAATATGACAAGATGATGGTGGCACAGTCATTAAATAAAAT
Source organism: Locusta migratoria (assembly GCA_026315105.1). NCBI lineage: Eukaryota > Metazoa > Arthropoda > Insecta > Orthoptera > Acrididae > Locusta > Locusta migratoria. The sequence continues at coordinate 601,887,780 of CM048745.1, forward strand.
AAGTATTTCACGATCTTAGCGTTTATGCTTTTGAAGAATATTAAACTATCAGATCGCCTCCAAAACCTGCAATGTCAGGTACTGTCATAAAAAAAAAAAAAAAAAAAAAAAAAAAAAAAAAAAAAAATTCTTTTTACCGGAGGATCTAGAATACAGCTTTTCAAACCAGTGGCATCAATGGTGTCGCGAGAGTAGTAAATTCTGAATGTAAACAAATGAAGAACTATTAAAATAAATACAAAACGATCCTTCTCTTAATTAACTGCCTAGTATATATGGAAATGAATGCAAAAAGTAAATATTATTCTTTAAAGTATCACTTGTCACATGGAAATTTTTATGGGTAATAGTGAAAAGGTATCTCTTGAAACTATACGTACTATAAGGGTGTCGCCTTTATGCATAGTTTGGAAAGGTGTCTTTTGAACTTAGATAGTGAACTGAAAGGCAAGAACAAAGGTACATATCATGAAAAATAGGAAGTCACAAGAAATGATGATTCGCACATATAAATGATGTGGTATTTATTGAATGAAAGTAGGAAAGTAGGAGGCGAGATCCTGGCAGAATTGAAGTTGTGGGGCGGCACCGTGAGTCGTGTTGGGGTAGCTCAGCGGCCCCGCAGCAGCGGCCGTGAGCGGACGTCCTGCTGTGCTTCGCGCCGCGGCCGTTTGTTTACATCCGCAGGGTAAGTCGGTGCTATGGCGCGCGCGCGCGCTGTGTATTGCTGTGTGTTGTGCATATGTGACGATGCAGTGATGGCTTAATTATCTAGAATAGATACTTTGAAATTCACATTCGACCGAACTTTTATTCGACCTAAGTCCTTCGAAATTGAAGATTGGCTAGAGAAAGTAGTGAAAATACGCTCCGAAGATAAAATAGGAAATCACTTGTCCATTGTCGATACTGTTGTGTATTTGAAGATGAGTAAACCCGAACTTTGTGAACAAGTTATTGAACGTACTGGCGGCATGTTAAAGTTTACTCATAGAGATGGTAAAGTTGGTGACGTAACAGTAGATCAAGTTGGACTTGGTATTCGAACAATCCGAATATTTGAGTTCCCATTTGAGGTCCCTGCCGATGCGATAAATAAATTAATCTCTCCGTACGATCGAATTCTCAGCAATTTAGCTGATAAATGGTCGACTGCCCACAAGTTCCCTGTGCTGAACGGTGTGAGGCAACTTAAGGTGGAACTTTTGCGACATACACCGTCGTATATCAACGTTTGTGGTTACAGGGGAATAGTCATTTACGACGGCCAACCAAGAACGTGCTCAGCCTGTAATAAAACAGGTCACGTACGTTCTCAGTGCCTGCAGAGACGAATTGCTCAGTTGCCAACTGGTGAAACAACGAAGCCGCCACAAATGACCACCTTGCCCAACACTTACGCTGCTGCGGTACATGGCCATGCGACAGACAACTCGATTAGTGAAATACACTTCGAAATTCCACCCAAATCCAAACTGAGGTGTTGATGGAGACTTCTGAGACGGAGGATGTACGGTACCGGAATCGAAAGTGACAAAGGAATCCCAGAAGTCGGAAGAACACCAAATAGGCTCACGTACCGAGTTGAGGCACATCGAAATGATTGACAAACCGCAGTCCGCAGTGGAAAAGGAATCGCAAAACCCGGAAAAACAACAAACTGATAAAAGTTACCTGATTAGAGACATCGAAATGCTCCACGGAGAGCAGCCACCAGTAACCCAAAGTGTCACTGCTGATTCAGATGACGGTCAATCACCTGGAAAATCTCGTCGCCGAAGGAATAAGAAGCGAAGACTGGCGCACCAGGGAGCCGAGAATTCGGCGGCGTCACTAAGAGAGAAGGCGAAGAAGGTCATAGAAAAACTAAATTTACCCGGATCTGGCAACCCACAGGAACAGACACCGGCACAAATGAAAGCTGATGACAGGACAACCACCAATAATGAAGGCAGGGTGGAACTCATCGAAGAGACGGCTACAGAACATCACGAAAAACCTACACAGGTGCCAGAAGAACAGGTGCATCGCCTCAATGAGCCGTTAAAAATGGCCAACACATTTGACTGGTCAGCGGACGTCGAAAATGAACACGCGGACGCCGACATGATGGATGTACCAAGGAGCACTAGACGCGACTCACACAACACCCAAGACCCAACAGCAGGCCCAAGCATGGACACACGAGTAGAAGACAACGACGAGGACTCTGAGTTCTATTAAATACAAACAACTGCCTTCCGTAAAAACAACTCAGAATGACTGACCTACAAGCTTACAGGACAGCAACATGCAACATAAATAAGAGCCAGAGTTCCCTCAAGCTTGACAAGATTAAAGACTTCTTGTACGCAGCGGACATTAATATACTTCTGCTTCAAGAGGTAGGGGAAATAGATTTAGATCGAATCCCTGGGTACAACGTCACGGCAAATCCGGGACGTGGTGCCGATTTGGGACGGCCATCCTGTTCAAAGAAGGTATTGTTCCCCACGACATAGAACGGCTAGCAAATAGCAGAGGGATTGCTGCAACCGTTAACACCACCAAAATAATAAATGTGTACGCTCCGTCTGGTAGTAACAACAGGAGACGCAGAGCAGAATTTTTCAAAGAAGATATCCTTCCACTATTTACAACACAGTATGACCAACTAATTTTAGCGGGAGACTTTAACTGCGTACTTCATGCAAAAGACCAGACTCCGCATCTTAACAAATCAATAGAACTAGAAAAGATAGTTAAAGATCTAACGTTAACCGACACGTGGGAACACAAGTTTGGCGATAGGTCCGGATTCACCCACGTTACCAGTCACTCTGCTAGTCGACTAGACCGTATATATGTTTCAGAGAACCATAAACATCAAGTTTTACATGCAGAAGTCTGGCCAACCAGCTTTTCTGATCATGCTGCCTTTATTTGCACTTTAAATCTTAAGAGACAGGGAACATACCGTGGCAAAGGGCAATGGAAACTAAATGTCTCGAATTTAGCAGATCAAGCGTGTAGGGAGGCATTCACTCAGGCCTGGCATGAAAGCGAAGCTAAGTTTACTTCTTACAATTCAGCGATCAAATGGTGGCTCGAATGTGCCAAACCGAAACTACGGAAAGCTATGATCCAATACTCTCTAGACAAAAACTGGTGGTTTAAAAGAACTCTTGAATTCTACTACCAATGTCTCCGGGAATTATATACACTCGACGCCACAATGATTGATAACTGTTCGCAAATTTAAAAAATTCAAGCAAAAATTTTACTTTAAAAAAGGAAACAGCTAGAAGGTTTTAAAATCAGATCCAGAACTCCACATATTGTAAAAGATGAAGAGCCATCCATATACCATCTTATACGGGAGACCAAACGCACGAAAACAAAGATGATAACCGAACTAAAAGATAACGACGGAACAATTTTAACAAGACAAAACGACATCAGACAAGCTATTGAAAACAACTACGCCGACCTGATATCCAATACAATGATAGACGACGCTGCACTTGACGCCTTACAACGGAACTTAATGACAAGACTTAGCCCTGCGAATGCCGTAGAGCTCACTACGGACGTAACAGAAGACGAGGTGAAAGACGCTGTATTCAACAGTCCTCAAAACAAATCACCGGGACGCGATGGTATCCCGGCTGAATTTTATTAAACTTTTTGCCCGCAGCTGAAGACAAAGTTAACAGCGATTTGCAATTATCTACAGAAGCCGGACTCGATTATTCCGCCGGAATTTAAAGAAGGATTGGTAGTTCTCATACTCAAAAACACTAACAATAGCACAATCACGAACCTGAGACCGATAACGCTGTTGAACGGGGACTACAAAATTTTCGCCCGTGTCTTAGCAGCTCGGATGACAAATGTAATTAACGCAGTCATCGCGCCACACCAGACGAGCGTCGGAAGAGGCAGAGCAATATCCCAAACGCTGGCGGACTGCAGGGATATTATAGCCGTCGCAGATTAAATGTGCAATAGTAAGCCTAGATTTCGAGAAAGCGTTTGATAGGGTCAGCCATCTGTATCTCTTCAAAACCATGGAGGCAATGGGCTTTCCCCTAGCGTTCATCAGTGCGATAAAGAACTTGATACAAAATAGTACATCGAGGATTATAATAAACGGCCAAGCAGGCTCTGAAATTTCCATCAACAGTTCAGTCAGGCAAGGGTGTCCCATATCCATGTCACTTTTCGCCATAGCTATAGAGCCACTACTCGTTACCGTAACGAAATGTTTAAACGGTCTCAAAATAAACAATCAGACGATTCCAGAATGAAACTTTCACTCTGCAGCGGAGTGTGCGCTGATATGAAACTTCCTGGCAGATTAAAATTGTGTGCCGGAACCGGGACTCGAACCTGGGACCTTTGCCTTTCCCGGGCAAGCGCACTACCGACTGTGCTATCCCGACACGACTCACGATGCCGCCTCACAATTTTACTTCCGCCAGTACCTCGCCTCCTACTTTCCAAACTTCACAGCAGTTCTCCTGCGAACCATGCAAGACTAGCACTCCTGGAAGTTTCATATCAGCGCACACTCCGCTGCAGAGTGAAAGTTTCATTCTGGAAACATCCCTTAGGCTGTGGCTAAGCCATGTCTCCACCATATCCTTTCTTCCAGGAGGGCTAGTCTTGCATGGTTCGCAGGAGAACGTCTGTGAAGTTTGGAAAGTAGGAGGCGAGGTACTGGCGGAAGTAAAGTTGTGAGGCGGCATCGTGAATCGTGTCAGGATAGCACAGTCGTTAGTGCGCTTGCCCGCGAAAGGCAAAGGTTCCAGGTTCGAGTCCCGGTTCCGGCACACAATTTTAATCTGCGAACAATCAGACGATTGTCTGCAAGGCCCACGCTGACGATGTCGCTTTCTTCATCACTGACGCACGTGAACTAGAGCTTGCTCTGCAGATAATAACTACATACGAGAGAGCATCAGGTGCACGGCTGAACCGTACAAATCAGGAGTAATGAATGTTGGAAGAGGAATAGGCACACCACATGTCGGCCAAATAAAAGAAATCCAAAAACTGAAATGTCTGGGTGTCGACTTCAGAAGTACAATACGGAAGACCATAGCCACCAATTATAAACAACTACTCACAAAGACACGTGCGTGCAGCTACACAGTATGAGGAAATTAGATGAGATTCAGAAAGTGACACATACATAACGTCGAAAATGAATTATGTAGCACAGGTACTACCTATCACTCCCGGTATCGCAAGTAATTGCTGTCGGCACTTGGACACTTTGTATGTCGTGGACATATCTTTAAACTAAAGTATGACACATTAACTCTCCCGGTACGGGATGGAGGACTCAATTTAATCGTCGTGCACAAAAAGGCACACGCTCTTTACCTCGGTAAAACCTGCAAGTTATGGCGGACATCACCGAACAGTCTTACCGCGCACTTGCTAAGCGAAATCGCGCCGGCGGACCTCCGCCCACCAATTGATGTCCATCACATACCGACAACGCTCTACCACTTTCGACACTTTCTGATCGAGTATAGTTATATCCATGACAGACTACCTGTGACAAAAAGATCAATCGTCCGAGAAATATATAAGACGCTAACTGAAAATAAAACACGAAATGTGATAGAACGAAAAATCCCGAACAAGAATTGGAGTGCAACATGGGAAAATGTTCACAACCCGCATCTTCCATCAAACGTAAAAGCTTCCTGGTATGCACTTGTTAATAGAAAAATCCCCACTAAATCAAGACTCCATGATATACATTTAACGGAGTCCCCATTGTGCTCAATATGCAACCTCGTTGATAGCGATGAACATCTTTTCGTGTGCGATGGTGTCAAACATATATGGGACTATGTCCGGCAGAAACTAGCAAGCATCAAAAGAACCTCACCACATGTCATAACGCCAGTCTATTTTACGAACCCTGATGAAATCCCATTCCCAAAAACAAAACGAAATGCTGTCAACTGGATAACGGGTCATACAGTGTACTATATTCTTAGTACAAAAGAAAAGACCAAGAAGGATTTTGTACTGTACCTCACCTTACAGCACCATATACTAGAGCAGAAACGAAACTACAAGGAACACTTTGCTAATTTCTTGAGCAAGACTATACTGTAAACACGAATTAGTCACCAGAAGAAATTGTCAAACAGAGAAAGAACTAACTTCGAACGAAGAAAACCATTTTATTAACTTTGTTATTAGTTATTTTGTATATTTTTTATAAATGACGGAGTAATCACTGTCACCGAGATGAGAAGAGAAGAAACAAGTGTGTTTGTGCAGAGGCTTATGCACGTTTATTTTCCTACCTTCTTACTTTTATCACACGATGTGCGAAAAAAGGAAAACCGTGTTGTGTATTTTATACAGCTTTCAACAATTACTTTATTTCACGCCAGAATGGCTGTTGTGTTACTTTCATTACACAAATTTCTAAATGTGTTCCCCACTCGAGAGACATTTTAAATGCAGAAATCTAAGTTCATTGGCAAATGAAGAAGAACTTTATTTTATAGTTACCCTTCCACAGAAGACTGTTATTTTGCTTAAATAATGCCAAAAAATGCCGAAAAAAAAGTGGTAGAGTGCTTGCCCGCGAAAGGCAAAGATCCCAGGTTCGAGTCCCGGTTCCAGCACACAATTTTAATCTATCAGGAAGTTTCGATGTGGTATTATTTTTTTAGAGGTAATAATAATAATAATACTGGGCTGGCCATGTTGTTAAATGGTGTAATGCGTCCTTTGGGTCCAATAATGTTCGTAAAGCACAACTTTATTCATTCGGTGATAAAAATATTGGGGAAAGTATTTTAATTGAAAAAGCTGTTTCGTGCAAGCAGCATGTTTTCATGCCATACTGTTCCGAATTCGGATTTAGAGGTTATAATTGTAATGTCCATAAGGTAATTTTGTTTGAAGAATTCGAATAGTCACGTTGGCGCCGCTGTGTCGCTCCCATCCGAGGAGCTAATCATTCCTCGGACATATATGCATGTGTGTTGCCCTTAACATAAGTTAGTTTAAGTATTTCCTTGAGACAAACATTGTCTCGTTATACCAAAGGTATTAAATATAAGGATTGGCATTGAATTAAAATTTGTCCTATGACCGGTATTCGAATTAGGAGTTTAGTCACTTAGGCTTACAAACATTTGAAATTTGAATCTCATTACAGGAAAAATGATAGTAAATATTAAGATAGGACAAGTTACTGTCATATTGTTAAAATTTTCTGGGCTATTATGTCGTGGTCTTGTGGATTTCTTATTAAAACCGAACGCTTCGTCCACATCTGCGGACATTCTCAAGAAGGAACATGTCTCTTTCTAACGTCCGATTACACCCCGGTTCTTTGGCTTTTAATAACAGATTCACAAGTCTACGGCATAACATCCCGGAAAATTTTAACAATATGGACATTTCCGCCGTGAAGGTTTACATTTTACAAGTTACTGTTAGCCAAGTAATATCATTTACTATCTTGAAAATACGATCATTGAAGAAGGCTTATCGTGAGAAATTGCTGTAGCAGAGGAGACAATCAGAAGGGAAAATTTACTGCGTGACAAACTAGATAAAGGCAGAGGACATGTAACTGCTAAGAAACTACGCCTAGAAGAAGAGGGACTGCAATTTATCGACGAAAGCCACGCGAGGATAGCAGAGCGCTTCTAGGCTCCTTGTCGGGGACTGCGAGGCTGCGCCCGCCAGAGGTTTGAGTCCTTTCTCGGGCATATGTTGTCCTTAGCATAAGTTAAAGTAGTTTGTAAATCTAGGGACTGATGACCACAGTAGTTTGGTCCCATAGATTTACAAACAATTGAACATTTGATCAACGAAAAAAAAGACGTGTTCAGGGTAAGAATGGAATACAGGGATATAAAGCCTTTAGGAATGAAATTAACAGAAAGGACAGAGGACAGGGACGTCCAGTGAAATGGCTGCAAAAAATGTCCACAATTAACTTCTTGATGATGTAATTGAATCATAATTTCAAACACTGCACTGCGTCAAATTGATTTCCTGTTTTTCAAACAAAATTTCAGACTAAAAGCATATCGTATTTTTTTTATCAACCCTTCATCTCAGAAAATATAAATTATTAATAAAACTTAAACATCGTGTCGACTTCATCATTTCTACGTGATCACGTTAATTTGCCACTAAATCCTAACGGCTGAAAGAACGTATATTATAGTTGAAAGTAGAAATTAGTAGTGACAAGTATTTGCAGCTTATTATTTTACTGCTGGGATGTTCAAAGTGTGGTTCATTTGGAGTTCATGTGTAAAGAAGCTTAGTGAGATTTGATTTCGTTAACGGCTGGAACGAGTCTCTGGCTCCACAGCAGCCACAACAGCGGGCAACGCCCTCTCAGCTACCGGCTCATCCTCTGCAATTAATGGCCTAATACTCCAATGCATTTCAAATAACGACCTCCAGCAATACTAAGATCGATTTATTAAATGTCCTCGCATTAATTAAAATCATAATTATGGAACTAGGCTGTTATGGAAATTGGATTCAAGGGATTGATTTGACAACATAACAGTTTACACAAAGAATTACCACATGTAATTTATTTTTATTTATTAAAAGACATGAAACATAGTGCGCCTCGGTTGCACAGTGGTAGAGTGCCAGACTACAAATCCAAAGATCGCGGGTTCGATCCCCGCCAGGTCCTAGGATTTTTATCTGTCACTTTCCACTTCTTTCACCTCTGGAAGTATTACTCATGTGAAAAACACCGAGTAGCACCGTGGTTCGGAACCCACGTTAAACTGTAGGTCCCCCTATAACTGGCTGGGTAAGTCAGTTCGAAGGTCGGAGGAAGGCAACGGCATACCACCTCCAAACAAGACCATGCCTAGTAAAGCACTGTGATGTTCAAATCAATCTCCGGATTGTTGACTGCTTTTTTTAAAAATATTTTTGATCTTCTGAATTCATGATGTTGACTTTGATGTTGTTGTCTTCAGTGCGTAGACTGGTTTGATGCAGCTCTCCACGCTATCCTGTGCAAGCCTCTTTATTTGAGAATAATTTCGGCAACCTACATCCTTTTGAAATTGCTTACTGTATTCCTCCCTCGGTCTCCCTCTACGATTTTTACCCCACACGCTTCTTTCTAATGCGAAGTTGACGATTCCTTGAGATCTCAGAATGTGTCCTACCAATCCATCCCTTCTCTTAGTCAGGATATGCCAGAAACTCCTTTCCTTCCCAATTCGGTTAAGAAACTCCTCATTAGTTACGTGATCTACCCATCTAATTTGCATCATTCGTCTATAGCATGTCTCAGAATAACTTTAAGCATGATTTTTATCTCCTGACTGCATGGTCTTGAAAATTTTTTGACGTGACGGAACTCTATTTATGCTCAGTTGGTTTTGAGGCGAATTATTGACGCTACCTTTCGCCAATCTAATTTGAACTTATAAACTACCACTGCAAACTGGGGCTTAACGAATAAAATACTTGTTGCTCAGCTAGCAAGGCGTCAGACTTATTGCTTGGGTCAAGCTATGGGAATGTGGTATTTAATGAGTACTAAATGTAAGAGAACTGTTACTTAGAAAGTTTATTAGGAGTATGTGATGGAGAATACATAAAAGTCGTTATTATTTTCACTTAGCATTTCTGTTTGCAGTAGCAGTGAACACACAATAAATAATTAACAGGTAACAAAAATGTATAGAATCCGTGCAATTGGTGTTTATGGAGACATTAATACAACTGCAGTAATCTTTCATATGATTATACTGCTCAAAGTTGTATATTATAAGTATGGTATTCATATGTTCAACAGCAGCAGCCATTAAGTTAAGGATCAGACAAACGTAAATACGTGCATAATTTCATAAAATATTTCATTAGTGTCCACCGAGTGAATAGAATATGTAACACCTAGTAGAAAATAACAGTCAATCAGTATATTTTTTATTTACCATAGAAAGGTCTGTGAAAAACTATTAGAAAGCATAATTACGTAGGCTTCCGCGGCCAGAGTCAGATGACATAAAAGTTTTCTGGGTATTGTACCGCGTCATGATGTAAGGCTTTTACTTAAATAACCGACGTTTCGGCCAACGTTACAGTGGCTTTCATCTGGGTATACTGATGTGAGCTGGTTGTTACTACACTTTATATTACTTTCATTTAGACATTACGTCATAATTTTTAAAAAATAAGCGATGTTATTGGTGAATTTTTTGGCTGAAGAATGAAACTTTATTTTGATAGGATGCTGAGGTGGAAGGAGTGGGGGTTAGCCGTTGCTTCTTGCATAGCGAGACATGATTGGTGTTCATCGGCGAATGGGATGAGCGCTTCCGTTTCTCTCCTGCTGGCCGTGGGCCGCGCGGCGGCAGTTGCTTACTGGTGACGCTCGCGTGTTGTGTTGTCAGTGCGGCTTATTTCGCTGTGAAAGTACTCAGTGTTTTGGACAAAACCTTTAAATCGAATTATCTCATAACACTGTTTTTGTAGTTACGTTTTCTTTGATCCTAAATGAGCGAGTTTATGGCAACAAACCACCCATAATGTCGTGCTAAATTGCCGTGACGCAAAGCCTAAAGCAGCGCAGTATGTTTAACGTACGAGCTACGGGAATGAAAATGGCGGATGCGTCAACTCGTATTTATAGAAGCCTTAGGTTTGCGCACGTCGTCAGATGGGATTGCCCGAGAGCGGGCGGTGGCCGTCTTACTCAGCGGCGGCTTTGGCAGACGCCGTCCGCTGTCCGCTTCTGTCCAGTTTCCAGTGGGCCACCTATTCCTCGTGGGCAGGCGCCCGTCACCACCTCCTAAACCCAGCAGCGGACGCACCAGAGACACCAGTAAAGCGCCTGTTTTACACCGCTAACTTGCACGCCTTGACTGGCGTCAGCGGTAAGCCAGCACTACCTTCAGAACCTGCAGAGGGCGTTCACCTTGTGCCAAGCTCACCCTCCACAGCAACAGTGTCACTGTGCGAGGTCTGATCAGAAAGTCCCACATGGCAGTGCAGTGCTTATGAGGAGGAACTTCGCTATTAAGGGGAGTTATACCAACCTATCTCGACAATGTTATGTCTTGCTAGAGTCTCGGGTGTCGATCCATGCTAAATCACCCGTGTGATGTAGTCTCCGAGGGTGGCAATTCAAACGTTTCTTTTGGCATCTGTTGTATCATACAGATAGCGACTACTGTATTGCGGTGCAGTATTCTACGCCTGCTCGACGTGTTCACGTAGTATTGCAAGAGTCGCACATTTCAGTTGTCAAGCCATTTGCCATGTAATAATATTATTTATTTCAGTTGTCAGGCCATTTGACATGTACTAACATTATTTCTGCTGTACAATTTGGCTTTAGGAAGGGCAAATCTACTGTTCATGTCATTGACTCCCAGATTAAAAAAGTGCAGTAGCAGTCCGACGTCTTGAGCTCACTGTCACCGATCAAGCTCACTTCTGGCCTTTCTTGGCCCAACTCAATTTTCGTCTGTTTCCCTCGAGAACTCCATTTTTATTGTGATTAATTGATGCGAGAGGAGTTGACGTTGTGGCTCCGCAAGCAGACATTCTACAGAGAAGGCATCAACAAACAGATTTCACGTTGGCAGAAAACTAAACGTCGCCGGAATGACTAGGATTAGAAATAAGAATGGAGACGTGAACAATAAAGAAGTGGAAATTTAATAAAATGTATTTTATATAAAAACTTTAAGACCTAGATATACAAAAATTCGGAGGCTTTGTTTTTCATTACGCCCACGAACTTAGCTTCGAAAACTCGCTGGTAAGAGAGAAACAAAACATACCACAAATATACTCAGTGTGCAGATCTATTTGAGGAATTATGGCAAAATACGATATACGATCTGCGGGCCAATCTGCGTACCGAAAGTGATTATGCGCTCCCCACGCTACTGGACTGATCTGCAATATCCCGCACAGAGCTCTCCCCAATTACGGTTCGTTGAGAACGGCTGGAACGAGGGTCTCTGGCTCCACAGCAGCCACAACAGCGGGGCAATGCCCTCTCAACCACCGGCTCATCATTTGCAGCTAATGAACTAATACTCCAATGCTTTTCAAATAATGTCCTCAAGCAATACAAAGATCGATATATTAAATGTCCTCGCATTAATTAAAATCATAATTTCCTATTTTCTCATTCCTTATATTTTTGATCTCCTGAAATCATGATGTTGTTTGATCTTGTGGTCTTCGCTCCGCAGACTGGTTTAGTGCAGCTCTCCACGCTATTCTGTCCTGTGCAAGTCTCTTCATTTGAGAATAACTTCCTCAACCTACATCCTTTTGAATCTGCTTACTGTATTCGTCCCTCGATCTCCCTCTACGACTTTTACCCCACACACTTCCCTCTAATGCTAAGATGACGATTCTTTGATGTCTCAGAATGTCCCACACCAATCTATCGCTTCTCTTAGTCAGGATATGCCAGAAACTACTTTTCTTCCCAATTAGGTTAAGCACCTCCTCATTAGTTACGTGATCTACCCATCTAATTTTCATCATTCGTCTGTAGCACCACATTTCGAACGCTTCTATAATCTTTTTGTCTGAACTGCTTATCGTCTACGATTCACTATCATACAATACTACACTCCAGACAAATGCTTTCAGAAAGGACTTCTTAACATTTAAACTAATATTGGATGTCAACAATTTTCGCTTCTTCAGAAACGCTTTTCTTCCCATAACCATTCTGCATTTCATATCGTCCTTACTTCACCCATCAGAACTAACCTTGCTACCTAAATAACAAAACTCATCAACTACTTTTATTGTCTCATTACCTAATATACACTGCTGGCCATTAAAATTGCTTCATGACGACGATGACGTGCTACAGACGCGAAATTTAAGCGACAGGAAGAAGATGTTGTGTTATGCAAATGATTAGCTTTTCAGAGCATTCGCAAAAGGTTGCGCCGGTGGCGACATTACGACGTGCTGACATGAGGAAAGTTTCCAACCGATTTCTCATACACAATCAGCAGTTGACCGGCGTTGCCTGGTGAAACGTTGTTGTGATGCCTCGTGTAAGGAGGAGAAATGCGTACCACCACGTTTCCGACTTTCATAAAGGTCGGATTGTAGCCTATCGAAATTGCGATTTATCGTATCGCGACATTGCTGCTCGCGTTGGTCGCGATCCAATGACTGTTAGTAGAATAAGGAATCGGTGAGTTAAGGAGGGCAAAACGGAACGCCGTGCTGGATCCCAAAGGCACCGTATCACTAGCAGTCGAGATTACAGGCATCTTATCCGCATGTCTGTAACGGATCGTGGCAGCCACGTCTCGATCCCTGAGTCAACAGATGGGGACGTTTGTAAGACAAGAACCATCTGCACGAACAGTTCGACGACGTTTGCAGCAGCATGGACTATCAGCACGGAGACCATGGCTGCGGTTGCCCTTGACCCTGAACCGCAGACAGGAGCGCCTGCGATGGTGTACGCAACGACGAGCTTGGAAGCACGAATGGCAAAACGTCATTTTTTCGGATGAATCCAGGTTCTGTTTACAGCATCCTGATGGTCATCCGTGTTTGGCGACATCGCAGTGAACGCACTTCGAAATTTTTTATTCGTCATCGCCATATTGGCGTATCGCCCTACGTTACACGTCTTGGTCACCTTTTGTTCGCATCGACGACACACTGAACAGTGGCCGCTACATTTCAAAGGTGTTACGACCCGTGGCTCTGCCCTTCATTCGATCACTGCGAAACCCTACATTTCAGCAGGATAAAGCTCGACCGTATGTTGCAAGTCCTGTACGGGCCATTCTGGATACGAAAAATGTTCGATTGCTGCCCTGGCCAGCACATTCTCCAGATCTCTCACTAACTGAAAACGTCTGGTCAATGGTGGCCGAGCAACAGTATCGCCTCTACGCCAGTCACTACTCTTAATGAAGTGTGATATCGTGTCGAAGCTGCATGGGCATCTGTACCTGTACACGCTATCCAAGCTTAGTTTGACTCAATGCCCAGGCGTATCGAGATCGTTATTACGGCCAGAGGTGGTTGTTCTGGGTACTGATTTCTCAGGATCAATGCACCCAAACTGCGTGAAAATGTAATCACATGTCAGTTCTAGTATAATATATTTGTCCAATGAATACCTGTTTATCATCTGCATTCCTTATTGGTGTAGCAGTTTTAATGACCAGTAGTGTAATTCCTTCAGCATTGCCTGACTTTCTGACACTACATTCCATTATCCTTGTTTTACTCTTCGTCTTCCATTTCTAGAATACTACCTAGAAGTTTATTTCCTTTGTACAAGCCCTCTATATATTCCTTTTTCATTTCAGCTTTCCCCTCTCTGCTTAGTACTGGGCCGCGGTGGAGTAGCCGACCGGTCTAAAGCGCCTCGCTGCGGAGCGCGCGGTTTCTCGCCGTGGAGGTTCGAATCCTCCCTGGGGCATGGGTGTGTGTGTGTGTTGTCTGTAGGTTAGTTTACCTAGGTTTAAGTAGTTTGTAAGCTACGGACTGATGACCACGCAGTTTGGTCCGATAGATTTAGACATTTGAACATTTGCTTAGTACTGGTTTCCGTCTGAGTTCTTGATATTCATACATCTGCTTTTCTGTTCTCCAAATATCTCTTTTATTTTCCTGTAGTCGATATCTATCTTTCCCCTAGTTATACATTCTTCTACGGTTCTGCATTTGTCCTCTAGCTACTCCTGCTTAGCCACTCTGCACTTCCTGTCAATCTCATTTTTCAGACGTTTGCAGCCCCTTTCGCTTTCTTCACTTGATGCATTTTTATATTTTCTCCTCTTATCAATTAAGTCCAGTATATCCTGTGTTATCCAGGGATTTCTATTAGGTCTTGCTCTTCTGCCTATATGATCCTCTACTGCTTTCACTACTCTGACTCTCAGAGCTACCCATTCTTCTTCTTCTGTATTACTTTCTCCCGTTTTAGCCAATCCTTGTCTAATGCTCCCTCTGAAACCCTCAGCCATCTCTGTTTCTTTCAGTTTCTCTAGGTTTCATCTCCTAACTTTTCTACCTTTCTGCAGTCTCTTAAGTTTTTATCTACAGTTCATTAGCTATAAGTTATGGTCAGAGTCTATGTCTGCCCCTGGGTATCTCTAAAAGTTTAAAACCTGGTTCCTAAATCAATTCCTTACCATTATAAAGTCAATCTTTCATCGTCCCGTGTCTTCTGGTCTCTTCCACGTATACAGCCTTCTTACATGATGTTTAAACCAAGTGTTGGTGATCATTAAATTGTGCTCTGCACAAAATTTTACCAAGCGGTCTCCTCTTTCATTTCTTTTCCCCAGTCCGTATTCACCTACATTTCCTTTTTCTTTTCCTACTATCGAGTTCCAGTCCCCCATCACAAGTCTCCCTTAATTTTCTGAATAATTACTTTTATCATCTCATAAATTTCTTCGATGTCCTCATCATCGGCAGAGTTAGGTGGCATATAACCTTGTGCTACTGTGGTCATTGTTGTTTTTGTGTATATCTTTGCTATGATAATGCGTTCACTATGCTGTTCATAGTAACTTACCTGCAGTCCTATTTTCTTATTCATTATCAGACCTACTCCTGCGTTACCACCAACTGATTTTGTATTTATAACCCTGTACTCTCCCGATCAGAAGTCCTGTTCATCCTGCCACCGAACTTCACTAATCCCTAACATATCTAACTTTAACCTATCAATTTCTCTTTTCAAATTTTCTAACTTACCTACGCGATAAAGGGTTAGAACATTCCACACTCCGATCTGTAGAATGCCTGTTTTGTTTCTCTTGACGACGACATTCTTCTGAGTAGTCCCCGCCCGGAAATGAATGGGAAACTATTTTACCTCTGAAATATTTTACCCAAGAAGACGCCATACAGTAGAGCTGCATGTCCTCGGGAAAAGTAACGACTGTAGTTTCTCTTTGCTTTCAGCCGTCCGCAGTAACTGCATGGCAAAGCCACGTTAGCTGTTGTTACAAGGCTAGTTCAGTCATTTATCCAGACTGTTGCCCCTGTAACTACTGAAAAGACTGCTGCCCCTCTTCAGGAACCACACGTTTGTCTGGCCTCTCCACAGATACTCCTCCGCAGTGGTAGCATGAACGGTACGGCTATCTGTATCGTTGAGGCACGCAAGCCACCCCACCTCGGCAATGTCTGTGGTTCATGGGGGTGGGAATTCATGATAAATCAATGAGTTACTTAAAAAAATAATACGTGATAAATATTTTAATAACTAATTAATTTTTAGTTTTTTCAGGTTTCGCGTCATTCGAAAATCTAAATGGACACGTCTTATTTGAGTTTTTGTTCTTTATTAAAACGTTTTTCTGTATCTGTAACGCCCATCCCAACGGAATAATGAAGTATTCATCGCCTAATCCATGTACGATGCCGATAAGATGAAGCCGTCCGCGGTGGCCGAGGAGACTGAGGCGCTTCAGTCATGGTCTGCACGGCCACTACGGTCGGGGGTTCGAATCCCCCCTCGGGCATGGATATTTGTGCCGTCCTACTTCGTAAGTAGTTTATAAGTAGTTTGTAAGTTTAGGGACTGACGACCCCGTAGTTAAGTCCCATATGCATTACAAACATTTGAACATTTTGATAAGATGAAACACGAAAATGTCGATTAAAAGATATATATAAACACAATATTTTTTACTGAATATCGCGAAATATTATATTTATATTATATTTATGTTATAAAACTGATAACGCCAATGTTCCAGTGTTGCATGTTGAAATTACATGCCCACTTCTTTTTTCCTCGACGTTGAAGATACGCACAATAATGCTTCATTTCCAGGAGAGGCTGTCACGTCAACCCACCAAATAAACTGCCAAGAAACACTGAATTCGGGAATAAAAATGCCAAAATTAGCAATAAACAAACCGAAATTAGCAATTACCATGCAAACTTGGCAATAAATGGTGAATTGGCAAAACCAACGATTTTGGCAAAAATATTCCACGAACTTGTCGAAAGAAACGTCATTTGGGAAAAGTTACACCGAATCTACCCTTGCATCTGTCAAGGGCCAACAAAGAAATTGTCCAAACCGCAACGAAATTGGAAAAAATAAGAACCATTTGGCAGAAAAAATAGCAATTTAAAAAAAAAACGTAACACTGAGAAGACTAAATGATGACAAAACTAGCAAAAAATTATAACAAAATTTGCAAGTATCACAAATTTTGCTAGAAACAATTATGGAATGAATAGTACCGAAATTTTTAAAAACTGACTACGAAATGGACAATATAACGGAATTTGCCAAAAAATCAAACTGCGATTGGCGTAACATATCCTCGAAATTGGCAAAAGTAACAACTAATTTGACAAAAAATAAAACCGAAATCTTCAACAAATGCATGATAGCGGGATCAGTAACAACGGCTCCGAAGCTGGTAAATAAACCGAGTTTGGCTATAAAACAAAACGGTTTTCCCTGTCTCTGCAATAAAGACATAGAAAACCAGATTACCTAAAGTGTGTTTAATACCAGATTGTTATGTCTGAGTCATTCGTTTTGTAGCACGTTAACGGAGCCATAAAAAAATACGTTCGCTGCGAACACGGCGAAGCATGAGTCGATGTTCGTAAACAGTTTGTCAGAAATAACTTACGTGACGTTGTGTTCGTGAGTAAAGGAAACACAGGAAAAAGTCCACAATGAAACGGTGTTGTTTGACAGTGGTGTTGGCGTCGCTGTCACAATGGGAACCACGACATTTATGAGAAACGACGTCGCGGAAAAGACCAGTACCAATCCTGTCAATAAGCTGCCATTGACGCGTATTCATAAATCATAGTAAGTGCCAGTTGAGTTTACGTCTTTCGCTGCCAGAATGTAGACGGTGGTTCATTTTATCACAACACAAACTTTACAAGCTCCACAAAATAATGTAACATAACCAGACTGTGCTATCAACGCTCTGATAATCTTAGAAGGAAATTGTACATGTATCAAGTAATCAAATATAGGTAGGTGGTGTAGGACCCTAAAGTAGATACTGAGAAATAAATATCTAAATGAGTAAATGTCGCTCCAGTCCCATTTCCTCTCTGATAGTGTGCAGACTACTAGTTGTAGCTTTTATGCTTAATGACTGGTTGTATGTAATGTGGAAATGAATCATTATATTAATTTCAAACCTTTATGTGAACATTTTTTTAAACAGGTATGGATATGAAGCACTGAGATTACGTGTAAACGAAGGCTTCCGCGTTGTCATTGTTTATAAAACTCTTCTGGGTGTTGGACCGCATCGTCAATAAATCAAAAAACGTAAACGTAACACCCAGAAGATGGCCGCTTGCAATAGTGGCCGAAACGTCGGTGAAGTATTTGATATGTTGACGATGCGGTCCAACACCCAGAAGAGTTTTATAAACAATTGAGATTACGGTTTAAGGCGAGTAAGGAGTGCAATCTTGATTAACAAGAAAACCCTTGAGGATGGATACGTAGCTGAAGCTCCCAGGTAGTTCGCCTTAGATAGTGCAAATCTTTGTGATCACCTTAAAGCTCCATTATTCATTCGGTGCCCATAGTGCAAGTTAATGGATTCTTTGTATACTTTATGAAATGTAATACATACATCCCAAACAATGTTGATCTCTGGAGCTTATCGACACTCATTTTCTGTCGCCTTTATGATGCTTGTGGTAATCATTATATTTTACATGAACCTTATTACAGGTTTAATTTACCAACTCGTACTGAAATTCTTCCTTTTAATAGCTCGCTTGATACTTTATGCGATTCTCAATGTCTCACAAAGATATTTACATTATGTACTTTCAATTTTTTTTTTAAGAAAACACCTTCTGCTACAGCAAATTATGGGTTTTTACAATTCAGCCATGCGCGTTTCGCCTTTTTCACACGCATCATCAATGGGTGGCCTGGAATATTTCCATGTTTCTATTTACACATATAGGTTAATGATTTTACAAATGTACAAAACATTTCATTTCTGATTCAAAACAGTTCTTTTTTGGTATAGAATAGTGTACTAACAGTACTTGGTATTCCATATATTTCTCTTTCTGGCAACCTAGTCGAAAAGATGCACTATTTTTTCGAAAAACTTTCATTTTCATAGTTCCACTGTGTTGAAGTTATCTTTGTGTGTGTGTGTGTGTGTGTGTGTGTGTGTGTGTGTGCGTGCGTGCGTGAGAGATAGATAGATAGATAGATAGATAGAGAGAGAGAGAGAGAGAGTGTGTGTGTAATTTGTTCGTCCCCTTTCTCTCTTTTTTTTTTATGTGTGTGTGTGTGTGTGTGTGTGTGTGTGTGTGTGTGTATGTGTATGTGTATGAGTGGGGGGCGGGGATTTTAGGTTTGTAATTATGGGTAGCGATTTGTGTCTATCATATGGTCAATCAGTGAAAACAGTGAGTGAGTCGTCAAGTTTATTCGGCCATTTAGTAGCAATTTTCAAATGTTCAAACGTTTGTAGAGCTTATGGGACTTAACTACGGGGTCATCATTCCCTAAACTTACAAACTACTTATGAACTAGCTAATACTAAGGACGGCACAAATATCCATGTCCGAGGGGGGGGGGGGATTCGAACCCCCGACCGTAGAGGCCATGCTGACTGTGACTGGCGCGCCGCAGAACGCTCGGCCACCGCGGCCGTCTAGTAGCAACTTTTTCTTACCTTTTGTTTTATATATGTGATAATTTTTTTGTAATGTTACGAGATGTTTTTCATTATGTATTGTAATTATCTTCATGTCTTTTTCTATTGTGGTAGGTTTGTGGTTATATTCTTTCATATTTTCCGCAAAAGTGGATTGGCTTGCCCCGTATTTCCATGTCCTGATACGTTCTTTGTACGAGGCATCGAATGTTCTACCGGTTTGTCCTACATACCCTCCATCACACGAGTTACATTGTAGTTGGTATATTCCAGCTTTTTGGTAGATATCTGTGTCTATTTTTTGGGATATATTTTTGGATTTGTTGTCTGTTTTGAAAGCTATTTTTATGCCTTGTCTTTTGAAAATATTTGTTTTTTTATGTGTTAGTGTGTGTTTGTATGTTATTATGTACCATCTTGAATTTTATGTTTTGTTTTCATGTGTTCTTTGTATTGTGAGTATTTTTATTCTGCTTTGCTGTGTTGTTGTCTATGGATATTTTTAATATTTTTTTTTATTTTTGCCAGTATTTGTTCTTTTTTTAATTTTTTTGTTTAATTTTTCTACCAGTTTACTATTGTATACATTGTTTGTTACTATTTTTGTGATGATGGCTAGTTCCTTTTGGTAATTTTCTTTGCTGAGTGGTAATGTGTTGAGTCTGTGGAGCATGTATTTGATTGCTGATTATTGTTGTGCATTTTCTACTATCTTCTCATTGTCTCGGTATACCAGGTCACCACAACAGACATCTTTCCGTTTGGTCTGCTTATCAGGTTAGCTGTGACTGGTTCACTGGCTGGTCTTGATTGGAAATTCCTACTCCAGATGTCTCTTCAAAATACAGAACTTTGATATTTATCGCATCAAAGCCTACATTTACAAGCACATGTTATTCGTTTACGGAACACTGAATGCAAATATGGGAAAACACAAGAATACTTTCATTGTTACAGTAAATTAAATACCTAGTAATTACGAACAACTTTAATTGGAAACAACACACAGAAAATATCGTGGGAAAAGCGAACCTAAGGCTACGTTTATTAGCAAAATACTTAGAAGGTGCAAGAGTTCTACTAAAGAAACTGCCTACACTATACTTGTGCGTCCGTTTTTGGAGTATTGTTGGATCCTCACCAGGTGGTACGAAGAGGATATAGAGAAAGTTCAAAGAAGGACATCGATACAGAGGAGAGAGTATCGCATAAATTATGCAAGATTTGGGGTAGAGAACATTAAAAGAAAGACCTTATTCTTTGTGGTAAGACCTATTTTCAAAATTTCTTTCAGCAACTTTCTCCTCAGAATAGGACAATATTTTGTTAGCACCCACCTTCATAAAGAGACATGATCATAATAATAAAATAAGAATAATCAGGTGAAAAACTGAAAGATTTAGGTGTTCCTTTTTCCGTGCTCAATTTTGGTTGGAAAGGTAGAGACATATTATGAAAACAGTCCCAAAAACGTTCTCCCAGACACTTAACTGTGTTCTGGATTGTGAATATGTAGATATGGGGAAATGGTGGATACATGTAGCGATAATTGTTTAAGACGTCAGTATAATTGGCAGAAACGAAGGGTCAACGTACTATGATATAACTAGATGCACGAAACCAGTTGATATTTTATCCTTGGGACAAAATTAACCCACAACAGACGAAGCAAGGACGACTTATATAGTAGATTGGCATTGTCAAAGAGAGCATTCGTGGCCGAGAGAAGTCAACTGGTGTCAAACATTAGCCTTAATGTGAGCAAGCAATTTCTGAGAATGTACGGCTGGAGCACAGCTTTGTAAGCAAGTGAAACATGGACAGTGAGTAATTCAGAACAAAAAAGAATCGATGCGTTTGAGATGTGGTGCTGCATACGAATTTCGAAACTTAGGTGGTCTGATAAGATGACAAATAAGGAGGTTGCTTTGAAGCAAGGACCATATGCAATACTCTGACAAAAAGAAGGGGCGAGATGATAAAGTGTTCAAGTGTTTGTACCGTAAGTCACCAAACTGCTGAAGTCATCGGACAGAAATATTATACGGAATAGTCTCCTTGTTACTAGACGAAGGTGTAGGTAAGATTTCCTTATACAGCGGAGAGCTCAATACAGTTTCGAACTGTTAGAACACTCAGATAACAAATTACTGCCGCTGCAAACAAGACGCGGTAAATTTTGAAGATGTCGCTTTCCACAGAACTATTTTCATACGAAGTACAAGAACATGTAAAAGAAAAGAAGGGCGCCACTATGAAAAACTGTGTATTTTTTTAAAAAACAGTGCATACGTGTCCTGTCTGATATCACTACAAGATATGATCCACTGATAAAATATCTGCTATTATAAAAGAACTACTGCATCAAATTACTATACAAAGCTAACACTCAAAGGCAAAAAGGTTGTTTCTGGAAGTATGTTACATGACTGTGAATTCTTCGTAAGTAGAAATTACGTTTAATGTGATATAATCACATAGATTGCAAGTGACCATTCCATTCTCTGTTCACGCGTTATAGTAACAGATAAAAATGTTACCACCTTTTAATCACTTGGAAAACAAGATTAAAAGAGATGAAATAGGGAAAACATAAGAAATTTAATACCCAATAACCGATAATTCATACAAAAAAATAAACTGAATTGCGACCATGGACTGCACGCGCTTCTGTTTATGTAGTACCAACAGGCGTCGCTAGATCGCAGCACTAGAATTTTAAATCGCAATTTCTATCGTTTACTTATAGCCTAAATTCGTTATTGGTTTTACTTATTACCTGTAGCCTAGAAGCTACTACAGTCTGCATTTCACACTTATTACTCCCCATAGTACATTAATGACACTATCTTCGTTATAAATAGCTTACTGAACAGCGCTGAAAAGATTTACGAATATCATTGCTGTAAATCGTAGTGATAGTACCTCCTGACATTGATAAATAGCGTCGTGATCGAATGTTCGAACATATCCCGATATTTCCAACATCGCCTTAAGGCGGTATTACACGACGATTCGCTACGAAAGGAATTGGTCTAGCGCAACAGCCATCTAGCGGCGAAACGCGTGGAACTACCGCGGAACCATGATTATTAGCAGACACTTTATCCGCCCGCCGGAATAGAGACCAGTTCTAAACTCCCGTGCGCACAAGTAGCAGCAGTAAGCTTTCTGCTTGATACTTGCGTATGACATTCATGGACAGGACTGATTGCGAACTTTCCTGTAACGGATTTTGCACGTATTTTTTTCATTTTTTAGGTTTTCACAAATGCGGTAATCAAAAAAATATATATATTTGTTTGCAGCAGACTTTAAACTAAATGTGTATGAAAAGAAATTCTTGTATTGATTGCTTCGTAATTTTGAAATGAAATGGAATAGTAGAGAGCCATCGAGTCATAATTCAGGCGTACAGGAAGGAAAGTTGTTTCAATAACCTACACGATCCCTCTATCATAAGTTACGCCAGCAATCGTTTATTCCTCAATGGTATTGCTACAGCTTTAGAGACAGAAGCTCTCCAAAATCTTTCCCCACGGAGTTCTGAAATTGTTGCGGAATCCCAGAACTCAATTCTTTCATTAGCTGTGACTATATTCGCCTGCCTGTCTTCTTTCTGGCCACAGTAGAACCCAACGTCTGGTTTTAGTCGTTGTTGTGCCATAATCTGCAGATTTACTATCACAACTCCAAAAATGTGTTTTATGTGCAAAATGTTGTATAAATGTAAATTTAGAAAGACATATACTTTAGCAACCAAGTGCAGTAATATAAAACTGCCGTGTGGTCTGAGGCTCCATGTCACGAACTGCGCAGCCGCTCCTGCCGGAAGTAAAGAGGCCTGCCTCGGACATTTATGTGCGTGTTGTCATTGACATAAATTAATTTAAATAGTGTTTAAGTCTAAGGTCCGATAAAATAAGCAGTTTGCCCCTTAGTTACACAAACTTTGAATTTAAACATAAAACGAAAGTGTTGTGTCTGTATTTGTAAGCAGTGGAGCTCAATCCCGCGCGAAATACATAAGAGAAAAAGAAATAATAAATAAAAAAATGACAACTTCACATTAAATAGGAACCTTGAGCTCACAGAAATAATTTTAATGAATGACGTTCCAGGAAATCACAGTTTCCCTCGGATTCTTATGTGGTATGAATGAACGATTAGAGGAGCTCAGTTTTCTTCGCGTTTCATGCGCGTTATTGCTGTCTATTGCGCATGCGCGGATACGCGCCGAGGAATATCCGCCGTGCATCGTATTAATAGGTCTACGTGAAACAGTACGTAGTTCCAGATAATCAAACTTGTAGCGCTGGTGCATAGGTGTACGCCTCAGATGAATCGTGTAATACGGCCTTAAAAGACAATGCCTGACAACTGGCCGTGCCTACGTCACACCGAGAGGCGGCGGACGCAAGCTGACTGGCCGGCCGCTACGAGGCGGTGGGCGTGTCCCAGCGGCCAGCCAGTCAGCTGGCAGCCGCCGCATCTCGGTGTGACGTAGGCACGGTCAGTCGTCAGGCCTTGTCTTCTACGCGGTGTTGATATTTCCCGAACTGTGTCGTAAATTGTTCGAATAGTTCGCGTCGTGTTCAAACCCAGCTGTAGTACAGTGTAAACATTATAGGAAAATAAACGATTCCAATGCTTCCAGTAAAAAAATGACTTAGGGTGCACGTGTTACACTAAAATGAAAAAGAAGTTGGCGCGTAAAAAAGTTGCCATGCAAGAGGAATTCGACGTGGACCGCTTCAAACCAGCCAAAAATCTGGTGACACAAAAATTCTGTTGATCAAAATGTCATAATTGTTGGTCACAAGATACTAACGCAATGATATCACGTCACGAATTGTAAAGTGAGTTTTGCAATGTGTTCCTAGTTCGGGTGTAAAGTCTCCTGGCACTGCCTATCTGCTGAGTAGACATATTTCTTTTTGCTAAACCAAAACTCTGACGGAATGCGGTTATGCGCTTTGTGTGTAAAAGCACTCTGGTCTGGTTTTACTGCCGAGCCAACGTCTTAGAATACAACCGAGTTATCTAAAGGAAAATATTATCATGGCTACTAGTTCTCTTCAGCAGTTCTCCGTAAACTCATAAAATTTTAGACTGCGCAGCAGAAAGTCACAGAAACATAAGGTCATCTTATTATTACTTCAACTTGCACAACACAGCTATTTTTCTTTCTTTTTGCCTTGTATTTATGCCTGTTAAAGAATCACGTTTAGGACCTCGTACGAAATGTTTGTGATTCTTGTGTGATTACTAAACTGAATTCCACCAAAAATTTTATGGGCCCGTATTCGATGACAGTAGATAACTATTTCGTAGAAAAATGCGTCTTTGTTGGCGCAGATAAAAAGGTACTAAAACGCCCAAACTCATAAACTTTACACCGTCTCTTTTTGCTACCATCTTTTCGCAAGGCTTACACGCTATTACGAAATACTAATACTTATTGCAAAGACACATCACAATGCCATGACTTAGTTTACACACATGGCTAGCAAAAATTCGTACTATCTACAGTAAACGATGCCCTAGCGGAAGTAGAAATTAACCTCAACTAGACAACTCTAATGTTTTTAAAGCGAAAACAGCTCTTAACAGAAGGAATATTATTGTCGTTGTTAAATATATGCGACACCTTCTCTTCGTGTTCACAATACACTACTTGAAGCAAGACGTAGCTAGTGATCAATCTGTGGAGCTTCCTAAGACTCAGTATTTTTTTTTTTTTTTTTTTTTTTTTTAATTTGACTTGTATTTATGCTTGGTAGAGAATCACGTTTTATGACCTATTACGTAATCTTTGTGATTCGCATGTAATTACTAAACTGTATTCCGTCTAAATGTACATGGGTCTGTATTCGATGACAAACACTGATACCACTTTCATAAGAAAACGCGTGTCAGCTGGCGCACATGAGAACGTAGAAAAATGCCAAAATTCACGCAGTCGCGAATAAAACTGTCAAAACAACAAATACAAAGGGTTGAGAATAAAATCTGCTGCAAGTCACACGACCGGTTTCGGGCTTGTGCCCATCTTCAGGTGCTTAAAACATTCAGAATATTACATGTGTAGCTTGTTGGTGTTCACTGTTTGAAAATAAATTATTTGGTATTAATAATAGCGGAAGCAATTGCAGGTGGCGAGATGACATGAATAAAAACACTGTTTACTTACATTTAATATTGTATCGAAATCGCGATTTCATGGATAAAACACTCTTAAATACTCATAAGCTTATACTTTATAACCGTCCCCTTTTCCTGTCAAATTTTCGCACGACTTACATGCTGTTACTAAATACTGATACGTAATGCAAAGACACAACACACACCGCCATGATTTAAGTTACACATGGCTAGCAAAAATACTTCAAGGTTTATCTAGAGCAAACGATGTCCTAGTGGAAGCAGAACACAACCTGTATTGGATAATTCTGAGGTTTTGAATGAGGCGACCGCTCTTAGCCGAATGTTTTCTTTTAAATTAGATGAGGGTATATCATCATCGTGGTAGAATCAATAAGTTGTGAGACTCGACGCCTGGAGGATAGGCAGTGGCATCCGCACGACTCTTGTATGTCGCACACGCTGCCGCATTCCAGGCGGCTGATTGTCGTTTCAGCAGTGGCGGCTCGTAGAAAATTTGACCAGTGTGCTACAATATTACAAAAATAAACAGGAAACAAAATATACTGAAATAAAAGACAACCTTTGTATGATTGCTTTTAATTAAATATCAATTAATACTGTATGGACAGTAAGACCTTTAGGAGAATCTATAACAGCGCTGCCAACTGCATGCATTCAGTGCAGGTAGTAAATATAACGTTTAAAAAATATTAATTTTATTTACAGAAATTAAAAATTTAGACTCGAGGTATTTGAATACGAGCCTCACACAGGTAGGTTTGAGAGACAACGCGCAAGACGTCTGAGCCAGCGCGCTATTTGACTCTGTATGCCGCAATATTCGTCATGTACTATTCTTCTGCAGCCGTTACACGCAGCGCGAAGAGAAATATTGATCTGGCGCTGCAGTCGGTCTCAGCACACATGAGCCGCCAGGCGCACTAGCGAACAGACGACTGCGCTGCCTCTCTGCGCATGTACCAGCGCGGCTGAATCCCATTTCAGCACACGGAGCTGCTTTCCAGCTATCGAGGCGAGAGCACTCCAAAATGCGTTTTCATCCTTATTACTAGCATTTTAATACGCATTGGAAGGGAATTGTCATAATTTTATTGTGATAACTGGCTCGTATTCTAAGAGAAAGGAAGTAATTTTACAGCGATTTACAGCTTGCATTCGAAGAGAAATCGCATAATTTTAGTAATATATTTACAGTGAGTGAGTGTATATGTGTGTGTAATTTGTTCATCCCCTTTCTCACTTTGTGTGTGTGTGTGTGTGTGTGTGTGTGTGTGTGTGTATGAGTGGGGACGGAGATTGTGGGTTTGTAATTATGTGTAGCGATTTGTGTCTATCATATGGTCAATCAGTGAAAACGGTGATTGATGCGTCAAATTTATTCGGTCATTTAGTAACAATTTTCAAATGTTCAAATATTTGTAGAGCTTATGGGATTTAACTATGGGGTCATCAGACCCTAAACTTACAAACTACTTATGAACTAGCTAATACTAAGGACGGCACAAATATCCATGTCCGAGGGGGGGGGGATTCGAACCCCCGACCGTAGAGGCCATGCAGACTGTGACCGTCGCGCCGCAGAACGCTCGGCCACCGCGGCCGGCTAGTAGCAACTATTTCTTACCTTTTGTTTTATATATGTGATAATTTTTTTGTAATGTTAGGGGATGTTTTTCATTGTCTTCATGTCTGCAGCACAGTATCACCAGCCGCCACTGAGTTTCAGTTGCGGATCGTAAAGAAAGCACCATGTTTCGTGTCCAGTTATTATGGCGTTAAGAAACGTCGAATCATGGTCTGCATAACTGATGAGGTCACCACAGATCGTCATGCGATCATCACGTTGGTCTTACGACAGGATTCGTGGTACACTGTGCTGGGTAATACAGACATGTTGAGGTCTTGTGTCAGGACTTGTGGCAAGCCTTACTCCTATTGCTGCTGCGAGAACGTCTGACGATTGTGAGCGGTTATCAAGCACCTACGTTGCAATTTCCAGAATCTTGCGTTCCGTTAGACCTGTTCGTGGCCCAGTAGTATGCGTATCATCTCCCAAACTGTTCCATCTATTCACAATACATCAGTGCCACCCAAACACAACACTGCGAGTCAATGCGTCCTCACCGTACACCTACTGCATCAGTTCAAACGTTTCGGAAGCAGTTATGGCTAATTTCTAGTAAAAATTGATTTTTGCCCGTTGCTCAAAGTGTGACATGTCAAGGTCCGACTGGCACAATCAGCTCACCGTCACAACAACGACCGTGCGTTTGCTTCCAGTGCATGCTCTCAACTGTCTCTCGCAGGAATGAGAGACTGGCTGAATTGGTACCAAGCCACGGCGCCACCTAAGCGCTATAGTGCACCACAACGCCGTCATGCGGTCAGTCTCAGGTTGACTACAGCATGTATATGCGGCGTGTTCTCTTCGTGTTCACAGTACATTACCTGAAGCAAGAATTAGCTAATGCTCAATTCCTTCAACCTGCGGAGGTTCCTGTGACTCAGTTCTTTCTTTTTTTTTGGGGGGGGGGGCAGTCTGAAGTAAAAATATTTATTTATTTACAGATCTAAATTTCGACCACTGTGTGGTCATTATCAATGCTTAAAAAACGATTAAAATACTTAAACCATATAGACCTCCATGATGGAGGTTGCGTTCGTACTAAGTATTTTAAACGTTTTTAAGCATTGATAATCACCACACGATGATCGAAAACTAGATCTGCGAATGAATAAACATTTTTTACGACAGACTGCTGAAAAATTCCCACAAGTCAAATACAGTCGTCGAGCACAAATTCCACCATGGAATCAAGCCTGATCAGTTCTTTTTAGTTTGACGAATTTATGCATCTTCGTGATGGAAAGATGTTGATTACCTAACATTCAGACTTTTTAATAAATTGTAACTCCTCAAATCGACTCAGGTAGTTAGCTTTTAACGGAGTTAATTTGTCAGCACCATTTCATTGCAGAATTTTCCTTGTAACCTCATTTTAAGTGGACGAAGTAGCATCGGTTACAGCTCAAGATACCCGTTAACGATCGGGTGAGGGGTGTGATTGCATGTCTCTGCGACGTCATAGCGAGAGAATGACACGGTGATACGACTGGCCAGACTGGCCCTAGGGCCAGGACGCAGAACTTATCTCTGATGTCTTCAGTGCACCGCATTAGCAGGTAGGAGTGACGTCCTTATGTCGGGTATACTCCAGGGTGGTGCAGGAACTAACTTTCGGTGTCTTACGTCAAGCGAATTAGTCAAGTCGTGACGATCCCATCGAGTGTGAGATTCGTGGAGCAATACGATTTCCCTGGGGAAGACACCAGGAGCAGTTAATCGTCACATTACTTACGTACATGGGATAAGTCCGATTTACAGGCAGGGGGAGTTGAGAGGGGGGGGGGGCAAACTAACTTCTTGTCTGCCCTGGGGGGCAGTCGCAAAGGAGCGCCAAATGCTGGCCAAGGCAAGGGGGCGTGCTAAAGAGGACAGACGGTTGCGGGAGGGAGGGGGGGCGCAAGAACAAACGACGGACGCCGAGCTGGGGTGAGGGGGGGGGGGAGCATTATCAAGTTTATGGCCCGGTTGGGAAATGTAAATCCGGCACAGGTTTCGGAAACTTTATGAAAGGCAGTGCTGTTGGACAATGGTATCGTACATTACATGATGGATGCACTAACTCCCACGGATGGTTGGTTGTTTGGGGCAGGGGGACCAACCTGCTAAGGTCATCAGTTCCCCCCCCCCCCCGCCCCCTTGGGGAGGGGAAGGAGTGAGGATAGGAAAGGAAGGAAACGAAATACAGTCCAGGAAGGAAAGAAGGAAGAAAGGCAGCATTAACTCGGGCAGCCATTGACGTCCGTGATGAGTGACGAAATGGCGGACTACTTGTAGCCAAAGATGGTGAAGTGGTCAGAAGGAAATTCTGACCTCTCAGAACACTTTCTGCAAATGAACCTAACTGGCCTGTACGAAATGATGACAAAGTTTTGCAACTTTTGTACTTATTAGGTTTCAAAGATACTGGCTAAGGCCAAAAATAACACAGGGATAGGATCTGCAAAGACGTTTATTTAGCGCTACCGTGAGACATTTTTCGACCGTTCTGTCATTGGAGACGAGACGTTGGCTCGGTATGTGACTTTCTCCTGCAAAACCACAAAAACGTATCCCAACATTTGTATGACAAAAGCCCTGACACCTGCCTTTTGAGGCGGGAATGACGTTTAGTTGGTGGATTTAACAGCACGAGTAACAACAACAAACGCTGTCATGTACCGTAGCGCAGTAAACAAACTGAAGAGAGTGATTCGGGGTAAACGACGTGGCATGTTACGTTGCGTAAGTGTTTTGATTCATGACAATCAAAGCTTCGAGTTTGTGTATCTAAGGGACCAAACTTCTTAGGTTGTCAGTCCCTAGAATTCCACTAACATCACTTACGCTAAATACAACATACACATACACACGCACACACACACACAGACATTCCCTAGGAAGAACGCAAAATTCCAGCGGGAGCGGCCGTGTAATCCATGACATGGCGCCTCAGATCACGCGGCCAACCCAACGTGAAGATACATGACAGTAATGAGGCGCATACACGATGGTGAACGAAAGGTGTGATGGGGACAGAGTGAAGATGGGGGCGGGAGTGTCTTGGACGAAGGTACTCTACGAGACATCGCTCGCCAGGTCTAAGTCGTACGCGCAAACGACCATCACTTTTGTACAGGCTGAATCTGAAGAGTCAAGCCATGCTGTGGCGTGACTGGCAGAATGGCTAGTAGTCATTCTGCTAGTAACCGACTGGCAACAGTTCGCGCTGACACTCCTGGGCTCACAAATCCTGTTACCTGTGCTGTTGTTGCTGTACGATCTGTCACTCCCGTTCTTTCAATTCGACGATCTCGGCGGACGTCTGTGCTGCGTCGACGTCCAGAACTTCGTCTACGGGTCTGAGAATGTTTGCGTGACTATTACAAAAAAAATTCAAATGTTTGTATAGTCTATGGGACTTAACTACGGGGTCATCAGTCCCTAAACTTACAAACTACTTATGAACTACCTTAGACTAAAGACGGCACAAATATCCATGCCCTAGGGGGGATTCGAACTCCTGACCGTAGGGACCGTGCAGACCGTGACTGGAGCGCCTCAGTCTCCTCGGCCACCGCGGCCGGCGGCTATTACAACCAGCATCGTTCCACAACCGTCGCAACACGTTTCTGAAAGGACCATTCCATCACTGGGAGGGCCACAATTTGATCCCTTTGAAATTTGCTCAGTTGGCTGTATGAAGCACAAGTGCGTCTCTGGTTTCGAACCGTTCACCGATTTGATTTAGAATCAAAATTTCTTACAATTTTTAGCAAGTCGATACACAAAACATTGCTCTCAAACTGGTTCGACGTCTACCGCATGGCGTTCTCACTACAACCTTGAAAAGTTTGGATTAATTTTACTGTGTTCGGGAAGTAAGGACGAATTTGTATTTTACACCATTTTATTATATGATGGTTGACAACCGCGGTTTTTTTCGTGTTTGTTATCTGAAATTGGTAGCCTGATACTATTTGTGGGGTGAGCATTTTTGTTTTATGTTTATTTTCATCGTGGAACAGATGACAACAAATACTGAGCCATGTATCCAAGCGATAAAAAGTTATTAGCAGAAAGTCCCACGACAACCGTTCGTAAATTACGTATGGCACTTGGACGTAGTGTTCCTCCAACCGAATCATCTGTTCGGTTCTCCAAGGAAGCCGAATAGGTCGTAGTTTGAAGTGGTACATCAGGCACAGGCATGACTTTATTACGACACGTTTTGGATTTTATCCATAAACAGATGAATATTCATCTATTTATGGGTGGCAGCTACGGTTAACATGTAACACAGATACATAGAGTTCAATAAGATGTTCGTTGTACAGACACTGGTAGACGGTCAGATCGAAACAATTGATAGTAGCTCCACAACTGACATTTTTATGGAATAGGGAAGCAATGGTCGGAAATGCACATTTGTTGTATTTCAAGTCCAGAGACGATCCTCTGGACACGTACATACAGCACATCAAGAAGAAACACCAGGTAACGTGGACCAGTCGATCCCGTTGAACTGAGCTTAGATGACCTAAAGCAGCAGTTATTTCAATCCAATTAGCTCCAACTTTACACCAAGTCATTCTGTGGCATTCTGGGGTGTCAATCAGTGTCTCGGAAATGCATGACCAGTTGATTCGTATGGTCCAGACACCCGCACGATATACCATGGCAACAGTCAAAGATCCACTATATTTAGACAGTTCACGATGACAGGATAACATACGATTTCATCTTGGTGGAAGAAGTTAGATAACCTTGAGAGCACTGTAGTGTACCACCAGTTGTCGCACTATGCGAACATGACGTCATCGCGCTGTGTACACAGTGATACAGCATACCGTCACACCAGGCGTTGGGCCCTTATAACGAAGACGGATGTACTGCCTGTGTTTGTTCTACACACACGGACACGTCTGTTGTCTTCATGTGGACAAAGCAAAGAGTCATATGAAAGGCTGAAGAGGTGACATTTCAGTATCGTCGACCGCATAACAGTTGGCCCACCTGTTTGCTACCTTCTCACGGGAAGCTCCAACAGTATCGCCATCCTGACAGCCCGTCGCGATGTAAACGTTGCCGCATTGTCCGAGTGGATAATTATCTTCAGTAAAAGAAGCTCGCTCTTGAATCAAGGGACGGCTCGGTGCCGTACCATCCTGCTCTGCCGAGGCTCGTGCACCAGTCATGCGGAGCGTAATTAGTAGATGTGCTCATAACGGTTTCAACGCCGTCCGCCAGCAGAAAGCGTAGCGATATAGCTGCCAGTGCACCATCTGTGTGTACTCTTTAATAGAGAACGTTTATAGCTATAAGACTCACTGTGATATCAGTCTGTGAAGCAAACATGCGCCATGACGCCGAGACGTACTTCATACAGCCAATTGAGCAGATTTGAAAGGGATCAAATTGTGGCCCTCCCAGTGATGGAATGGCCCTTTCGGAAACGTGTTGCGGCAGTTGTGGAACGTGCTGGTTGTAATAGCCACGCGAACGTTCTGAGACCCGCAGACGAAGTTCTGGACGTCCACGCAGCACAGACGTCCGCCGAGACCGTCGAATTGCAAGAACAACAGTGGCAACACCAGCACAGATAACAGGGTTTGAGGGATTGAAAAGCAACTGAAATCGGTCAACAGAGAAAAAACAATTCGTAGTATGCGAAGGGGCTGCTCCTTCTCCCCCCCCCCCCCCCCACCCCCTCCGCTCCATCTAGTAATAGTGTACCGAAAGCGTCTACAGGAGCGAGGCGTTGCTAAGGATTGGGAAAATGCGCAAGTCATTCCAGTTTTCAAGAAGGGTAATTGATCAGATGTGCAAAACTATTTTTTGACTTATTTCCTGTTGCTCCCTCTGGAGCATAGAGCCTCAGCGAAATTCCTCCA
Source organism: Locusta migratoria (assembly GCA_026315105.1). Taxonomy (NCBI): domain Eukaryota; kingdom Metazoa; phylum Arthropoda; class Insecta; order Orthoptera; family Acrididae; genus Locusta; species Locusta migratoria. Next base: position 601,921,116 of record CM048745.1, read on the forward strand.
CACAGTACGGTTCCTGACCATCCTCTTCAGGTTGTCTTTGGTCGACCTCGCTTTACGGTGCCTTGAGGGTTGTAGTCTAGCGTCACTCTCTCAACAGCTCCAACCGGTGTCCTTAGGGTGTGGCCGATCCAGCGCCTCTTGCTCTCCTTGATCTGGATATCTATCGGCTGCTGATTGGTCACGGTCCAAAGATCTTCATTTGTGATTATGTCCGGCCAACTCACATTTGTTAACCGACGAAGACATCTATTTACGGACACCTGCAGCCGATTGCTTATTTGTTTTGTAAATTTCCGCGTCTGACAGCCTTATAAAAGAATCGATTTAACATTTCTGTTGAAGATACGGAGCTTAGTCTACCTGGAGATATTCCTATTCGTCCACACGGGGTAAAGCTGGTCATACATAGACGTAATTGTGTGGAACACGACAGACTACAGATAACCTAGCCGTTCTATCTAGAATAAACAGCGATTACTCGTTGCACTGATACGGCAGGAGTAGGTTGTGAACGGGATGTCTGCACACACACTGCGTTTCTACTAAAAGCCAAACAGTCCAGACGTCACTTGTTAGGCTGGGAATTAGGGCAGCCACATCGTGATTTATCTGTTTATTTGTGGTGCGTAGATTACATCTTTTACATAAGTCATCCGCTATTGTTTATTTCTTACGCTAGCGTTACGAGCCAGGGATACGCGCCTTAAGACAGTCCAGGTAGCCGCATTATTCATGAGGTTGCGTTAGCCGACGTAAACATGTTTAAAGCGTCTGGTTACTAAGGAGAAGAGCAGTTCGAATCGCGACCGCAGCGCAAATGTTAATTCCAAGCCTGTCCTTACATTCAATAACTTCGGTGAATTATTGTTGATATTTATATCACCTCTGACTGTGGTACATTCGCGTTCATTGGTGGGGTGCTATTCCAATACTGAAGAGCCTAGGAAACTTTGATACGTATTTCAGAGGGGAACACTGAGCAGAATTAATGTATGTGTTACGGAGGGAACGAACACCTATGGAATGTCTTGGAACGCCGACTTCGTGGCAGGCCTCGCCGACCTACATCGATAGCTCTCCTCAGAGCAGCACTCTGCTGCCATTCCCCGAGAAACCTTCCAGCACCTGATTGAACGTATGCCTGCGAGAGTACTCGTCAAGGCCAGGGGTCTCCAATTTACTAGCCCACGAGGGCCACATTTCACGTTCCGAATCGCAGTGAGGGCCGGATAGCATATTTGACGATTACTGGAGAATGCGATAATAACGCCTACTTTGACCCGTGATGTCACTGATAAGGTGGAAACCCCAATGTTACCTCTATATGGTATTATCGCCAAAATATCACCCGGAAAGAAAGATTAAGAAAATGCAGTTTAGGTGACGGCGGCTCCTGCTGAGCATGTATATATTGTTGGTGGGCCGCGGCGGAGTAGCCGAGCGGTCTAAAGCACCTCGCTGCGGAGCGCGCGGTTGCTCGCCGTGGAGGTTCGAGTCCTTCCTGGGGCATGGGTGTGTGTGTTTGTCCGTAGGTTAGTTTACCTAGGTTTAAGTAGTTTGTAAGCTACGGACTGATGACCACGCAGTTTGGTCCGATAGATTTACAGACATCTGAACATTTGATTGTTGGTGGTAACAGTTCAGATCACTGACAACGGAGTACTACACTTACGTGATGATGTTGGCAGCGGTAGCTGTGCAGCACATAGTTGTTCTGGTCAGTTGTTTGTTTACGAGCGTCAACTGAAAGTCGTGTTCCGACGAAATTTATGACATACTAGCAAAATTCCCGCGGCTTTGCACGCGTAGACTGGATGGTCTGCATTGGTTGTTTCTACTTCTAAATATAAATTTTCATAGATTTAGCTTTAAAAATGCTTTTCTAATCAAGTATTTTGATATAACTCTCCATTTACTATTGCACAATTGTTGGCAGAATTCAAAACATCCCGAAATGCATTTTCTTTAAATTATAACCGTGATTCCAAACCCAAATTTTCACATTCCTAGTAGCAAAACAGTCTTGGTAGCACCCTGAAAAGATTTTATTTCGTCCACTTAATGGTTGAATTTCCAAGAATATCGAAGTTTTTTATTTATTCTTCAAAATTGCCTTGATAGCTACGTATTTTCAAACAGACGTTCATTCCCTATTTCACCCCCTTAGGGATGGGAATATCGATAAATCGCCTACAGTTCAAGATAAACAACATCTACAGATTTCAAGTTTCCATCGTCTGTAGATTCACTTTTCAGCACCATTTTCTGTCTTTTAGAAACGGTTCGAGAACGCGAAATTCCTTTTTTACGCTTTGGCATCTTTCTTGGTAGTTATACTTTTCAAACTACAATATGCACTTATTTTTCTTTATTCGTACGCTTGCTGCAGAATAAAACCGAAGAACGTACATCAAGTTTCGCTGTATATAACCTCTTTGCTATTATAGTGCCAAAAGTCATCGCTGGTCTTCAGTGCGATTTTATATAAGTCGACGACTTTCAACTGTTATATCATCCACCCTCTTGTAGCTATCGACACGGAACTGCTAATCCAGTTGTCAGTATTTTGATCCTAGGCACTAAAGTTGTCTTTCCAGTGTTTATATTGAGATCACTGGTATATTGCCAGTGTAATTAATGCTCAGTTAATGTATGTCTGTGCTTCCCAGTGTTTTATCTTTGAGTCTTTTTATCTTTGAGCATCTGTTTATCGTGGTATTGCTGCACATTTTACGCATTTTTGTTCGCCACAGTCACCCACCGCCACACACCGCGTCCAAACCACCACAGTGCACACCGCGAACTTAAGGGCTACTCATGCATAACCGCCATAGGTCTGCAGTGAATAATTTTGGCTACCAAGTGAAATATACGGACACACGTCCCACGTTCCATTTTTATATATGTATATTGATTAAATTTTTTTCACACTGTAATGTCCATTGCAAACTATTAGCCGGCCGCGGTGGCCGAGGAGACTGAGGCGCTCCAGTCATGGTCTGCACGGCCACTACGGTCGGGGTTCGAATCCCCCCTCGGGCATGGATATTTGTGCCGTCCTAGTTCGTAAGTAGTTTATAAGTAGTTTGTAAGTTTAGGGACTGATGACCCCGTAGTTAAGTCCCATAAACTATACAAACAAACAAACAAGCAAACTATCAACTGTTTCACTAGTTCAACTTCTTAGTATTTTGTAACTAACACGTGGTCGATATATGGATGCAAAATAATAATAAAAAAAAAGCCCCCGAAGTATAACACACTCTCAAAAATAAACCAGACAGTCGCTTCAACTCCAGCGCTACATATTCAATCGTTTCACGCCTATCAATTTGTTACGTCAAAGTGACACGCCAGTGGTTACCCATGTTGGTACTGGCCCGATGAATGATGGGAAGTGAAGACCAATCAGGAAAGGCGTTCAGACAGAAAATAAGATTTTTTTTCTCTCCCATGGCTGGAATTAATCAAGGAATTGTTGTTGCAAATTGTGTATGACTGTCGGGAATGCAGATTGTAATGGAAAAATAACACAAAAACAGCCTTTACATGGATGTAACAGATTTCCTAATTAATGTAAATTGAGCACATTTACCTTTATTGGTAATTTAAAAGACTTGTTCCAACTCAAAGCAACAAAATTAGTCACCCCCACAGTGACTATATCTGTTATTTTAGTTTTTCAACGAACATAATGACTTTTAGGTATGTTATAACCAGCTACCTAATAGCAAAACTTAATTTCCACCTGTGAATCGAGCAGAAATGCCATTTACAAGTAAATGTTCTAAAACAATATTTTTTTCAACGCGTATGTCACGATGTTACTCGTAAAATATATGTCCGTTCACAGCCCCAAATTGTTTTCAAAATGTAAGGGCATTCTTAAGGCAGCACGCCACTCCTGATCAGCTGCCTTCTCTTCCCATCACTCATCACGCTCTACCTACATTACATCAACTAGAATCGGCTGTCTCCAAACCTACTGCGAGTTATTTAACTCAACATACTAGCTACAAACGTGATCTACAGAACAACTTTTGTTGGTCCCACATTTCTCAAAAGAATAAAATAATTTCTTTGGTTTTGCAAACCCACAAGGCTACAATTTTACCTCCGACACCTGTGGCATTGTATGCTGTTGGCAGAGACGAATGTGCATTAAAAATTCACACAGAATGAGAATAATGATCTTTTGTGTTGAAATAAATACTAAATAACTGTCATACACTATACATTTGTTCCAGAATATTATTAATTTTGTTCTAAACTAGCATTCAGCTTCATAGGTTATCTTCAGACAACTTAATACTGCAGATTATCCACATCACACCAGCTATTGTTTGGAGTACGAAGATCTTACAAAGATAAATGTTCCTTCTGCTGTTCGATTAACAGGTTCGTGTACTCTATTCCGGTCAGTAAATTATCATTGAAAATCGAACATTTCGTTACTAACATTAACATACTTTTCTTTTTTTTATTAAAATTTTTCAAACTGTAGCTCTAACATTTTTGTAGCGTTAAAATGTCTCTTAAATCACTGAGATTACTCATATATTTAGAATTAACATGTTTGAGTAACGAAAATGTTTGTAACACCTATGTGTAGTGTCAAATACAGATAACCATGAAGAGTCTTTGATGAAAGAGTAGTTTTATTTGGGAAGAAACTTATAAAACTGAACAATACTGCCTTTCTTAAATTTGTCCTTCATTGACTCATCTTCTAGTATATCAATTATTTCAAATTGCAACACTGCAGGAACATCTTTCACTTCACTTCACAAACTTTGTGTAAAATTCGTATTTCCTTACTGTGCTTTCTAAATTGGAAAACTTGCAAGACATCCACATGAAATCCGCATGAAAAAGAGCGCGGGAAGCTTGAAACACGTTTAGTGGTTCGCAATTATCGAAATGCGAATCAATTTTCTGTTTGATATTACTTTTAAAAAGTATTAGCTTCAGTCGTAAAACTTTAATGTGGATGTGAAGATCACAAATAAAATTCCTCCCCCCCCCCCTTAAAGTTTTTTGTTCAGTAATATTCAGGCAAAAGAAAGTTGACAAAATTTTACCATGCGTGAATCACCTTACTGCCGTGTGGCGTGGGAGATCCTTTTCTAGGAAACACTTCAGTTTGTGGTGTTTGATTCAATGGCTTCAAATAAAGTTCACAACAGAAATTAACAGTTCTCATTATACAAGACATATCCACGGAGTTCTCTCTGATGAAGAACACATTACCGGTCATTACCTTTGCTTTCATAGTCTCTATTTATTATGCCAATAAAACCAAGAACTTTGCCACACTTTCTCCCTTTACTCATTGAGTTTCATTCAAATGAGAAAGAAGATGGTGCTCTTTGTGGCTGAAGTTAACTGTACTTTTTTAAATATGTCATCACCCGTTGTTGTACCATTAAGGAAATATTCTAGTTCTTCGGTACTTCAAAAAGTTTGAACTAACACTTCTAAACAACAACAGAACTTCGGCATTATTACTGATGTCAGTAGATTTGACCAGGGCTATAGAATACCAAACAAAGTTGGATGCCCTTTCTTGTAACTGACTTGTTAAATCGGAAGCAATGTCTATAACTCGACGCGCCACAGTATTTGCTGTGAGGGAAACATTACATTGTTCCATTTTTCCACAGAGCAATTCTTCAGCTGTAATCAGCATGCTGTTCTTTATGTAATCACAATCCGTGAATGGCTTTCGTCTGACGATTTCATGCGCCATTCTGTAGCATCCTTTCGTAGCGGCTTCAATTTCATAAACCCGTTAACTAAAAATCTTTTGTTCCAAACAGTCTACGATTTAACATTTCCAATTTGTGCTCACGTATATTGTCTTTGAACGCATCAAACTGTGCACCAAGCATTGTTTCATAATGACGGTGGATATTAAAGTCCTAGAGTACAGCTGTGAGTTCATTGCAGACTATACAGATGGCTTTATTGCTATAGACGATTGTAGACTTTCTCGGCGTATTCCATTAATGAAGTTTTCTCGGGTAATCAGCCGAGTGATGGCGTCGTCTTGTCGCAACGTTTCGATGAGCTTCGTGCTCATCATCTTCTGGCGAAGTGACGGGCTGTGCGCTCACTCCTTGACATCCCTCTCTGTGAGGGAGTGTACTGGGGAGTTTGTGGCCATTTGGCCTATACTCCTCTGTGTATTGTGTGATGTTTGTGTGTCTTTTACTGTTTTTAAATGTCTGTGGATTGTGTTGGAGATTCAGTGTGTGAGACTAGTGCTTGCCCTGGGTGGGCGTGAGGTTGGTTTGGTTGGGTAGGATTGGAATTTGGGGTGGGTGTTAGGATATTCCTCTTTGATCTACGGATCAAAGATGGTCAGGGACGCTTATGCTTGTCGCGGGACATGTCATACCTAAGTAACGAATAAGCTCGTTTCCAGATCTTGGAAACGCTCTTTTAGGAAAGGAACTCCAGCAGCAACGTGTAGGTCGTCCGTAGGAAATTCATGGGGAAGGTGAAGAGCCCTCTTGAGGCATCGGTTCTGCAGTACTTGCAGCTTGTCTATGTGTTTCCTGGCTGCATAAGCCCAAGCTGGGCAGGAGTACTCCATTTGGAGACGGATTAGGGAAAGGTAGGTGTTAACTCCAACGGAAGGGGATAGGGAGCTGTTGTAGTTTAGGATAGGATACAGGTCGGGCATTCTGGCGCAGACTTTCCTGTAAACCTCGTCTACATGGGGTTTCCACGGAAGACGATGGTAACGCCCAGGTACTTGGGATCCTTGGAGGTGGAGGTGGAGGGGGGGGGGATTTTGAGGAGGACCGCGTTTCTCGAGCTTCTTTGTGAACAGCATGGCCTGAGATTTTTCGGCGTTGATAGTGATTCGCCAGGGACGGGCCCATGTGTCTGTGTTAACTAAACCCCTTTGTAACCTACGTATGAACTGGCCCTTGTTTGGGTTTCTAGTAAAGAAGGCTTTGTTTCATAATGACGGTGGATATTACAGTCCTAGAGCACAGTTGTAAGTTCATTGCAGATTATACAGATGGCTTTATTGTTTATTTGCGTGACGAAGTATTTCACGCCCTATGTTTTACTGAATAGTCGACACTAAGCATCGATTTTTCTCTTTTTCGTTTCAACTGACATACTGAACACTCTACACTTATTCAGCCCAAAAATCGTACACACTTTACAATCAAAGAAAGCCTTATGTAACAAGGGATACGCTACAACGAACGAAACAAACAAGACGAAATTAGGAAAGCAAGATAGCCAGGAAGCTACTTGAAACTGAAACTTCCTGGCAGATTAAAATTGTGTGCCGGAACCGGGACTCGATCCTGGGACCTTTGCCTTTCGCGGGCAAACGCACTACCGACTGTGCTATCCCGACACGACTCACGAGGCCGCCTCACAACTTTACTTCCGCCAGTACCTCGCCTCCTACTTTCCAAACTTCACAGAAGTTCTCTTGCAAACACACAAGACTAGCACTCCTGGAAGAAAGGATATGGTGGAGACATGGCTTTGCCACAGCCTAAGGGATGTTTCCAGAATGAAACTTTCACTCGCGAAAGGCAAAGGTCCCAGGTTCGAGTCCCGGTTCCGGCACACAATTTTAATCTGCCAGGAAGTTTCATATCAGCGCACACTCCGCTGCAGAGTGAAAGTTTCATTCTACTTGAAACTGGTGCGCTGTCCGTATGAAAGCCCTCCGCCGGCGGTATTTCGGAGACCCCTGGTCAAGCCTATGGGTGGGCCAACACCATATTGAATCCCAGCATTGCCGATGTAGGGCGCCATAAACTTGTGATTTTCATCCAGGTGCCGCGATAGTTTTGATCAGGTAGTGTACGTGTGTGGCCGGACTTAGGTACTGCTGTGGCGAAGACGGAAGGCAAGGTAGGGCGCCACAGCTGTCGGCTGTCTCTGTCGGCGCCACCTCAGGCGTCTGCCGCCGCACCGCGCCGGCAGTCATTTATTTGCCGCGCCGCTGGGCTGTGGCCACGCCGCCGGCCTTGGGTCGGTCGCGCCTCTGCGAACATGCACCCCGGCTATTTCTCTCTCTGTTTCCTTCTTTCTCTGCTCCCGTCCCTCCCAAACCCGTCTATTTTGGTCTGGAGAGATGTTGCAATTTCTTCGCAGCCAGGAGCGCCTCGCGCATCTCCTCCGCAAAAGTGTTTTATGATCCACCGCCAGAGGGAGACGCCACGCCACCTCTTTGCTCCTCCCCCCCTCACACACACAGCGCTACTGGCTGGTCAAAGCTCCTGGCGTGGGAGGGGAGGGAGGGAACAGCTGCCGGCCATAACATCGGCGATATATCCCCGTCTCGCGGTGCGAGATAAGAGACACACATCGACGCGCTCATTTAACACGGAATGCCAGGGAGCTGCCTCTCCGTCTCACTCGATGAACACAATAAAAGTAAGGAATGAAGGCCACGACGGAGTGGCTGAGTGCTCCAAGGCGCCATCCTGCGGAGCGCGAGGTCGGAGGCTCGAATCCTCCCTCAGCATGGGTGTGTTGACCTTAGTTTAAGGCCGGCCGCAGTGGCCGAGCGTTCTGCGGCGCGTCAGTCACAGTCTGCATGGCCACTACGGTCGGGGGTTCGAATCCCCCCCTCGGGCATGGATATTTGTGCCGTCCTATTATTTAGTTCATAAGTAGTCTGTAAGTTTAGAGACTGATGACCCCAAAGTTAAATCCCGTAAGCTCTAAAAACATTTGAACATTTTCTTAGTTTAAGTAGTTTGTAAGCCTACAGACTGATAACCGCAGCAGTTAAGTCCCACAGATTTACAAACATTTGATTTTGAAAGAACGAAGATGTTTAATGTCCCTTTGAATGAAATTAAGCTGAAGGAGACGATTGACCAAAGGAACAATTCGTGCATAGTTCACATCTACATCTATACTCCGCAATTCACCGTAAGGTGCGTGGCGGAGGGTACACTGTACCACTACTAGGCATTTCCTTTCCTATTCCACTCCCAAATAGAACGAGGAAAAAAAGAATTCCTATATGCCTCCGTACGAGCCGTAAATTTCTCTTATCCTGTCTTTGTGATCACTACTCGAAATGCAAGTAGGCGGCAGCAAGATCGTTCTGCAGTCAGCTTCAAATTCCGGCCCTCTCAATTTCCTCAACAGAATTTCGCGAAAAGAACTTCGTCTCTCTTCCAGCGATCCCCAATTGAGTTGCCGGAGCATTTCCGTGACACTCGCGCATTGGTCCAACCTAGCTGCTCGCCTCTGATGTGCGTTCACGTCGTCCTTTAAACTGGTCTGCTGCGGGTCCCAAACACTTCAGCAATGCTCAAGACGTGGCCATACAAGCGTTTTCTATTAGTTGTTTGTCCTTCGACATCTAATTCTACACGACTGCTGTGCAATTTACTCTTCAGTTCTTGACAGATAGTTGATCCAAACATTTTCAGAATATTTCTCTAGTATTCCACTCTCGAATAGCGAGCTGAAAAGCCGGTTCGAACCCTGATTTCTGTAATTTTATTATTATGATGGCTAACAGTATTACTTGTATGTTTGCGTCCTTAATTATACAAAGGACTTTTCGGGTAATTTAATTGTGTTTTTTCAACCTTTCCGAATGTTCGTAGGTAAAAATATTCTGGCGAACCCCTTCAAAGAAGAAACATTCTAGACACTCCCCATACCCGTCATTGGTACGTATCCTAACAAAACTATTTTGGCGTCTCAAAGGCAACTACTTTAATTTTCTTTCTGTTGATACAACTTTCTTGTAGATTGCTGGGCGCTGTTTTTGTGTATTTTTCCGAGTGGAAAGCATTATCCCCATTTTTAGTTGATTACCAACAGAAATATAAATTGGGCACAATGACTGTTTTGCATTTCAGGTATGACTTAGAAGCGAACATTCTGATGTTCCCTTATTTAAACAATACTTCGTTGTAAGTTATTAGCTTTGAGTGTCCATGAATTATATGGGAAGAGACATCCGTATAACTTAAATTGAGAGGCAGTCAGTAACACGTTCTGAAGCGAATTTCACACAGTGGAGTGGTAAGCTCTACTACACATACAGCAAACTAACTGCAAAGTTGTACTTACAGTGATAGAAGAGTGAATTGCAGTTACATTTACCTGGAAAAGAAAGAAAATACAATTAGTCTCTAAAAAACAAAAAATGTACAAGTCACACAGAAAGCGTGCTATAGGTTGACTTTTGCAAAGAAAAAATAGGAACCATTCACTATTAATGATGTCATTTGTTTAAACAAAATAGCACCGTTGGCGGTTTCGAACCTAAAGGTTCATCAACTAACGATTGTTCATGTCCAAATACATTTGTTACATGTTCACATAAGTCATTTCATTAATCTTTTGTGTAATCTATGTCACTAACATGCCGACAATATTTTGCTTAAAGGAGCTACAATCCATAAATAAACAATAACAAATGTATTTGAACGTGAATAGCTGTCTGATGATTAACCTTTAGGTTCGAAACCGGTAACGACGCTATTTTCTTTAAATAAGTAGCATAATTAATAGAGGCTTATTGCAGTTTTTTTCTTTGATAGAATCACCTTTATCTTGTTCACAATTAAAATGACAGTTTTCGACAAAATAGGAAAATCGTGCTACCGTGAACAAATAACAGAAGAATGATAACGGAAGATTTGCGTTTATAGTGATCACAGAGAAAGACAAATAACGTAATTCAACCAGTTAAAAGTGAGGTGCAAGTAACACTCCGAAATGAAGAGTTTAGCGCAGGAGGAAAATTCGTGCTGGCCGCGGTTGCCGAGCGGTCTGCGGCGCGCCAGTCACGTTCTGCACGGCCACTACGGTCGGGGGTTCGAATCCCCCCTCGGGCATGGATATTTGTGCCGTCCTTAGTATTAGCTAGTTCATAAGTAGTTTGTAAGTTTAGGGACTGATGACCTCGTAGTTGTGTCCCATAAGCTCTACAAACATTTGAACATTTTTTGGGAAATTCGTGGCGGGCCGCGTCAAACTAGTGATCACTCAAACAAATACCGGGTGATCAAATAATAATGTAGATATAGAGGTAAAAATTGACACACATGCTTGGAATGACATGGAGTTGTATTAGAACCACATCTACTGTTATCGGGCCTTTTTTCTTCGAGGAACTGCGTGATTTTGGTTGTGTAACTGCTACCGTGACGAGTGAGAGGTACGCCGATATGTTACAGAATCGCATCATCCCCAGCCTGGCTGATAAACACCTGCAGGAACGTACGATTTTTATGCAGGATGGCGCTCCACCCCATAGGCGCGTGAGAGATGTTTTGCGCGCGTCGTTTGGTGATGATCGTGTGCTCAGCCGCCACTTTCGTCATACTTGACCTCCCAGGTCCCCAAACCTCAGTCCGTGCGAATTGGCTTTGGGGTTACCTGAAGTCGCAACTGTATCGTGATCGACCGACCTCTTTAGGGATGCTGAAAACTGATGCGTAAATCTGTCGTCTTACGTGAAACCTCGGCACACTGCCGTAATGGATATGTTCGTCGTACGTCCGTCACTGATTTCTCCGGTAAACCAGTGTTGCTTGGGTTTTAGCAGACAACTCTAGACAAAGGGCAATGATTCTGCCATTACGTGTAGAACGCCGGCCTCTGCGTCGTCCGTCGTGGAAGGCAATGGCTGAAATTCGGTATTCTCTGCACAATCTAGATATTATGAACCGTGAAATACAGGGTGTTTCAAAAGGGACTTTACAAATTCGAAAATTCATATTAATTTATTAAAAAGAGCTACAGAGCTGGTTTTAGTGTTGTTCCAAAGGAACATACAACACGTTTTTACCTTAAACTAACAGTGTTCGTTGTGGCTTCTGTTGGTTATGCTGCAGACATCCCATCGGTAACTGATTTCTTCCCAAACTCGCATCAGCATTGCAGGTGAAACTTGCTCAGTGGCGGCGTAGATTCTTGCTCTAAGTTCCGGTTGAGTGGCTGGCAAAGGAGGTACGTACACCATATCTTTGATGATGCCCCAGAAGAAAATGTCTAGCGGTGTCAGGTCTGGGGAACGGGCAGGCCATGCATGGCCAATCAATTTACCTAGAAAACGGTCATTCAGAAAATCCCGGACGTCAGTCAGATAGTGTGATGGTGCGCCGTCTCGCATGAAGTAAACATTTTGTTCTCCGTCGTTATCGATCTGTGGTATCAAAAATTGTTGCAACATAGCCAGGTACATTATCCCGTTGATGGTTCATTCTTGGAAAAGAAAGGGGTCTTCTTGATCAACGCACAAAAAACGTTCACCTTAGGGCTAACACGAGCATATTGCAATATTTCAGGTGGATTTTCACTGCCCAAAATTCTACAGATGTGTTTGTTAACCTTAACACGTAAGTGAAAAGTTGACTCGTCAGAAAAGATTATGTTGCCCAAGAAATGTTCATCACCATCCACTCGCTCTAACATATCCGCACAGAAGTTCATCCGGGCAATCTTATCAGTGTCTTTAATTGCTTGTAAAAGCGACAATCTGTACGGTTTCAAATGCAAACGTTTTCTCAACATACGCCAAACTGTTGTATGTGTAACTTGCAATTCACTAGATGCACGTCTGGTCGATTTCGTAGGAATGTTGACAAAACTCTGTCTCACTTGCTCAACGACTTTGTCAGATGTGCTTGGACGACCTGGTATTTTCTTATGTCTTACTGAACACACCGCTTCTACAAAACATTTATGCCACTCATAAATTGTAGGCCTACTAGGAGGATCTTTACCACACTTGGTATGAAATTTACGCTGAACTGTTGTCGCCGACTATGCTTCTTCTAAGCAAAACACGCAGCTAGCACACTCGGGTCCAGTGAAGACAGCCATCCTTAACGTAACTGCCGATAGCGCTTGTTGCAGCAGAATTCTGCACTAGCGAACTGCGCGAGTCAAAACTTGATTTATTTTCCTTTGAAACAACACTGAAACCATCTCTGTACTTCTTTTTAAGAAATATATATTAATTTTGAAGTTGTAAAGTCCCTTTGAAACACCATGTACTGAATTCCGTAAATACTTTCGAAATGAAATGTCTTATACATCTAACTTCAGCCACCATCCCGGGTTCAAAGTCTGTTAATTTCTGACATGCCGACATAATTACGGGACAAGTCATCTCACGTCAACCACGGGAGCGTTCTTTTATACCTCCTGTACATGTGCTAGCGCCATCTGTATCTGTGGATGTCGCGATGCCATCACTCGTCACCTCAGCTCCAGTACAGGTAACGCTGTAGCTGGTATTTTCTCCATTACATGGCGGACACCCGCGAGAACAGCATATTGTATAATTTCATGTTTTCTGAGTTTTCCACATTTACCTGGCTCTTTTCAATGTCAGTGTTTACACTACCTATTGCTCAAAGAACATTGAAGACCTTGGAGACCTCTCTCTTTACACAAAAAGATCTTCTCCATAAGAATCATTACGTTTTCACCCCACAAACTGACGCGCTAATGGCTGTGAAGGTATTGGAGAGAGCAGTCTCATAGCCACAATATGTGTCGTCATGCTGTGTCTGGATGTATAGGCAGCCTTCGACGCAGCTTGGTGGCCTGGTATTTTAAAGACGTTGCGAGAGTATAAGTCCTGGTAAATTGTATAACCTTACACGCAGCTATTTCAATCAGAGATCTGCAACATTAAATGTCACTACAAGTGACAACACTCAGCTAGCTCGAGAGATGGTTCTGACGAATAGGCGAATCATTATCGACGAGGTAGCATCCGCTTTGAACATCAGCCGTGGCTCCGCCCATCACGGCATCCACTACGGGCTCGGATTCCAAAAGGTCTGCGCACGTTGGGTACCAAGAAAGCTTACAGACGACCATAAGCTCACCCGTGTTAGAGTCTGTCAACGCTTACTCACTCGCTTCAGCAACGAAGGTGATGCAGTTTTTGAGCAGAATTGTCACCGGATATGGGTGCATCACTACGATCCTGAGGCAAAGCGCCCGAGTGGAAACACCCTGGAACACCGATCAGGAAAAAAGTCAAGACAGAACCATCCGCAGGACTGTTTTGGGACTCTAGAGGTCAATACTGGTAGAGCTCATGGAAATATAAACGACTATCAATAGTGCCAGGTATAAATTGATGGAATAGAAGCTGAAGCTAGAAATTCGCTACAGACGGCGAGGTTTGCTGTCGAAGGAGGTTTTGTTGTTGCATGACGATGCACGGCCACACACGGCCCATCACACTATTGAAACCATCAAGAAGATGAAATGTGAGGTATTGGAACACCCTCCCTACAGCCCAGACATTGCTATAAGTGATTTTAACTTGTTTGGGCCATTCAGGGATGCTTTGTGTACTCGCTGATTTGCCTCAGATGTGAACATGTGAAATGCGGTGCAAAAGTGGCTTCGCGACCAACAGAAAACCTTTGTATATTTGTGTGGTGTCTGTTCTATCGGACATGTCCGAAAGAACAGACATCACGCCAATATAGTAAGTATATACACGTGAAGACGACGTTAGGTTCAGTCGATTCACCGCAGATGGACGGGAAACCGTAATGGCGAGTGTAAGAGGGCATGGACGGTAGGAGCGCTACAGCCATGCGAGTTGTGGAAGTCGGAGACGGACGGGAGGCGAGCACGGGTAGCCAATTGGCGCCGGGCGGGGAGGCTCAAAGCACCGGTAACGGGGCTGAACGCCCTCTGTAATAACAACAACAACAAAAATAGTATGGTTAAGGCGACCGCTGTCCCGCATGAAAATACACTTTGTAAGTTATATTACAATCTGTTTGTTGGCTAAAAATACGAGCCCCTGACTACCAATCCATTCTGTGAAAACCGCACATCAATCGCACTTTCCTTTTCCGAAATATTTGCGGTGCAGGTGTTAGGTGATTCATCCTGTATATATAGGCCTTCATTTGTATTTATTCATGGTGTAGACATTTGTGTCGTAAAACATAAGTATCTTCCTGCTTGCAAATATTTATACTCTTTTGTAGGGGAACGCTAGTACAAAAAAGAATACTGGACTCTGGTGCAACATTTTCGTTATACACTGGAAAAAAGGCAGAATAAAGAAGATACAAAAGCATTTATGTAATATGAACGAGCTCGACCAGAATATGTTAACTTCCGATGTCAGCAAACACCATTACAGTTCCTTCCTTCTTCGTATACGCATTCTTCAGCACGCTCGAATATTTAGAACTCGACACTCGGGTCAATCTACAGATCATTGATGTCATAGACGCACTCGCGATGGGATTGGCTGCTGATTTATACGCATATACAAACAGCGCACGTACTTCGAGTAGTCAATTTTCACCACAAAGTCGATCGTGTAAAACGGCGTTTAGCCTCGTTCACTCTTAAAATCGATTCATAGTAATATCTCATTATATGAATGATAACTGCAATTAAAAAAACAATAAAGGTAAGTTTAAAATTATTCTGCTATTTTCTTTTTAGTGGTCCTTACAAGTCTGAAAGCATTTACTTAGATTTAGAACTGAAAATCCCATCGAAAACGAAGGTTATACCGGAAGAATCGAGCCGTCCCCTGTCGCCGCAAATGTCACGGTGACCTCCAGCAGGGACGCGCAGAGGTGCGCCTCTTGTTTCTGCAGTCAGTGCGTCGCGAGAAAACAATGAAACGCAGGAGGCCGATGCATTCTGCACGTTCCATCACGTGCTAGGCGTACGCTCGCTTGCGTAAGCACTTAATTGGCAGACTGCATGTTCGTTGTGAGGTAACAAAAAAACCTTCTATATGAAACAGTGAAGTGAAGGGAGTGCATTTTCTCGGATTCTCGGTGGACTGTATTCTCAAAAATTTGTTCGAATTGACTTCCATTTGCAAATACTTGGCCGTATTTCTAATTACTCTCGGTTAGGAAAGAAAATTTACAAACTGAGAAGCTCAATGTATGGGAGATACCCACAAAATTCTCGGATAATATAAGTAAACAGTGCCTATAAGTCGTACTTAAGCAATTCGGAACGTAAATACAGATCAGTGGCGGTACTGGCAGTGTCTTATGTGTTCACTGGTTCAGTGAAACCCTGGAAAAAATCTTGTCGTGACAAAAAAGTAAATAAAAAGTGAGACTTCCTGGCAGATTAAAATTGTGTGCCGGAACCGAGACTCGAACCTGGGACCATGTTCTGCCAGGAAGTTTCATACCAGCGCAAACTCCGCTGCAGAGTGAAAGTTTCAGTCTGTAAACATCCATAGGCTGTGGCTAAGCCATGTCTCCTTTCTTCCAGTAGTGCTAGTCTTACAAGTTTCGCAGGAGAGCATCTGTGAAGTTTGAAAAGTAGGAGGCGAGGTACTGGCGGAACTAAAGTTGTGAGGCGGCATCGTGAGTCGTGTCGGGATTGCTCAGTCGGAAGAGCGGTCGCCCGCGAAAGGCAAAAGTCCCAGGTTCGAGTCCCTGTTCCGGCACACAATTTTAATCTGCCTGGGAGTTTCTTATCAGCGCACACTCCGCTGCAGAGTGAAAGTTTCATTCTGGAATATAATAAGTGTTTTTTAACTATCATTCTTGGTTTCGTTCTTCTATCAGATCATTTTATATACAAGTTCAAAGTATTTTTATCGCATGAGAAACGCTTTATGTCACGGAGACAGCACTTACACGAGTCGTAGCGCGGCCGTTTAATATTACCGGCAGCGGCCGCAGCGATGCAATGCGCATGCGCGGCTGAGGTTCAAATTCTCTTCTGAACCCCTTGGAGGCAGCATATGGGGGCTCCCGCGGCAGGGAGGAGCGATTAAAAAATGCAGTTGTTATCCGTTTGACCTACGGCTGCGCCGTCTAGCGGACCAACCATAGCGCCATCTCTTTTCTCCCTTCAAGCTAGAAAAGTTTTGTTCTTTGTAGTTTTTTCATTTGATGCTTATTTCGTGAGAAAGTAAGTTCCGTTTGGTAATAAAATGAAATTGTAGACACAGAAGAAATTTTTATTGCACAAAATTCTACAACTCTTAAGCTACTTTTCCACATAACTGTCGAAATTTTGTAGGCATAGCGTGCCACAAGTTTTTCCATGCATCCTTCACAAAAGGTTGTCGCCTGTGTATTCAACCATGTGGTCACAGCTCTTTGTCATAGTTGCATTGTTGACCACCAAGGACAGATTTTAGGTATAAGAAGAGATGAAAGTCGCTAGGAGAGAAGTCCGAGCTGTGTGGAGGATGATCAAACAGGTCCCACTGAAATTTCCGTAAGAATTGTTTGCTCACATTCGGTGTGTGAGGTCAGGCATTATCGTGAAAAAAAATCCTTTGACAGTAATCCTCTTCTTACACCTAAAATCTGTCCTTGGTGGACAACACTTCAACGATGATGACGAGCTGAAAGAACATGTTAGCACATGGTTGAATACACTGGCGGCAACATTCTATGAAAAAGGCACACAAACCCTTGTGCCATGCTATGACAATTGCCTACAAAATTTCGGAAGCTATGTAGAAAAGTAGTTTAACAGTTGTAGATTTTTGTACAGTCAATATTTTTTTCTGTATCTGTACCCGTTCGTTTTATATAACCAAACGGAACTTACTTTCTGGACGCGCCTCGTATTTGGCCGAGTCACTATCGATGGACCACCCTGTATATACTGAGGCGGTTTTATTGACTCTTAACAAGCAATCGGAGATAGGTTGCAATTGTGTGTCACAGTCGTTATATACGTTTGTACTTCGAAAATTGAGAGAGAGAAATATTTAAATTCTGGTATCGAAGAGTTGAGTATGTCTGTCGTTCCCATGCGATGTTGTGCTAAAAGACGGAGATGTGTATGTATTCTGCGGCGCCCTCCTTTCAGTGTGAGTAACGGCGGCGAGCAGACGCAGCCCCAGAGGGGACAAGGGCCAGTGTTCCGTGGAGTGGGTCGCGGTGGCCGCTCGGTCGACACGTTGCACAACGGCCACCCGCCACGCGGATCGGATGTGGCGTGGCGCTGCCGCATGCCGCATCCATTATCCCGCTTACAGCTCACTCTGTTATTTTCGGTTTAGTAATTGCCCCATCGCCCTTCTTGACTAGACCCTAACGTGCTAGCATACGTTCGCATATCATCAAGTTTTCACTTAAAGTACTCATCACTTATTGTGTTATCTATTATTTATTCAAGACCATCGCTTTCGACATTCTACTGTGTGAGCCTCTGGTCACATAAAATTACTGGCATTAAGCTGCTCATTAAAGTGTTCCACATAAAATTTGGAAGGTGTACTGATTGATAGTCATATATAAAATCATGTACTGGTGGCTGGTCACTTCCATGGAGGTACTCAACCACACTTGTGCACTAAAGGTAAAGCAGTAAGCAATCCGAAGATTGGTTTGAACACCACAGTGCTTTACCAGGCACGGTCCTGTTTGGAGTGGGATGCCGTTGCCTTCCTCCGACCTCGAACTGACTTACCCAGCCAGTTATAGGGGGACCTACAGTTTAACGTAGGTTCCGAACCACGATGCTACTCGATACTTTCCACATATTCAACACTGCCAGAGGTGAAAGAAGTGGAAAGTGACAGATAAAAATCCTAGGACCTGGCGGTATGGTGGTTAATATTTTATGTACCTCCATGGAGGTGCTCAACCAGACATGTGCAATTTAAAAATGTTCAAATATCTGTAAATCTATCGGACCAAACTGCGTGGTCATCAGTCCGTAACTTACTAACTACTTAAACCTAGGTAAACTAACCTACGGACAAACACACACACCCATGCCCCAGGGAGGACTCGAACCTCCACGGCGAGCAACCGCGCACTCCGCAGCGAGCTGCTTTAGACCGCTCGGCTACTCCACCGCGACTGACTTGTGCAATATTGTGGTTATTATTTTATGTATATTTTACTGTTTTGATTTTGATCAGCCATCCATTTCATATCTTTTGTATCCCAGCCTCGTCGCCGCTTTTGTGTCTCGTGTCTCGTTTCTCGTTTCCGTCGGTGGCTGAGTAGAAAGAGACCGACACAGGAATAAAGGATGCACGCGTGTGCAGCTACGGAGGTGACCAGCCAGTGGTACAGCAGAAACTAGAACACTAGGCTAAATTAGAACAAGATATATATTTCGTGGAGTCTTGGTAATACTTAACTTTTACATAGTTCTTGACTGCAGATTGCTGATACATAGTTTAGATAGAGTCCTGCTTACTGATGATTCCTAGTGCCTATCCGATAGCGAAGTCTTAACTGGTGCCTATCTGATTCCGAAGTGGCCGATGCAGCAATCGTGGCCACGAACGGAGTTGCAGCAGAGGGCGCACGTGGCTAACGTCGTATGAACGCCGCGCCGTGCGTGCATGGCGGCGCGCTGCGAAAATACGTGGCGCGCACTTCATACTTGTGCGACACCACAATATCTATCCACCAGCTCCTGATTTTGTATATGACTATCTACCAGTAGACCTTGGAGGTTTTATATGGAGCACTTTAATAAGCAGATTAATGCCAATTGTAGGAGACCAGAGGAGGGCACCATATATTGTCGAAACCGGTCGTCTTGAATAAACAAACAATAAAAGTTGCGATTTGGCATCTCTCATATCATCAAGTTTTGTGGGTCTAGAAGGGAAGTCATGAGATTAACAAGTATGTTGAGCAAGTGAACCTCTCATTATAAAAAACGTTTACAGTGAATGCCATCATGAGGGTACCCACGACCTGTGTTTTGAAGCGTGTGTGTATTGGGAGGGGGATTGGTGGGGATAGTGTTTATTAACATAAATACTGATGTTTACACTAGGTATCTTCTACCTACAATTTGTTGGTTTTTTTTTTTTAATTTAGAGAATATAGTTTACATGAGATATATTCATTTGTCAATATGACAGTTAACAACTCACCGCAAAGACGTAACAACGAGGTTCGACAGTCTCAGGAGATGACGGTCTTGTGACTGTGAAGTGTGCCTCTGTGATTGTGTGAATGCTCTTTATTCTGAAGAAGATCATGGCCGACAGCTTAACTGTTGTATGTGTGCGTATGAGACTGTCGCAGGTCATCGTAGTCTTTGCGGCGAGTTGTAAACTGTCATTGTTGTTGAATTCGAATCTGGAGTTTCCATTACTAGATATTCATTTGTCTCTTTTTGTCAATTAATTTATTGAATAAAGTAACTGCTTTACTTATCGTCTTAGCAATCTAATGGGTCCTAGTAATCTACTTGCAATTTGCAGTATTATTTTTCTACAATTACTGCACTCCACTTGTGTCAACTACTACTACATATCTTTGTATTTTTCATCTAGATCAAAAGTGATTTGAGACTACGGCTGCACCACCTTTTGTATTAAAAATTATGATAAATAAAGTCATTCGGTCAGGCCTTTCTATTCGGTCGATTTCCTTCAGTTTTGTTTTAAACTAAAGGTATTCATCCACAGATTTCTGATCAAGTATCAGAATTCACTTAACTCTCTCCTTTC
The DNA here is from genome assembly GCA_026315105.1 of Locusta migratoria. NCBI lineage: Eukaryota > Metazoa > Arthropoda > Insecta > Orthoptera > Acrididae > Locusta > Locusta migratoria. The sequence goes on from CM048745.1 coordinate 601,941,553, forward strand.
TTTATTTATATATAATAATATCATAGATTTAGAAGTTGCAACTGGTGTAAATACTAGGGAGCGAATACTGTTACCTGGCATAGACACCAGCTGACATTACAATGCCCTTCTCTTTTAAACGACGAAAATTTCCAATTAGATTACGGTTTTATATTACCATAAAAAAGCGCAGATTTAAGCACTCGATTGAGCTGGGATTTATTTGTCGGATCCAGTTTTAAAAAGTAGAAATTAAAGCTAAGGATCGAGGGACAGCCAATGTTGTCTCGAATGAACTATTGTAGAAAATTATATTGTATATTCTGCTAAAACCTATAATAAAATAATATGATTTGATAAATATTTACACTTATTTCCACTTTACGTCACTGACTACTAATGGTGTGAAGTATTAGCACAGGTCATTTACTTAATTTTATAAAAAAGAACACCTTCAGGTGTTAACGTTATGAGACCATTTAATGACTAGTTTCGGTAATATTAAAAACTTAAATACATAGTATTTTTGTTCCACAGTATTTTTTATTTGTTTGTTACGAGCAGCTTTCGGCTTCTTAGGTCATCATCAGTTTACATGCTACTAAACAAATAGTCCACACGTAACATTGAGGTTACAAATACAAAAACGGTTTTTCAAAGATATGTGAATTTGTGAATCTTTTATGTCTATGAATCGATACTACAGAACAAGTGTACTATAAATAAATGGATTTAAAATCCATGAATACACCTTAGGCTACAATTGTATTAAAATATTAAAACTGTGGGTCTGTATAACAAAGTTTTGTCAGATAGGTGATGGTACAAACAAAACGTGGATTCGATGTGACTAAGTATCAATACCACAGAACGTGCATAATATAAAATACAAATGGGGACCGAATGAGTACATTTTACATCAAATGTTCAAATGTTTGTTAAGCTTAAGGGATTTAATTACGGGTTCATCAGTCCCTGAACTTACAAACTACTTATGAACTACCTACAACTAAGAACGGCACAAATATCCATGCCCGAGGGGGATTCGAACCCACGACCGTAGTGGCCGTGCATACCGTGACTGAAGCGCCTCAGTCCCCTCGGCCCCCGCGACCGTCATTTTACATCACTTAAGGTTAGAAATATCAGAAGCGTCCAGGTGAGTAATTGGTGATTGTACAAGCAAATTGTAAACCTCAGGCAACATTGGAGGGTGGGGGGAGTAATTATGGCAAGAGGAATGAGAGGAATATGGAGTATTGGTATGGAACACATATGAAAAAATTTCGGTCTCGGTAATACAATATTACCACTTCAGACACTATCGCAGCACCCAAATTCTGATGTGATAAATCATGTCCTGTAAACAGGGTCTATATTAAAATTGAAATTCTTCTGGGCTATTTGCCGCTTCATGATAATATATTTCTCTAACGTTTCGGCTCCGTTACAGAAGCCTTCCTCAGGGAATATTCCCTGAGGAAAGCTCCCGCAATGGAGCTGAAACGTTTGAGAAATATATGACGCGGAAAATAGCTCAGAATAATTTCAATTTTAACAATAATGACCGCTAAAGACTACGCTCTTACAGGGTCTATATTGTTGAACTAGTACGAAGATTCACCTTTGTGCAATCTGCCTAATGATGCTATACTTCCAGGCATCAGCAGACAATAGACTGTTCTTTATTACACCTACTCGTAAAGGTCTGACTAGTTTACTGCTCCACATTTCTCAAGGTTATCCATATTGTTGAGATATTTGAAACACAAAGAGTCAAAGTAATTTTTCGTGACCTTAAGTACTGTACTTGCCTGTACTAACAAAATTTTTATTATTATTATTATTATTGTTATTATATACAATAGTGTTTGTATGTGGTAGTAGGTATCAGTCTCCCATTGTGCACTATGGTGGCTCGATAACGATAACGATAAGGGGGTGGAAGATATGGGAGTTGAAAGTTACCGCCTTATATAAAATTCTACGTGTGGGTGCATATATTTTGCTCTTCAGCAAAAACTACGCAATGGAATCGAACGATCTCTCTCTGTTGTTGTTGTACAAAGTCTCCCGTTGTAAACCATAGTAGTTCCGTGTCGATAGCTAATAGAGCGTGGAAGATATAGTGGCTGAAAGTCGTCAGCTTATAGAAAATTCGGGCTGAGGACCAGCGATGACTTTTGACATTCTAAAAAGAGGTTAGACTGTGGTTATATACAGCGAAACCTGATGCATATCCTTAAGTTGTTTTTCTGCAACAAACGTACGAATAAACAAAAATAAATGAATATTGCAGTTTGAAAATTAAAACTATCAAGAAAGATGCCACAGCGTAAGAAAGAAATTTCACGTTGTCGATCCGTTTCTGAAAGACAGCAAACGGCGTTGAAAAGTGAATCTACAGACGATAGAAACTTGAAATTTGTAGATGTTGTTTATCTTACACTGTAGGCATCAGCGATTTATCTATATTCCCATCCCTAAGAGGGTGAAATAGATTATGAACGGGTTATTTTGAAAATACGTTGCTATTCAGGCAATTCTGAAGCAAGAAATACAAAACTTCGCATTTAGATTTTTGATTGGAATTTAAAAAACACGTATTTCGAGATTTTTGGAAATTCGACCACTAAGCGGATGCAATAAGGGAAAATATTTTAAGGGTGCTACTAAGACTATTTTGATGCTAGAAATGCGAAAATTTTGATTTGAAACCATGGTTAGAATTTAAAAAAATTTTTTTTCGGGATGTTTTGAATTCTGCCATCAATGGCGCAGCAGGGAATAGCAAGTTGTATCAGAATACTTGATTATGAAACCACTTTTAAAGCTAAATCTATGAAAATTTATATTTAGAAGTAGAAACAACCAATCTCCGCGTGCGAAGTAGAGCGAATTAAGCTAGTTTTCCTATATTTTACGGTATGTTCTTTCCATTATATTTCGTAGCACTTTCTTGCTATATCAATTTTCCAACGATATAATTTCTCCAAGATTTTAAGTTAGTAAATGCAATTGTCTGTAATGGCATTTTTTATGCTTTGACAATAAAGTGTCTCAGCTTATTACATTAGTCGTTGCACGAATATAGAACCAGTTGTTACATATTCAGTCCTGATCGAAATATACAGTATAGTTTGGAGACCGGTTTCGATGTATTAATAGATAATCTTCTGATCTTTGACAACGGTGGTGTGAAGATCGCATTAAAATTCACAGAGAAGAGCAAAATAACATATCACGAGTAACAGTTTACTGCTGATTTTCACTTCCAAAGTATTTAAATATTCACGTGGTACACAATTTATTCAGGAAGTAACCTGTAGTTCGATAATAAATAGATACCTAAATTCGCCTATGAAATTCTGAGAACGAGAGGATAGAATTAGAGCGTTCGAAAAGCAGACTGGCATATTGAGGCCGCTGGAAGAGGATAAATGTGGAGAGCCAGAAGCTAATTAACGTCTCGCCCACAGTTCGGAGGCCTTTGATGTGGCAGCTACCTCCAGAACTGATTCGCGTGCTAATTACGCTGTGGATAGATCCACATATAAACCCGTATTCAGAAAGTTAAGCTGCGTGGATGGCAGGCTACTTGGGACGAACATCTTCACTTACTTCTCACTCCTTCCTGCAATGAATGGAAAGAATGACGATTTTTTATAAGCATAGTATCTACGAATGCCACGTGTTCGGTCCAGAATGACTTGTTTTCATCCGGTGGTGCGTATATGCTCACTCAAGTTTAAGAACTGATAAAATTATCAGAGGAAATGCGTGAAAAAATATTTCAACGCCCTGCATATATATATATATATATATATATATATATATATTTCTGTTGGAAAATCAATGTGTGAGAAGAACATGTGACTGCATAAAATCTTTGCGACAGTAATGTTGGTCACTTCAGATTTTATACACAAAACAAAAAAATTACATTCACAAACAGAGCCAGTCATTGTATGATATGAGTTAAAAATAAAAAAGCACCCTCCATCTTTCCGATAATTTTTTTAATTTTTTTCTTTTATTTCTTTTTCAGAGGATTTAAACCTCTCTTTGAATAACATTTTGTCTAATTTTTGTGATCAATACAAGTATTGTCTACAACGTCACAGAAGTTCTTTGTGCCGCGGTGGAGTAGCCGAGCGGTCTAAAGCGTCTCGCTGCGGAGCGCGCGGTTTGCCGCCGTGGAGGTTCGAGTCCTCCCTGCGGCATGGTTGTGTGTGTGTGTGTGTGTTGTCCTTAGGTTAGTTTACCTAGGTTTAAGTAGTTTGTAAGCTACGGACTGATGACCACGCAGTTTGTTCCGATAGATTTACAAACATTTAGTCATTTTTAGAAGTTCTTTGTATTATACTCCAACGTTTACAAACACGATTATGAAACTGACCTTTCTCTAGAAAATATAGTACGGCACTAACAACCGCGACCTCCTTAGCAAACTTCAATGTATATTCGTTCATACGATTAAGACTTCAGTATTTTCTCAAGCTCAAGGTGTTGACTACAAAAGTTAATCTTGTGCCACGACAAACAGCGCAACTTTTAAAACTTTCCGATCATATTGGTACAACCTATACTTAGTTGAGTTGTCTAAGAGCCCCTTTGTGTGGTATTAACGCAACTTGCTCAAAACGATTCAAAGATTTTAACAGAGGCCAGTCTAAATCTAATTTTTATCCCTAGGTCTACTATCTCGTTCACATAGGGCCAGTGGCATTTATTAAAAATATTTTGCTACTAAAGGCAGTGTACCCTCGAATTAAATTCTTATTAATTCATTTATACGAACAATAAGCAGCGTTTATCTCCCCCTGTTTCTGATTTTGCAGTTTTAATGGGTAGCAGTGTCCTTACCTAGATGAATGTACTTCGATCTTGTAACTAGTACTCCATTTCATGCTCAAAAGAAATAGAACAACATAGATTATACTCTGTTCATTAATGTACCTTCCATCGAGGGGAACACCTTCAGGATTTCCTGTTTCTGCATCACTGACTATTAGGAAGTATGGTCTTAATGAAGGATTAGATTACTCAAAATCATAAATATAGCACTGTTTGACGTAAAGTGTTACACAGACTATCCATTTTAGTAACGTAAAACTGTAGCTTTCGCTTTTTGTCAACGGCACAAAATGATCCCTTGCACCACATAAATACGATTCCTTCACTTCCTAGGGTATCTGATATGATTTACTGCTAGCCTTTAGCCTACTTGGCACTCAGCTAGATTCATTCTGGTTGGCGAAATGCCTTGTCGGCTGTCATTTTGGCAACCGGAAGCCTGCAGAAGCCCCACTGCTCGCGTTACCGATAAATTATACAAACAGTGTATACAACGATTGAGAACAACGTCATTCATGTGTCGTATTTCGATGTTCCAAACTATTCTGACACACTTGGAAACTGCAGTGTAGGGTATCGTCTTGCTAACACGCGGTTTTCATTCCACGGTCGTTTTCACTCCATGTTGTTGTTATGGTCTTCAGTCCGGAGACTGGTTTGATGCAGCTCTCCACCCTACTCTATCCTGAGCAAGCCTTTTCAGCTCCTCATAAGAACGGCAACCCACATCCACTTGAATCTGCTTACTATACGCGTCTCTTGGTCTCCCTCTGCGATTTTTAACCCACACACTTCCCTCCAATGCTAAATTTACGATTCCCCCATGTCTAAGAATGAGTCCTACCAAGCGATCCCTTCTTTTAGTCAGGATATGCCAAAAATTCCTTTTCTCACCAATTCTGTTCAGTACCTCTTTATTAGTTATGCGATCTACCCACCTAATCTTCAGCATTCTTCTGTAGCACCACATTTCAAAAGCCTCTATTCTCTTCCTGTCCGCACTGCTTATCGTCCATGTTTCACTCCCGTACAAGGCAACACTCCACACAAATGCCTTCAGAAAAGACTTCCTTACCCTTAAATTAATATTCGATGCTAGCAAATTTCTCTTTTTCAAAAATGCTTTTCCTCCCATTGCCATTCTGCATTTTATATCCTCTGTACTGCGACCATCGCAATTTATTTTCCTACCTAAGTAACAAAACTCATCTACCACCTTCATTGTTTCGTTACCTAATATAATTCCTTCAGCATCGCCTGATTTTCTAAGACCGCATTCCATTATTTTTGTTTTGCTCTTGTTAATGTTCACTTTATACGCTCTCTTCAACACACTGTTCATTCCATTCAACTGCTCTTCCAGGTCCTTTGCTGTCTCTGACAGAATTACAATGTCATCAGCAAAACGCAATGTTTTTATTTAAAAAAACCCTGAACTTTAATCCCTATTCCAAATTTTTCCTTGCTTTCCTTCACCGCCTGCTCGATGTACAAATTGAATAACATGGGAGAAAGGCTACAACCCTGTCTTACTCCCTTCCCAACTGATGCTTACCTTTCATGCCCTTCGAGTCTAATAACTGCCGTCTGGCTTTTGTACAAGTTGTAAATAACTCTCCTTTCCCTATATTTTACCCCAGATGACTTCAGAATTTGAAAGAGTGTATTCCAGTCAACATTGTCAAATGCTTTCTCCAAATCTACAAAAGCTAAAAATGTAGGTTTGCCTTTCCTTAATCTATCTTCTAAGACGGGTTCCTATGTTCCTCCTGAATCCAAACTGATCTTCCCCGAGGTCAACTTCTACCAGCTTTTCCATTCTCACTCCATAAGAAAACAAAATCACTTAAACGTAGAGAGGAATAAACGTTGGAGGACGAGGGAGGAAGAGGTGACGGGGCGATGCGTCACATGTCCCGTGTACTTCTATGTCTGAGCAAGTTTAAACACGATATGGAGGGCGGGGGAATTCCTTTTTTTCCATGCCTTTAATAAAGTGTTAATACTAAGTTGGCGACATGCTTCGTGGGCATTAGGGGAAAATCTAAGTAGCTCTCTTAGGTTGTCTGCAGATGACGCCGTCATTTACTGTCTAGTAAAATCATCTGAACAGCAAAGCCAGTTGCAGAACGATCTGAATAAGATATCACTGTGGTGTAAAAATTGGCAATTGACTCTAAATAATGAGAAGTGTGAAGTCGTCCATATGAGTACGAAAAGAAATCCTTTAAACGTTGTTTACAAGATACATCAATCAAAAGTGAAGGGCGTAAACTCCACTAAATACCTAGGAATTACTATTACTTCAGACTTAAATTGGAAAGAACACGTAGATAATGTCGTGGGAAAGGCGAATCAGAGACTGCGTTTTATTGGCAGACCCCTTAAAACATGTAACAGAACTATTAAAGAAACTGCATACACTACGCTGGTCCGTCCCTTTTTGGAGTATTGCTACCCAGTGTGGGATCCTTATCAGGTGGGTTTAACGGAGGACATCGAAAGAGTCCAGAGAAGGACAACTCATTTCGAATTTTCACAATACAGGAGAGACAGCGTTAGGGAAATCATACAGGATCTGGGATGGGAATCATTACAACAACGGCGATTATCGCTGCGGCGTGGGCTACTTACGAAACTCCAATCGCCAACATTCTCCTCCGAAGGCGACAATATATTGTTGACTCCCACTTACATAGGTAGAAATGACCATCAGAATAAAATACGAGAAATCAGAGCTGGAACGGAGAGATTCAGATGTTCTTTCATCCCGCGCGCTATTCGAGAATGAAATGGTAGATGAATAGTATAAAGGTGGTTCGATGAACCCTCTGGCAGGCACCTGAATGTGATTTGCAGAGTATCCCATGTAGATGTAGATGTAAGTAAGCATTGTCTTCTGGAACTATATTACGTTTACAAGAATACCTGCAGCTTGTTGAAAAGATTACCGAAGGAAACAGATTGTAAAACTACTTTGAATGTATCACCTTTATGTGGCAGTTGGTGTAACGTCTGACGGTGACTACACAGCGGTGGTCTCAAAGGATCACGAGATTTAGCGATCAAATTGTATCTTTTGGGATGAAAAGGTAGAATGATGTAGTGAACCGGAGATACGGTTTCTTCAAAATAAATAAATTTTACGCAACGAGAGTCTCACATTTCAAAAGAAAAAAAAGAAGGAACGAAGGAAAGAAAGAAGATTAGGGTTTAACGTCCCGACGACGTCGTGGACATTAGAGCCAGAGCGAACACTCTGATATTTTTGTCAGACTTGGGAAATCGCTTCTGCCCTTTCAAAAGACCCACCCCGCCATTTGCTTGGAGTGATTAGAGAAAATACGGAAAATCTGAAGAGTATATCCGAAGACGAACTTGAACTGACATCCTCCCGAATGCGAGTCCAGTGTGTTACCACTGCGCAACCTCGCTAGGTTTCATATTTCAGATGGTGACAGGAAAAAAGAAGTTATCGATTATACCAGGGATGCTCAAATGAAAAGGTACGAAATGTGTTAAGGGTTGGGTTGGGTTGCTTGGTTGGGATAGGGGGAATAAACTGCTAAGGTTATCAGTTCCCAGGTGGGGAGGGGAAGGAGTGAGAATAGGAAAGGATGGGGAGGGGGGGGAGGAATGCAGTCCGGGAAGAAAAGAATGAAAAAAGACTGCATTAGCTCGGGGTCCAGTTCTCGTCACGCATTTACTCACGTAAGAACCGTGTTGGGGGGGAGGGAGGCGACATGTTATTAACTTTAAAAAATGGTGTCTCTTATTCGTTCTCCCGCCGCCAGCGAGTTTCGGCTAAGTGCTTACGTTCCTTAACGTGCAAAACACTGCGCCTATCGAAATTCATCGACTTTCAAAAATGTTCAAATGTTTGTATAGTCTATGGGACTTAACTACGGGGTCATCGGTCCCTAAACTTACAAACTACTTATGAACTAACTAAGACTAAGGACGGCACAAATATCCAAGCCCGAGGAGGGATTCGAAACCCCGAGCGGAGTGGCCGTGCAGACCGTGACTGAAGCGCCTCAGCCCCCTCGGCCACCGCGGCCGGCTTCATCGTCTTTTCTGTCAGGTGTAAGGGCATAACATCCTGAGCAAAAGCACGGTGCTTTGCTGGTGTTGTCTGAGTGTTCATGACGGAGATCGCAGAGGGCGACCGTCCGTCAACAACCTTCACTTGGTTGAGCTCGTGTGGCAGCGATTTTCGCCTTTTCTCGCACCTCCAGAAATTTCTGCCCTCCAGACAGCGTTTCGGCAATGATGAAGAGCCGAACACGACTGTCACACGCTGGTTCCATTCAGAGGCGGCAGACTTCAACGACAACAGAATACAAACGTCGATCCCATTACATGACGAATGTTTCAGTGTTTTTCGTGACGAAACTTAGAAACTTAGAAGTAAATGTTCCTGGAGTAGCAAAACAACTTAAGTCACTAAACAAAAATAAATCTTCCGGGCCTGATTGTATACCAACTAGATTCCTCTCAGAGTATGCTGATGCAATAGCTCCGTACTTAGCTATCATTTACAACCGATCACACAGCGAAAGATCCGTACCCAAAGACTGGAAAGTTGCCCAAGTTACTCCAATATTCAAGAAAGGCAGAAGGAGTGATCCCCAAAATTACAGGCCTGTCTCATTGACGTCGAATTGCAGTAGGATTTTGGAACATTTACTTAGTTCGAAAATTAGGAACTACCTCGAAGAGAACGACCTATTAACCAGCAGACAACACGGAGCCGGCCGCGGTGGCCGAGGAGACTGAGGCGCTCCAGTCACAGTCTGCACGGCCACTACGGTCGGGGGTTCGAATCCCCCCCTCGGGCATGGATATTTGTGCCGTCCTTAGTATAAGGTAGTTGATAAGTAGTTTGTAAGTTTAGGGACTCATGACCCCTTAGTTAAGTCCCATAAGCTTAACAAACATTTGAACATTTGACAATACGGATTCAGAAAGTATCACTCTTGCGAAACACAGCTTGCCCTTTATTCACATGAAGTGTTAAGTGCCATCGACAAGGGATCTCAAATTGATTCCATATTTCTGGATTTCAGGAAGGCTTATGACACTGTACCCCACAAGCGGCTTCTTATGAAATTGCGTGCTTATGGAATATCTTCCCAATTGTGCGGTTGGATTCACTATTTTCTATCAGAAAGAACACAGTTCGTTGTAATTGACGGTAAGTCATAGAGTAAAACAGAAGTGATATCTGGCGTTCCACAGGGAAGCGTTATAGGTCCCCTACTCTTCCTCGTGTTTATAAACGATTTAGGAGACAATGTGAATGGCTCCCTTAGATTGTTCGCGGATGATGCTGTCGTTTATCGGTAAGTGAAGTCAACAGAGGATCAAAAGCAACTGCAAAGCGATTTAGACAAAATTTCTGCATGGTGCGAAAATTGGAAATTCACACTAAATAAATAAAAATGTGAAGTAATACACCATGACCACTAAAAGAAATCCGCTGAACTTCAATTACGCGATAAAGCAGTCAAACCTTAAGGTCGTAGATTCTACCAAATACCTAGGAGTTACAATGACGAACAACTATGATTGGAGAGAACACATAGAAAATATTGTGGGGAAGGCGAACCAAAGGTTACGTTTCATCGGCAGAATGCTTCGGAGATGCACCAGCTTCACCAAAGAGACTGGCTACATCACACTTGTGCGTCCTCTCCTGGAGTACTGTTGCCCCTTGTGGAACCCTCACCAGGTGGGATTGACGGAAGACATTGAGAAGGTTCAGAGAAGGGCAGCTCGTTTTGTTCTATCACGTTACGGGGGGGGGGGGGGGGGGGGGAAAGCGTCACGGAAATGTTGCACGAATTGGGGTGGAAATCATTAAAAGAAAGACGAAATTCAGTGCGGCGTGATCTGTTTGCTAAGTTTCAATCACGACTTTTAGTTCTGAATGTGAAAATATTTTGCTAGCACCCACCTACTTAGGGAGGCATGACCATCCCAATAAAATAAGATAAATCAGATCGAAAACGGAACAATTTAGGTGTTCTTTCTTCCCGCGCGCTATTAGAGAATGGAACGTTAGAGAAAAGTTATGAAAGTGGTTAGTGATTTGCAGAGTATCTATGTAGCTGTAGATATGGAAAACTAGGGGAAACATTGCTGTACCAGTTGCGAATAAAATTTTTCATGTAACTCTTGTTTTTGTTTTTAAAAAAAGTAAGGAAACGTACTTTCTGCATGCACCTCGTGTCTTAAAGGTGGACCGAGCGAGGTCGCGCAGTGGTAACGCACTGGACTCCCATTCGGGAGGACGGTGGTTCGAATCCGTCTCCAGCCATCCGGATTTAGGATTTCCGTTATTTCCCTAAATCACTCCAGGCAAATGCCGGAAGCGATCCTTTGAAAGGGCGCGGCTGATTTCGTTCCCTGTCCTTGCCCAAATATCTGAGCTCACGATCCGTCTCTAAAGGCTAGTTTACACGGCGACACTACGTCACATGAGACTGCGCTACTGACCGTGCGTTGTAGGCGTTCGCGCCATTCGTTGGCGAAACTAAACAGTTCCGGCAACTTCCAACTTTGGCGAAACTGATTGCATGTGTTTTTAGGTTAAGTTATAACCAAAATATGACAAAACACAACAAAAAGAGTGGGACGGAAGAAATAGTTCGGTTTTTTTGGATATATATGCGATGCTTAGGTGCTTGTACGATTTTAACGATGAATATTTCAGGTAGGTATAAGCAGCGGCGTGTTAGTGCTCTTGAAGCAATTATTCGTGAATTAATATTGATGGGTTAACGATTACTGAATTCAGTAATTAAAACTTCCGGGCTGAGAGGCCGTGGTCGAACAGTAGAAATTTCTTCCCCTAAGAAAGGTGAAGAAATTTCTACCGTTCGACCACGGCCTCTCAGCCCGGAAGTTTTAATTACTGAAGACGCCGGCCGTGAAAACCTACACGTTATGATTAGTGAACTGCAGACTAAAATACATTCAATTCGAAATAACTATACAAACGAACTATGGCAACTCTGAATTTTGGAACACGGTACAGATACTGTAGATACGAATATCTACTTGACAAGAAACGTAATGCAATTTGTAATTTCAGTTATGGTAACAATACTTCACGAATAACAGTATCTTGTTTTTTTATTGCATTACTCTGTTTTAAAGAAACGTGAACTGCACAGGTGACATTCTAAGTTGATTAAAATAACTTTTAGGGTCTTCAAGCACAATTTCTTTCAAGAAGGCCGCTGAGCAACCGAGCAAACGTCTTTTTTTTTTTTTTTTACCAGTCGCGTACCCAAACACGTTTCTGATTCTTTTCATGTTTAGTCTTATGCAGCTAATTCACATAGAGAAGCAATAACTCCGACACAACTCGTATATCTACCAAAACTTTCAGTCTACGGGGACTACGGCACTCGCGAAACAACGAAACTGAAGTGTGTAGTATTGGCGTCATGCCTACAGACATACATGAAACCAGTTGCACACAATTCATTTGACGCAACGAGTGTCGCAACCTGGTGTCGTCTTGTAGACTAGCCCTAGTGACCACGCTGTCGTCGGTACGTTAAGCCATTATCTTCGTTCCTCCTCTTAACGGTGGGTCGTGCCGCTGGATACTACGCCAGTGTGTCCTTCGCAGACAGAACTCGTGGGGAGTTACTGGCCAGGGCGTCCCCTCCTGTGTGGGAGTTCCCGCATTCCGCACGACAGCAAAAATTAACCGAGGCCACGCGGACGGCTATAAACGCCCGACGTCCAAATGGATGTGCGGGGACGAGAATAGAGTAAGGAGCCGCGCGGATGACAATGGAGCGTGCGAGCGCCTGCTGTCAGCGGCCGCGCGGTCTGGGGCGCCGCCAGCCGCCGCTCCACCCTCCATTTAGCTGACACCGGCCGCCTCTTCTTTTCACACTCGCTGTCTCTCTCTCGAGATGTTCCCGCTAGTCCAGCGACCACTTGCTGAACCTGAATTTGGCACTTTCATTTACACGGTTGCCAGCTTTTTGTAGAAACGCTCGTCTTCGAGGTGTCTCCCATAGACAGGTGTGTGAGACCACAGGGGGGGCAGCAGAAAGTGTGTCATGTGTCGTCAGTGATTAATGGGATCCGAAAATCCGAAACCTGTGTTCAGTGTACTCTCACCTTTCAGGTAGACTAAAGAGAATCTCATTTTATTTCTGGAGGCCCCCAGCACGGAATGTGACCCACAACTAAGGCGGCCAACTTCTTCAGATCCCAATGAGGGACGTTTCCAGGATGTGGATGAGGACTTTGAGCGCGTGACTCAGTGTTACTAGTGGACTAACGTTGTCGGAGGCCCGGGGCGGCAAAACAAAATGAGTCCCGCCCGTCCACGTGGAAACAGATGTATGGAAAAAAAAAGAAAGAAAAGAAACAAAGAGAGAATACCCCATTGAGGTTTTGCACCGCACTTCTGAAGGTGTTGTATACTTCTGTAAATAAGGAAACTCCTTTTACAAGTTCAAATGTTCAAATGTCTGTAAATCTATAGGACCAAACTGCGTGTAGTAGTTTGTAAGCTAGGGTGGTCATCAGTCCGTAGCTTACACACTACTTAAGCCTAGATAAATTAACCTAAGAACAACACACACAACCATGCCCCAAGGAGGACTCGAACCTCCACGGCGAGCAATCGCGCGCTCCGCAGCCAGGCGCTTTAGACCGCTCGGCTACTCCACCGCGGCCCTTTTACAAATCCTTGTGGCAGTACCAATTTTGAAATCAGTGTCCCACCTAAATTATGTCTCGCAGGACCCATATTTGTACCGCTTCGAATGTTTTACTTTTCTATTAAATTCTTGTCTTGCCGTATGCCTTCATTAGCTGAGCGAGAAATTTGTGCCTCGATTTGTGACATGGGCACTAGAAGCGTAGGACACAATAATAGGCACCTTGACGGTAATTTTCATTATCTTCCTGTTTATTTTCAGACGAAAACGTGACCATAATGTTTTTCCCAGTCAGACAGTCGTGGCACATGCAAGACATCGCGGAAATTTTACTCTGGCAATAGTCAACTGTAAGCCCATTCAATTTGTCCAACAGTACTGTACTACGAGTACTTGATCGGTATTGAAGGAAGAGAAGTCAGTAGCTTACGTGTAAATTAGTTCACCGAACCGAAATCGGGGAAGCACGCAAACACAAATCAACAATGTCGAGTCTCCGCGGGGACTAATTTACAACCGAAACAATCGCCGGTTGAACTTCTGCATCACCCAGAATTTTTCGTCTGGAACCTATTAAGATCTCTGCCAACTTCCGTGAACTAAGAGTGGTGCCCCGGACTAATAGCAAGTGATGTTTCACTCAAATGTGAATTTATTTCTGTTTTATATTCACTAGACAACGACAGTTACTGCATATAATCACACTCATAATCCCGATTCAGAATATGAACTTATGCTTAAGATACGAGGGAATAATCTGAAAATTACCCAAATGCGGGGCATGCGGGACAAATTAGGCATTTTGCGGGACACTTTTATTGAGTCTCCCAACGCGGGACTTTGTGGTAGAATCCGGGACTGTCCCCCAGAATCCGGGAAGGTTGGCCGCCTTACCCATAGCCAATCTTATACATTACTAACTACAAACCCGGCGTTGCCCGGGTATTTATTTATTTATCCCTGCCTTGAATTAGTACTTCTCCTAACTCTTCTCTCTGTTCATCTCCTTTTTTCTAAAAATATGTTATATTTTTCGGAGAATATGTAAGAAATAACACTGTCTTCATAGTGTAGAAAATTATAGGTGTGGTATCCAAACAAAGAAAGATAGCAATCAAAATACAAATAAGATATTAAATTCGCACGATTTCATATTTATTCAGTTATACATTGTAAAATTGAATAATTTTTCGGGTACATATTTGTATGTGTTGCATGTCAGTAAAATCTGTTGCGAATATAATTAGTAGTAAAGAAGTAATAGATTAAAAATTGATGCGTTATAGGGCGGCTTTCTATGAACGGTACTTTCATAAACTACGAGTCGTACTGTGATACAATTACGAAGGTACATTCAGTTACATGTGTCTATACTGTCTGTAAAATTTCCTGTGACTATGATTTGTAGTGTAGAAATTATATGTTGTAACGTCGTAACGAATGCCGTAGTTTTAGTCCACGGCCAGCAAAAAAGTAATAAGCGAGAAACTTTTTCCTTTCATAATTTTCCTATGTTTGTCAGCGAGAAAAAATTCAATAAAGGTTCGAAATTATGTTTAAAGTTGGTTGCAAGTGGCTAAGTACTGCCATTCTCATACAGTGTGTGAATAAAGTCTCGTCGCATTATGAGGCAGTTTCTTGCAACTATATTGTTTACAAGGTCATGCCTGATGCGACAGTTTTACTGTTATGAGCGGTAGACTTCTTTTCGTTTCATCATTTTAGTGTGGGGATGGTCAGTTACAAAACGTTTCATAAACGTCCGAAATTACATGCAAACTTTGTTGCACGCCCCTAACTACTACCATTTTGCAATAATTAACGCACAAATCTGGGTATTTTCACGCGGTGGCCTCTTATTATTTATGACGTCATATCTTCTGAGCTATGTGTCATGCATGCCCTTTTATTTTTTGGGTCAGGAACCTTCGTGGGCGTACGGTGAGCAGTTCACCAAAGTTTCATTGCAATCGAATGAATGCTTTATGAACACATAGAGGACATACTGACAAACATTCATATACCTTAGTCTAGTTTGTGAAGTTTGGAAAGTAGGAGGAGAGGTATTGGCAGAAGTAAAGTAATGAGAACGGATCGTGAGTCATGTCGGGATCAGTCGGTAGAGCGGTTGCCCGCGAAAGGCAAAGGTCCCAGGTTCAAGTCCGGTTCCTGCACACAATTTTAATATGCCAGGAAGTTTCATATCAGCACACACTCCGCTGCGGACTGAAAAGTTTCATTATGGTTTATCTTATTTCGCCTGAATATTTAAATTTATTAACAATTGTGATTTCCTGTTCTTGTATTTTAATTGTGTTTACAAGTGTTGGATCTGTTTTTTCAAACGATATTATAATGCCAATTTTTGGTGCTATTTCTTGTAGTAATTTAACTTGTTGTTTGGTTTCTTGAAAAAGTGTTGCTTAGGAGAGCAAGATCATCAACAAATACGAAACAGTTTAAACTTTTATAATTTTTCGCTCTTCCAATTTTTATGTTCTTTGTGTTGTTCTTGTACCATTCTATAATTATATATTCCAGGGCACAATTGAACAGTAATGGTGAAAGACATAGATACTCTGTAAATCACATTTAAGTAGAGGGTTCATTAACCACTTTCAAAACCTTTGTCTACAGTTCCATTCTGTAATAACGAGCGAAAAAAGGAACACCTACATCGTTCCGTTTTCGATCTGATTTATTTTATTTTATTGGCATGGTCATGTATCCCTATGTAGGTGGGTGCTAGCAAAAATAAATTCATTTAGAAGTAAAAGTCGGCGATTGAAATTTCGCGAGTAGGACCCGCCTCAACGATTAACGTCGTTGATTTAAAGATTTCCACCTCAAATCGTGCAACATTTCCGTGACGCTTTCCCCCATATAATGTGATAAAACAAAACGAGCTACCCTTCTCTGAACCTTCTCAATTTCCTCCGTTAGTCCCACCTGGTGAGGGTCCCACATTGGGCAGCAGTACTCCAGGAGAGAACGCACAAGTGTGATGTAGGCAGTGTCTTTGGTGGAGCTGGTGCATCTTCGAAGCGTTCTGCCAAAGAAACGTAACCTTTGTTCCGTCTCCCTCCCCAATATTTTCTATGTATTCTCTCCAGTCTAAGTTGTAACTCCTAGGTATTTGGTAGAATTTATGAGAAGGTTTGACTGATTTATCGTATAATTGAAGTTCAGCGGATTTCTTTTTGTTGTCATATGTAGTACAACACAGTTTTCATTAGTCATATGTATTACAACACACTTTTCATTATTCAGTTTCAATTGTCAATTTTAGCACCATGTAGAAATTTTGTCTAAATTGCTATGCAGTTGCTTTTGACCCTCTGTTGACTTTACGAACCGATAAACGACAGCATCATCCGCGAACAGTCTGAGGGAACTATTCAGATTGTCACCTAAATCGTTTATAAACACAAGGAAGAATAGGAGACTTATAACGCTTCCCTGGGGAACGCCAGATATCACTTCTTTTGTACTCTATGACTTACCGTCAATTACAATAAACTGTGTCCTTTATGATAGGAAATCTTGATACCAATCGCACAATAGGGGAGATATTCCATAAGCACGCAATATCATTAGAAACCGCTTGTGAGGTACAGTGTCAAAAGCCTTCCGGAAATCCAGAAATGTGGACTCGATTTGAGATCCTTGTCGATGGCATTCATCACTTCATATGAATAAAGGGCAAGCTGTGTACCGCAAGAGCGATACTTTCTGAATCCGTGTTGACTATTGGTTAATAGGTCGTTCCCTTCGAGGTAGTTCATAATGTTCGAACAATGTTCCAAAATCCTACTGCAAATTGACGTCACTGAGGTGAGCCTGTAATTTTGGGGATCACTCCTATGGCCTGTCTTGAATATTGGCGTGACCTGGGCAACTACGAGGTACGTCCAGAAAGTAAGTTGCGTATGGTTATATAAAACAAACGTGTAGAGATACAGAAAAAATTTTTATTGTACAAAAATCTACAACTGTTAAACTACTTTTCTACATAGCTGCCGAAATTTTGTAGGCACTTGTCATAGCGCGGCACAAGTTTCTGTACGCCTTCTTAATAGAAGGTTGCCGCCTGTGTATTCAGCCATGTGGTAGCATGTTCTTTCAGCTCGTCATCATCGTTGAAATGTTGACCACCAAGGACAGATTTTTAGATGTAAGAAGAGGTGAAAGTGGCTTGGAGCGAGGCCCGGGCTGTACGGATGATGATCAAACACGTCCCAGTGAAATTCCCGTAAGTGTTGTTTGGTCACATTTGCCACATGAAGTCGGGCACTATCGTGGAAACAAACACCACATTTTGATGGAAATCCTCTTCTTACACCTAAAATTTGTCCTGTCAACACTTCAACGATGACGAACTGAAAGAACATGCTACCATATGGCTGAATAAACAGGCAGCAACTTTCTATGAAGAAGGCACACAGAAACTTGTGCCACGCTATGAGAAGTACCTACAAAAATTCGGCAGAACTTGTACAAAAACCAGACAGTGGTTGTCAGAGTTGAATGGCATGAAAGGGATGCAGTGGTTGGAAAGGGAGTAAGACAGGGTTGTAGTCTTTCTCCATTGTTATTCAATTTGTACATTGAGCAAGCTATAAGGGAAAGCAAGGAGAAATTTGGAGATGGAATTAAACTTCAGGGGGAAGAATTAAAAACATTGCGTTTTGGCGACGACATAGTAATTCTGTCAGATACAGCAAAGGACCTGGAAGAGCAATTGAACGGAATGGACAGTGTGCTGAAAGATGCATATAAGATAAACATTAACAAGAGCAAACCTAGGGTAATGGAATACAGTGTAAGAAAATCAGGTGATGCTGAAGGAATTAGATTGGGAAACGAAGCAATAAAGGAGGTAGATGAATTTTGTTACTTGGGCAGTAAAATAACAAATGATGGTCGCAATACAGAGGATATAAAATGCAGAATGGCAATGGGTAGAAAAGCGTTCTTGAAAAAGAGAAATGTGTTAACATCGAATATTGATTTAAGCGTAAGGAAGTCCTTTCTGAAGGCATTTGTATGGAGTGTTGCCTTGTATGGGATTGAGACATGGACGATAAACAGTGCGGACAGGAAGAGGATTGAGGCATTTGAAATATGGTGCTGAAGATTAGGTGGGTGGATCGCGTAACTAATGCGGAGGTACTGAACAGAACTGGGGAGAAAAGAAATTTCTGGCATACCTTGACTAAAAGAAGAGATAGATTGCTAGGACACATTCTTAGACATCAAGGAATTGTGAATTTAGCGTTGGAGGGAAGTGTGTGGGGTAAAAATCGCAGAGGAAGACCAAGAGATGGATACAGTAAGCAGACAGATGTAGGTTGCCGTTCTTATGTGGAGATGAAGAGGCTTGCTCAGGATAGGGTATTGTGGAGAGCTGCATCAAACCCGTCTCCGGACTTAAGACCACAACACATGTAGAAAAGTAGTTTAACAGTTGTATATTTTTGTACAATAAATATTTTTTCTGTATCTGTACACGTTTGTTTTATATAACCAAACAGAACGTACTTTCTGGGCGTACCTCGTATATAAAGACTATATAAATATAAAGAAATTTTTTTCCATGGGTAGGAAATAATTCAAGTCAGAAAGGGTTAATGGCGGCACATGGCGTATTTGGTGTTGTCGGGAACAGTTCGCTTGTGGAGCCGTATCTCAGATGTGGGACCCGCGGCAAACGTGTCGCAATTCCACCCCTTCCCTTCTACATCTACATCTTCATCTACATAGATACTCTGCAAATCACATTTAAGTGCCTGGCAGAGGGTTCATTAACAACTTTCATAACTTTTCTCTACCGTTCCATTCTCTAATAGCGCGCGGGAAGAAAGAACACCTAAATCGTTCCGTTTTCGATCTGATTTCTCTTACTTTATTGGGATGGTCATGTCTCCCTAAGTAGGTGGGTGCTAAAAATATTTTCACATTCAGAAGTAAAAGTCGGTGATTGAAACTTCGCAAATAGATTACGCCGCGCCGAGGAGACTAAGGCGCTCCAGTCACGGTCTGCACGGCCACTACGGTCGGGGATTCGAATCCCCCCTCGGGCATGGATATTTGTGCCGTCCTAGTTCGTAAGTAGTTTGTAAGTTTAGGGACTGATAACCCCGTAGTTAAGTCCCATAGACTATACAAACATTTGATTACGCCGCAATGAATAACGTCTTTCTTTTAATGATTTCCACCCCAATTCGTGCAGCATTTCCGTGTCGCTTCCCCCCCCCCCCCCCCCCGTAACGTGATAGAACAAAACGAGCTGCCCTTCTCTGAACCTTGTCAATGTCTTCCGTCAATGCCACGTGGTGAGAGTTCCAAAAGAGGCAACAGTACTCCAGGAGAGGACGCACAAGTGTGATGTAGGCAGTCTCTTTGGTGGAGCTGGTGCATCTTCGAAGCGTTCTGCCAATGGAACGTAACCTTTCGTTCGCCTTCCCCACAATATTTTCTATGTGTTCTCTCCAGTCAAAGTTGTTCGTAATTGTAACTCCTAGGTATTTGGTAGAATTTATGACCTTAAGGTTTGACTGATTTATCGTGTAATTGAAGTTCAGCGGATTTCTTTTAGTGGTCATATGTATTACATCACACTTTTTTTTATTTAGGGTCAATTGCCAATTTTCGCACCATGCAGAAATTTTGTCTAAATCGCTTTGCAGTTGCTTTTGATCCTCTGTTGACTTCACTAACTGACAAACGACAGCATAATCCGGGAACAGTCTAAGGGAGCTATTCAGATTGTCTCCTAAATTGTTTATAAACACAAGAAAGAGTAGGGGTCCTATAACGCTTCCCTGGGGAACGCCAGATATAACTTCTGCTTTACTCGATGACGTACCGTCAATTACTACGACTTGCGTTCTTTCTGATAGAAAATCTTGAATCTAATCGCACAACTGGGGCGATATTCCATAAGCACGCAATTTCATTAGAAATCGTTTGTGAGGTACAGTGCCAAAAGCCTTCCGGAAATCCAGAAATATGGATTTCACTTCACGTGAATAAAGGGCAAGCTGTGTTTCGCAAGAGCGATACTTTCTGAATCCGTGTAGTCTATAGGTCGTTCTCTTCGAGGTAGTTCATTATGTCCGAACAAAGTATAAGTTGCAAAATCCAGCTGCAAATCGACGTTAATGAGATAGGCGTTTTATTTTAGGGATCACTCCTATTACCTTTCTTGAATATTGTAGTCAAGGGGCAACTATATGAAGACTATATTAATGTAATGAAAGTGGTAAAGTGCTATATTATTAATCCAAAGGTCGCCGGTTCGATCCCCACCAGGTCCTAGGATTTTTATCTGTCACTTTCTACTTCCTTCGCCTCTGGCAGTGTTTTTGATGTGAAACATACCAAGTAGCTCCGTGGTCCTAACCCACGTTAAACTGGTAGGTCCCCCTATAACTGGCTGGGTAAGTCAGTTCGAAGGTCGGAGGAAGGCAACGGTTTATTACCTCCAAACAGGACCATGCATAGTAAAGCACTGTGGTGTTCAAACCAATCTGCAGATTGTTGACTGCTTTACCTTTTCGGGACAAAATTCAAGTCGGTTAATGGTGATACAAGGCGTATTTGGTGTTGTCGGGAACAGTGCGCTTGTGGAGCCGTATCTCAGATGCGGGACCCGCGGCAAACGTGACGCATTTGCACCCCTTCCGTTGCGCTGCCTCCTCCTACACCGCCTGCTTGCTACAGCGCACAACCCGCGAGGCAGACGCGGCGGCTGGAAGGGCAGCGCGGGTAACGAGCGGCTATTGAGGCGGCCGGCGCAACACGGCAGCGCGCGCCCTAGGTCATGACGCGCTGCGGCGACCTTGTCCCCCATCGCGGCTGCGGCGAGCGGCGAGCACTCAGCAGATGGAAGCGGCGGCGGCGGCAGTAGCAGATGCTCCCCCGCCTGGCCTGACCCACACTCGCCGCCCTTCGCGCCGAAGTGGGTGGAGCCGCGTCCCCGTGCCACGTCGATTAACCTGCTTTCTTCCCGTCTCAGGTTGCCGCCGCTACAGGCACTGTAAAGTGCAGCCCGATATACCAGGCTGGGCTCAGCAGTATTGCCTCCCAACCTTTTATTGCGTTCTCAATATCACTCGAGAGCATATTTTCCCGCTTCTCTGACGTCAGTTGCAACCCGCAAAAAAGGTTTCCTATAGTGTAGTTTCAAAGCAGGCAGTGTGCAACGGATATACACTACCACAAAAACTTAGCACGCCCGGAAATACGACTTCAAATTCGGTTCCACGGCGGCAGATGCCACCCAGGGGATAGTAGATGATAAATATACATTCATTACTTCGCAATTTGAGAGAATTTCCGACATTATTTGCTCTTCTTCAGTTGGTCTATCACATGGTCTAACACATGAAAATTTGTGCCGGACCGGGACTCGAACCCGGGTCTCCCGCTTTTCGCGAGCGGTCGCCTTAACCACTCGGCCACCCGGACACGCTCCCCAGCCAGACACAAGCTTCCATATGTTACAGTTGTCTACTTCTTATGATTATCGCCCTCATTTCTTCTTTTCGAATCGCTGTAACGTTTAATGCTCGTCATTCTTTTATGGTACTACTCTGAAAGGTTCCTTCACAACCCGATAACATACACACGCTCCAACTTGTAGGGACAAATTTATCGGCGGTCCGATAAATGTGACGTGTGAAGATGCTTCTCGACCAACTTTTCTTGACGGATGGTTGGTCGTGTCTGACCGTCCGATATCCCGTCCCCCTTCGCCCCTCCCCCCACTCATACCCGACCAACTTCCTGCCTGCGATCGTCTGCTGTCTGCGAACACACGAAAACAAAAACAGACACCAGAACACAGAGGCGCTGCAATCGTTGCGTGCAGTTGGTCGGAACGTGTATAGGGCGCTACTAATTTGGTTGGCTGGTTGTTCAGTTGGATGAGCGGACGATAAATCAGAACGTATAAAGGGGCCTATAGAGCGTAGCTTGTTGATACCTGAGTCGTTAATGGTGCTTTTTTCCTCTACAGTAAGTCCTATGGCGAGAGATGAGATGTATTCGCAGATTTAGTATTGTATAGTCTACTTCCATTCTTGCTCGCACGCATTTAGCAGCCTGTCTTGGCTGTCATATTTACAATGATACATCTGCATTTGAGTTGGTTTACGTTATAGGAGGCGATCTATTTATATTATTGTAAGAAGATATAAAATAGCCAAGATCGCTTATCATCAGTTTTTATTAATGACGACCGGTTTCACTGATCTATGTCAGCATCATCAGGTCAAATAAAATATTTTACAAGGCCATAATCTGTTAAAAGGATAAACGGATATTTAAAACATGCAAGTCATTATAATAAAACGAGAAGATACGTCAAATAAATCCATAAGAGCAAGATCGGGCATATTTAGAGATGAGACATACCTTGTAACGTCAAATAGTTGTTATATAAAACGATTTACAGTGCATATGTGCACTAAGTCATTATAATAAAACGTAATTAACACAGTGAGTGACAAAAGCAAAGTGTAAATCGGTTTATATAACAACTATTTGACGTTACAAGGTATGTCTCATCTCTAAATATGCCCGATCTTGCTCTTATGGATTTATTTGACGTATCTTCTCGTTTTATTATAATGACTTGCATGTTTTAAATATCCGTTTATCCTTTTAACAGATTATGGCCTTGTAAAATATTTTATTTGACCTGATGATGCTGATATAGATCAGTGAAACCGGTCGTCATTAATAAAAACTGCTGATAAGCGATCTTGGCTATTTTATATCTTTTTACAATATCTGCATTTAGCAGTCTGTCTTGGTTGTCATATTTACAATGATACGTCTGTTCCTAAGGAACAGACGTTGCCGATGGTCCGCAGCTATAAATGTGAAATATACATTCATTACTTCACAAACAAACGTATCATTGTAGATAGTAGATGAACTGACAATGATTTCTTTTGTGTAGCTGCCGTGCTGTAGGTTCGAAAGGTGGGTCGCGACTAGCGAGGATGTCGAAAAGGTCTGTAAATAAAAGGATTAGTCCACAAGAACTTAACTGACATGATGAAAGAAATACTTCTGATGTGCTTGTAAGGGTACAACTTCTGAAGTATTAAACAGTTCTGCTATGTATCAGAGTCTTGGCAATGGAATGCTGTTCCTACTTGCACTAACTGCCGGCTCCCGTAGACGGTGTTCTCCTGTTGAACTTCCTGCAACCGTCGAACTCACGGCTCTGCTTCGTACTGAGACGAACTGTCTCGTACTGTCTGTCGTTGCTGTGGTGCGCCGGACTATGTAGGCTTCCTATTGGAGGGCGCACGAAGCAGGGAAAGAGGTACCGAGACTGCCGGCGCCCCGGCTGCCGAAGAACTCTGGAGCGACTTACCGCCTCTTGTTGTAGTTGCGCGGCGTCTTCTGCTGATCACCAGCGTTGTGGTAAGTAGCAACGGCACAACAGTTTCAATGCCGTCCGCCAACAGATAGTGGACTGACATAGCTGCTAGAGTGTAACCTGTAATTGGGAACGTTTACGGCCGTGAGGTTGTGTGTGCTCTCGCAATGAGAGGCGAACAGGCGACATGCCACGGAGGCGCACTCGTCTTTCCCAACAGTTCAGTGTCTCTACCTTTCTGAATACGAGACCCCCTTCCAACGAAAAGTATTATGGCGACCCCCGCACCCCCTCTCCAAGCCGTAAAGAATTTAATTACTTTCTGTTGATACAACTTTCTCTTAAAAAACTATAAATAACACAGTATCGTACTTCTTTCTTTATCCGCTCGGTTAGCCGTGTAGTCTTACGCCGTCACCATACGGAGCGTGTGTCTGAACGTGTGTGGTCAACGTGCCGAGTCCACCGTGCGGCTGAACGCTCGGAGACGGCGCGACTTGTGCATACGAGACGTGTGCCTCAACGAGCTACACGCGACTGCAGCGCGCTCCAGCGACAATTGTCGACGGCATCAGGTCCTGGAATCACACTGTTTACCAAATCAACAGACTGCAATTCCTGCTTTACCTCTATTGAACCGCTTTTTTCCGTGCTTGTGCTTATGTTCGTTATGTTCTGTGATACCTATGAACATAAGACTCTTATAAAAGTTGCATTTTATGTCAATAAGTGCAGCGAATAATAAAACTTTCATGAAAAACAGTGCGATATAAAATTAGAATAGGCCATCACAAAAAAAAAAAAAAAAAAAAAAAAAAAAAAAAAAAAAAAAAAGATTATTGCAAGAGTCTCGCTTTTTAGTAAATCTTATAAGATCATGCTTCGACGGTCAATGTTACTACTCAGTATAAGAATGTTAAGAACGTGTAAAATGCAATACGTGAAACAATAAGTACGTATTTTACTGTAAGTGAGGTGCAAACTGTCTTGTTCATAAAACGAATCCAACAAACTCACTCCTCAGATGATGCGCACTTATTTTTACATAGCATAGAATATTTTGAAGTATTCTGCTAAGAAATGAATAGGAAAGTATTTGAGTCTATCTGAAAACCGAATAAAAGAAGAAAAAGTATTTAGTTGGTTTACGTTCTAGGAGGCGATCCAATTATGATAATGTAGAAAGATATAAAAAAGCCAAGATCGCTGATCATCAATTTTTATTTACGACGACCGGTTTCGCTGAACTACGTCAGCATCATCTGGTCAAATAAAATATTTTACAAGGCCATTTGTAAAATATTTTATTTGACCAGATGATGCTGATATAGTTCAGCGAAACCGGTTGTCGTAAATAAAAATTGATGATCAGCGATCTTGGCTTTTTTATATCTTTCTACATTAAAAAGTATTTACTTGTGTGGAGCATTGAACCAACACCGCAACTTCTCTTAACTTCGTAGTCCACGACCTCCCCCCTACGACCAGCTGCATTACCAATGAATCCTCATCTACGATATTAGACGAGTCGCATATGCTACTGGGCGATATGTCGGCTGCTGACATGTAATTACAACAAATTATACAAAGAACTATTCGTGTTGATAGATGTTCAGTTCGCCTTGCCTTGAAACGGCAGATTACTGTAATACGGAAATTTTTTAACCACGTATAAGATGTTTCCAGTCATCTATTCAAACAAATAGTACCTTAATGGACGGTTTCCGAGAGATTCTCAATTTACTCAGTTACTTTCACTTGCTTTGAAATGTCATACATTCATAAGACCTAAGTTATATACATAAAAACCACGAAATACGACGGCCAACATGGCGTCTTCGTCTCTCTACCGAAAAGAGCTGCCCTCCCTTCCCGGAGAGCCACGTGGTGTGACGTCGGCGTCGTTCTCCCACCTTATTGGTGATCGTTCAGACGCTCGTTGAGAAAATCTGGCATGCTTGATACTGCCCCACACGTTGGAAAAGCCTCGCCAACGTGCGGTTCACCCGTTGTGACGTCAGAAACTCGCCACGTTGGCCACACGCTCCGTGTGCCGACGGCTTAACGCACCGCTTTTCGAGACGGGGGAGGCGTACCGGCCCCTGTTCGAATCCGCCCGACGGATTAACGAAGGGGGTCAGAGTGCCGGCTAGCCTGGATATGGTTTTTACCCGGTTTTCCACATCCCCTTAGGTGAATACCGGACTGGTCCTCCAAGTCTTAGTTACACGATTTGTAAACATTTCATAACACTTTACACTTTCTCACATATACCTCTATAAGCAGACATTTGGGTTCACACACCAAATCCGGATTTAACATCATCATCATCATCATCATTAGAGACTATGCCTTTCAGCGTTCAGTCTGGAGCATAGAACCTCTAATAAAATTCCTCCATGATCCCCTATTGATCTGTAAATATAATCGTTTCACCACCCAAAATATCTGGGAATAATATTGGATCGCTCTCTCACTTTTAAAAGCTACCTTGAACAACACAGCTGCCAAAGTTAAGAACAGAACTAAAATCTTGCAAGAAATTGCTGGATCATCCTGGGCAGCAAACGTACAAATCCTGCGTACTACTACTCTGTCCCTGATTTACTCATCGGCTGAGTATTGTGCTCCTGTGTGGCTGAACAGTGCCCACGTCTGACGTCTAGGTTAATAGCGCTATGAGGATAATTAGTGCTACCCTCTTGGCTGCACCGTTCCTGTGGCTCCCAGTTCTGTGGCTCCACATAGGGTAAGGTGGTATAAATTCGATATAGGTACAATTCTGATCAACATAAATTTTCGCGCCATTTGTCAGTCTCGTAGTGTCTCGTTGTGTGGCATTGTAGCGTAGCAGGTTTCTACAGCTCCTCCTGTCTTTTCCAAGAATACACGACTTTGTGCTAAGGAGAGTTAAATTTTTTCACGTTAGGAGGTAGGTGAAGATACTTAGTCTAACGAGCTCTTATAAATTTTCTATTTAAGGTTGACTAGATTCTCTACCCAAAATGCAATGTTTGATACAACGAAGTATGCGTAGGTGCCTGACGGAAAAAGTGCCTTTTATGTGGAACATGCCCTTAGTCAAAATTCTACTAGGAAGTGATGACAATTGTACCTAGTGTGGTACATTTTCGATCGATTTTTCTCAATTCTGTAACTTTTTTGTTTGTCTATACCGACATTTGTAATTGTCTAATATTTGTGTTACATATTAGTTAAACATAAAAGAACAAGTGCTATAATTAAAATTACATCTTTCCTCAATATATTTCCAGTTACAATAACATTTCTCCGAAGTGATCGAAATTGTACCACCTTACCCTACCGCCTCCAGAGATTCGTCGCCAAGAAGCACTCATCGGAGAGTATACGAAAATATTATCTACCCCACAACATCCCATTACGGAACATCTGCCACAAAACCAAAGCCGACAAGTCCAGAAAGCCACCCCTACGCTTAGTTTCCCAGTTTCCCCTCATGGGACATCTTTGAACGGCGAAACAAACACCTCATTCCCAGCCCTCGCACTGAAGCTGGTGACATGAACAAACCTCGCGGGAGTGGACTCTCCTGAATCGTTTTCGCACAGAAGTGGATAGATGCAATTAATGAACGTACAAATGGGGAATGACACTAGATCAGTCACGTGATTGCGGAGCAGACATCCAAACTATGGACCACATAGCAATAGACTGTCCTGTGCGTTCTTTCGATGAGGGGTTGACTGGTCCACAATATAAACGAAGTAAAAGTGGCTTAAAGCACTCCACCTGGCTCTGTGACAGAAGATCCTATTCATACATAATTAGTTTAATATGGTGGATGATAAGAACCATACGCACTGTTTCAACAATGAGTCTCGAGTGACACGGAGAACTCTGATAGGGTGGACCGGTTTTTATTTCCGGCAGCGTCCTTGGGAGTCGTGTAGGAGACACATGTCCTACGACCAGCCTGCTGGACAGGCGACCCACAGAGCGGTGACGCGCTGTCGACAGGTGACAGGGCCGGTAACACCTCCCCGGCAATTATTTCGGGCGCGGTTTCCAGGGCGGGCTGCGCGGTGCACGCCGCCTTGTCTAATTCCGGCCGCCACCTGTTGCCTGTTGCCGGCCATGCTCTCGAAACATCGCTCTCCGTCTCTTCCAGGACGCCGGTCTACTTGCCGACGCCGCGCTGCACCGTTTGATCTAGGCGCGAGACTAGCAACGCGGGCCGACCGAGTTGGCGCACTGGTAACAAAATCCGCGAGCAGTCTGAAGGACAGCGGTTTAAACCTGCAGCCAGCCATCCTTATTTACGTTTTCGTTGAATATCTCTAAATTATAAGGTAGCTACTGCATGGAAATTTCCTACCTTAAGTTTTGGGATTATATATGTTGGCAACAACATATATATAAACATCTTTACTGGGTCCCCAAGGATTATCTTTGGCGGTCGGTAGGCGGGGTTTGCTCGGTGCTGCCGCGCGGGGAGTCAGAGAGTAGTAGCGGAGCGTGACGGTTGCACTGGTGCTCGCGGTGGACACAGCCCGGAGTTCTTCATGATGCTGCTAATTTTTTGGTAATTTACTTTAAAAGTTTTTCGCATTGCGCAAGGTCGCTTTATTTTATTTTATATCACTTTCCATTCAGTAGGAACCCATACACAACCTCGATTAATTCGTGGCTCGTCACTGTAATTGTTGTAATAACATGGATAGGGCATTAACCAAACGTAATAATAAAAAAGCAGTTCCTTTCACTTTTTGACATTTTTAGGGTAGGGCTACATCCCTGTTTTAGAAACTGCCTCATTGCACACGAGTTTGCAATAATATGCACATTCTTCATTTTTATAGTTTATGTTACTCGCGTCGAATTTGCTGATTGCTAATTTTCTTTAATATAGATTTATCCGGTTTGATTGGTTTAATTTTGTTTGTGATTATTCTTGACGCTGTAAGTTATTGTAAGTTAATGGTAATTAAGTACATTGTAGCAAGTGGGTGACATGAACGATATGAAGAATGTGAGTTGATGTGAAGCGCGGTATGCAAACTGATTGTATAGTACTACTAGACAGGGTCAGCGAGTACAACACAGTACGACATTCTTTTATTGTTCTCGTAAAGTGAAATCATTCCAGGCAAATGCTAGTACCTATCTAAGGACACAGCCGGTTTCCCTCCCGATCTTTAACAAAAAATAAACCGAACGCGTGTTCCGTCGCTGCTGACCATGGTGTCGACGGGACTTTAAACGTAACCTTCTTTCCTTCCTTTTTTTAGCAACGCGGCTCGGGGAGGTACGAACTGTCGCTTTAGCACGACCTGGTTTATTTCTACAAGAGTAGACGTAGGTGATATTTCGGTTTGTTCCTTTGGATTGGACGTCGACGACAGTTTGAACATAGTACCTGTAAGTACATTCTAGAGCAGTAGGGCATTCTAATGTAAGATGTTATGATTATCGCCCTCATTTCTTCTTTTCGAATCACTGTAACGTTTAAAGCTCGTCATTCTTTTATGGTACTACTGTGAAAGGTTCCTTCACAACCTGATAACACACACGCTCCGACTTGACGGGACCAATTTATCGGCGGTCCGATAAATGTGATGTGTGAAGATGCTTCTCGACCAACTTTTCTTGTCGGATGGTTGGTCGTGTCTGACAGTCCTATATCCCGCCCCCCTCCCCCCCCCCCCTCCACTCCTACCCGACCAACTTCCTGCCTGCGATCGTCTGCTGTCTGCGAACACACGAAAACAAAAACAGACACCAGAACACAGAGGCGCTGCAATCGTTGCGTGCAGTTGGTCGGAACGTGTATAGGGCGCTACTAATTTGGTTGGCTGGTTGGTCAGTTGGATGAGCGGACGATAAATCAGAACGTATGAAGGGGCCTATAGAGCGTAGCTTGTTGATACCTGAGGCGTTAATGGTGCTTTTTTACTCTACAGTAAGTCCTATAGCGAGAGATGAGATGTATTCGTAGATTTAGTATTGCATACCGCTTCTTTGATTTTTGTCAAGGAGTTATTGTGGTGCCAAGTGCCTTTTTGGTAGTGCTTATCACCTGATAATTTTCATCTATCTACATTTTGGCCGCGCGGGAGTAGTCCTGCAGTCAGGAGCGCCACATTGCGGATCGCGCGACCTGCCACGTCGGAGGTTCGATTCCTCCCTCGGACATGTATGTTTGTCGTCTTTAGTATAAGTTAGTTCATAAGTAGTTGTAAGTTTAGGGATTGATGACCCTGCAGTTAAGTTCAAAAATTCAAATGTTTGTAAAACTTAACTGCGGAGTCATCAGTTCCCAAACTTACAAACTACTTATGAACTAACTTATATTAAAGACGGCACAAGCATCCATGCCCGAGGGGGGGGGGGGGGATTCGAACCCCCGAGGGGAACGGCCTCGCGCATCGTAGCATAGTACCTCAATGCGTTCGGCCGCTCCGCCGCGGCCCGCAGTTAAGCCCCATAAGCTTAACAAACATTTGAACATCTGAGTATCTATATGTTGTACCCATTTCTGCACTTTCCCCCATCATACATCAAGCGTTCAGTAAAGGGGTGCCTCGATACGAGGCAGTATGTGCTTGAAATTGGGTATCTTTATGTACTCGTAAGTAGTGACACATTAAACTTACTACACAGGTCACATCTGTGATAGAGAATAATTTATTTATACAACAACACTAGCCTACACAGGGATAACTTGCCATCCTTCACCCCAGACCTTTATCGCGCTGTGGAAGCCGGTGCACGAAAAATAGCATGCACTTCCCATGGAGAAATGATTGCCATACACTGAAGTGAGGTGAGGTGTGGACTTATCAAGTTCTTAAAGCCCGCTATATGAATTTGAACCATGCTGCCCCCTTAGCCGCGAACAATTGTGGGTCGATGATTCGGATCATTGTCAGCCGTGAAAGAATCCAAAGTTGTTTAGGAAAAACAGTTCACGCCTGTAGCTAGCACAGTGCGTTCTTGGCTCGTCTACGGCTTCATGGTGTCCGCGTGACATTCGAACCCTACCATCACTTACTACCAACAGAAATCTGGACTCATTTGACCCACCGAGGTTTTCGAGACGTACAACTGATGTGGCCACGAACCCAGGATACGATGTCAAATTCCTAAGGGATACGATCGCCGTATGTCCCACATTGATTTGTGTGGTTATTTCAGTCAGGGGTATTTGTCTTTTATCACTGACAACTTACTCAAATGCCACTGTTCTCGAAGTGCAAGCCATCAGTCTCTGCGTTACCTCTGGTGGACTGAGTGAAATTTGATGTCCTCTGAAATATAATATACCATGTATCTACCTTCAAGTAGCATTCCATGTTAAAGTCTCTTGCTTCCCTTCGCATGGCTGTAATCACGTCCGAAACATTTTCGCGTGCCGCGAGGTAGTGACCGATCAGTCTAAGACGCCTTGCTGTGGAGTGCGAGGCTGCAACCTGTCGGAGGTTCGTCTCCTCCCTCTGGCGAGCACGCGTATGTATGTATATATGTGTGTGTGTGTGTGTGTGTGTGTGTGTGTTTTATGCTTAGCATAAGTTAGTTTAATTAGTTGCAACTCTCGAAACTGATGATTTCTGCAGTTTGGTCCCCTAGCTTCACAACAGGTTTTGAACATATTCACGTCAGAGTACAATTGACAGATCTGTCAATGTGCCGTCCTTTTATACCTCGTGTATGCAATACCGATGCCACTCGTAACCGTACATTTGCTATCCCATGCCTTTTGACACCTTAATGTACAGAGAAAAAAGTACTAATTGTGCTATACTGCACCTTGTACTAATATTACTTAGGAAATATCTGAAGATGAGTATCGTCGAAGAGGTGAAACATCTAGGTTTAAAGAGATGATATTTCAAAATGTTCAAATGTTTGTACAACTTATGGTACTTAACTACGGGGTCATCAGTCCCTAAGCTTACAACCTACTTATGAACTAGCTAAGACTAAAGACGTCACAAATATCCATGCCCGAGGGGGGATTCGAACCCCCGACCGTAGTGGCCGTGCTGACCGTGACTGGAGCGCCTCAGTCACCTCGGCCACCGCGGCCGGCAGATGATATTTAGTTTCTTAATCACGTTAATCTGTGAGCCCCATCTGTCTAGATTGAGAGTCATGAAAATGTTTGCGTAACGCTTAAATGTGCGGGACTTGAGTGCCCGCCCGGTATTCGCCTAATGTGATGTGGAAAACTACCGAAAAATAGATGTTTTCCTGTAATATGAAACAGATTTTTCCATTTTCAAATAGTTGTGAATTATGTCTCTAATTGTTTCATTTGCATTTATGCCAAGTTTCATAACATCTGACCTGTCTATTTTAATGTGTGGCTATTTTAGTGTTCTTTTCTTTAATTTATTGGGTTGAAGGAAACCGTGTAAGTGAACAGATTTGAATTTACGACCAGTAGATTTGACTGATTTGTCGTGTAAATGTAACTCAACGGATTTCTTCTAGTCCTCATATGGATGACTTCACGGTTATAATTATTTAGGAGCCGTGCGTGATGGGGAGCCGTACTGGGTGCGCGCGGCCGTTCGCCGTCGGGGGTTCGAGTCCTCCTTCGGGCATGGGTGTTTGTGTTGTCATTAGGGTAGTTTAACTTAGTTTAAATAGTTAGTAAGCTACGGAGTAATGACCAAGCAGTTGAGTCCGATAGATTTAGAAACATTTGATAATTATTTAGGGTCGATTGTCCATTATTTCGATCATACAGATACCAGATACTTACCTAAATCATTTTGCAATTGCTTTTTATCTTCTCATGACTTTTCTAACTTTTCTGTCGGCATCGTAGTACAACTGACACAGTGCGTCCAATTTGTGCGGCAGTTCTATTGGCTATGACAGTGTTTTTCAACTCGTGGGTCGCGATCGTCAAAAGGGGGGGGGGGGGAGGACACAATGTCTTCCTCGGGGAGCTGACCTCACAGGACCAAGTATCGTAGATTAGATTTGATTAGATTAGATTAGTACTTGTTCCATAGATCATGAATACGACACTTCAAATGAAGTGGAACGTGTCAAGTTAATGGAAGGTGTCTTCACAAATTATTACTCTGTACTAAATGTTATCTGACACAATTTACTTTTATTTTATTATTCTATTTTTGAATATTCTACCTTTGCTACAGATTTCTGATCAAAGTCTATATTTATTAACGGTGTCATACCATTTACTGTACGGAACTGCATGAACTGTGTTTTATCAAAATTTAACAATAGTCCATTTGCTGAGAACCACTTAATGATTTTATGAAAGATGTCGTTTACAATTTCTTCAGTTAGTTCTTGTCTGTCAGGTGTGATAACTACACTTGTATCATCAGCAAAAAGAACCAGCTCTGCATCTTCATGGATACAGAATGGCAAGTCATTAATATATATTAAGAACAGCAAAGGGCCCAAGACCGAACCTTGTGGCACCCCATTTTTGATTGTTCCCCAGTTTGAGGAATCAGCTGTTTTTGTATATTCTGTGAATTACTTATGTTAACTTTCTGCACTCTTTCTGTTAAGTATGATTTAAACCATTTGTACACTGTCCCATTCATACCACAATACTTTAGTTTATCTAGAAGAATTCCATGATTTACACAATCAAAAACCTTGCTCCATAAAACCACCAACTCAGTGCATGCCTAAAAATTAGGAGTTCGTTAATACGAAAACATATGCCTACGAAATGATAAACATATTTCATATACTAAAATCATCAATTCTCAGTAGAACAGAACAAAGATTTTATATCAAATAGACCGTGTTAACAACGAATAAACGAAAGGACTGAAAACAGTTTTCAGGTACCAGATAATAGCTAAATTTACCAGATACAATAAGTAAATTTGAGAAATTCAATTGTTTACAAATTGTCTTTACAGTGGGACTTTACTAAAGAAGCATAATTCGCTTTTGAGTTTTACCTGCAATGCCAAACCTCGTTTTCCAACATATATTTTTTCTGTCGGAATTCTTGAAACAATAGGAACTGTTCCATTCAGAAAAATGGACTAATGTAATGTACAATACTGTATGCTCCGTTAGCCTTGTAGTCTAACGCATCGCTTTCCTAGATGGGGAGGCGTTCCGGCCCCGGTTCGAATCCGTCCGGCGGATTAACGAATTGGGTCGGAGTGCCGGCCAGCCTGAATGTGTTTTTAGGTGGTTTCCACATCCCTTTATGTGGGCTGGTCCCCAAGTCTTACCTCAATTACACGATTCGCAAACTTTTCGTAACACTTTACACTTTTCACACACACTATATGCTGACATTGGGGTACACATTTCCTCTGGGGAGGGGGTGGGGTGGCGACGGCAAGGGCATCCGGCCTCCCCATAAATATTAACACGTCGAATCCGAATTAAGACAGCCGACCCTGCATGTGCGGAAGAATGGCCAAAGGCAAAGAAAGAAATACAATATCTTTCTCTTTGGCCATGTTCCCGCACATGCAGGGTCAGCTGTCGGTTAAATGCGGCCGCGGCGGATTGGCCAAGCGCATAGAGGCGCTACGCTTCGATGAGCGAGGTCGTTTCTCGTCGGGAGTTCGAATCCCTCCTCGGGCATGAATGTTTTTGCTGTCTTTAGTGTAAGTTCATAACTAGTTTCTAAGTTTAGGGACTGATGACCCCGCAGTTAAGTCCCTTAAGCTTTACAGAAATTTGAACATTTTGTTAATGAGGAAATCAAAGAAAAACTGGGAATGAACACCATAGATGAAGCAGTTAGAGCGAACAGACTGAGATGGTGGGGTCATGTTACACGCACGGGAGAAGCAAGGTTACCTAAGAGACTCATGAGAGCCGCGGTGGAGTAGCCGAGCCGTCTAAAGCGCCTCGCTGCGGAGCGCGCGGTTGCTCGCCGTGGAGGTTCAAGTCCTCCCTGGGGCATGGGTGTGTGTGTTTGTCCGTAGGTTAGTTTCCCTAGGCTTAAATAGTTTGTAAGCTACGGACTGATGACCACGCAGTTTGGTCCGATAGATTTAGACATTTGAACATTTGAGACTCATGAGCTCGGCAGCGAAGGGTAAGAGAAGTCGAGGTAGACCAAGAAGAAAGTACTTAGATTCGGTGCAGTATGATTTTGATTTAAAAGGCATAACATCACACGAGGCATCAATGTTACCGCGGTATCAACTGATGTAAATCAATCTTCTTCAGAAGATACATGGACATTACATTCTTACTATGAAAAAGTTACACGCGTCAATTTTGTACACATGATGTAGCCCTTAAGACAAAGGCACGTCAAACATAAAATGATAACATGTGGTGTGTAACATAGCAGATTCCACAGTAAGAATGTAATGTCCATGTATCTTCTGAAGAAGATTGATTTACATCAATTGAAACCGCGGTTAAGTTTATTAAACTTTAATTTGCAATTGGTTGGCTGATATTTTACTGCTTTGAATTACCGTTGCTGTATGCAGTCATGTTTAAAATTTTGAAATACCAAGTGTCAATTGAGGCTGAAAATCCCATAACAGCGTGTGCTATTCCTCCGCGGGCGGCAGTACGGGCGGTGGTTCTGACATACCAGTCACGCGGACGGAGAATACTGTCTTCGGATTCACTATTCCAAGCCTGCTCAGCCTGTTCACGTAGATTTGAAAGAGTTGTAGGTTGACGAGTCACTCGTGTCAGTTATCTTGCCATCCTACCACTCAGGGTGCTCGATTGGAGACAAGTACAGAGATCGTGATGTCCAAGAAAGTTGCTGCACGTTTTGCAGAGCACGTTATTTCATGCGCAGTGTCTGCGAGAGCCGCATTCTGCTCAAACAACGCATCACCTTCCTGTTCAAACAATGATAAGCTTACGGCACGCAAGACCATAAGGCCTGAGGTGGGGCCAGTCTCTCGGCAGAATGCGCTCTGCGTGAGAGCGCTCGCAAGATTTACGTCATAAGGGCCCCTTACACGTTCAATATTTATTGAGCAATAATGTTGTGTCAATATATTGTGCTAAAGTGCGAGGCCAAAAAAGTCACAATATTTATTGCGCAATGTTTATGCCCTGGACGTGTCAGTACAGTTCTGTCTCCGTAGCGACCACGTCGGCGCCTCACGACGTTGACCTCGCATGTATTGCCATTGTGGTTGTTACGTGCTGCAGGAAGGGAAGGAAGAGGCGGCGGTGGGTGAGAAATTGGCTTGGAGTGCGTTCTACACATGACCAAATTAACATGCTAAAGGAACTTGCGGGAGAGACAGATGATTATCGGAATTTTTTAACGATGAATAAGGAAGTTTTCAACGAATTGGCGAACCTTTCACCTTATATACAAAAGGAAGATACTGCTAATAACTGAAATGTTCAAACGTTCGTCAATCTATCGGACCAAACTGCGTGGTCACCAGTCCGTAGCTTACAAGCTACTTCACCTGAGGTAAACTAACCTAATGACAACACACACACACACACACACACACCCGTGGCCAAGGGAGGACTCGAACCTCCGATGGCGACCCACCGCGCGCTCCGTAGTGAGGCGCCTTAGACCGCTCCGCTACTCCACCGCGGCTGCTAATAACTGAAGTATTAAACATATAATGAAACTACTCACCTGCATGCACTTTAACAGATGATTTCTTTCATCTGCCTTTCCTGTAGTATTCATGATACTTTTCGTTGTCATCACGTATGGAAAGCACGAAATCTTGGCGGGAGCTGCCGTGTATGTGCAACTGCTATAAATTAAACGACTGGTAGTTTATTTTTTTTTTTTTTTTATATTGACACTTCCTGATACTTCACTTGTACATAATTTATCTTAAAATACACGGTTTGGGGATATCATTACTCTGCAGACTTTCGTACTGAGCAAATATTGTTGTGGTCTTCAGTCCGCAGACTGGTTTGATGCAGCTCTCCACGCTACCCTGTCCTGTGCAAGACTCTTCATCTGAGAATACGTTCGGCAACCTACATCCTTTTGAATCTGCCTACTGTATTCGTCCCTCGGTCTCACTCTACGATTTTTACCCCACACGCTTCCTTCTAATGCTAATTTGACAGTTCCTTGATGTCTCAAAATATGTCCAACCAATCTATCCCTTCTCTTGGTCAGGATATGTCAGAAACTCCTTTTCTCCTCGATTCGGTTAAGCACCTCCTCATTAGTTACGTGGTCTACCCATTTAATTTTCATCATTCGTCAGTAGCACCACATTTCAAAAGCTTCTATCATCTTTTTATCTGAACTCCTTATCGTCCACATTTCACTCCCATACAATGCTACACTCCAGACAAATGATTTCAGAAAGGACTTCCTAACATTTAAATTGATATCGGATGTTAACAAGTTTCGTTTCTTTAGAAACGCTTTTCTTCCTATAGCCATTCTGCATTTTATATCTTCTCTACATCGGCTATCAGAAGTTATTTTGCTACCCATATAACAAAACTCCACCACTTTTACTGTCTCATTACCTAATCTAATTCCTTCAGCATCGCCTGATTTTCTGACATTGCATTCCATCACCTTCGTTTTACTCTTGTTAATGTTCATCTTGTATCTTCCTTTCAAGACACTGTCCATTCCATTCAGTTGCTCTTCCAGATCTTTTGCGGTCTCTGACAGAATTACTATGTCATCGGCAAACCGCAATGTTTTTATTTCTTCTCCCTGTACTTTAATGCCCTCTCCAAATTTCTCCTTCCATTCCTTCACTGCCTGCTCAATGTACAGATTGAACAACATTGGGGAAAGACTACAACCCTGTCTTACTCCTTTCCCAAACTCTGCGTCCCTTTCTTGCCCTTCGACTTTCAAATCCATCAAAAGCAGCAGATTTTTGCAAAAAAAAAAAATGTTCAAATGTTTGTAAAGCTTAAGGGACTTACCTGCGGGGTTGTCAGTCCCTAAACTTACAAACTACTTATGAACTACCTTATACTAAAGACGACACAAACATCCATTCCTGAGGGGGGATTCGAACCCCCGACGGGGAACAACCTCGCGCATCGTAGCATAGCATTCCAATGCGCTCGGCCGCTCCGCCGCGGCGATTTTTGCAGCAGAAGCCATTGTTTATTGCACATACCGCCCTTACTCGATACAATATATTGCGCAAAGTATTGAGCGACCATAGTTTTCTATTGGAAAGTCAGCGACTTGGTATATGGTTCAGAATGAAAATAACAGTCACGTCGCAAAATGTTTTTACATTTTATTTGATATACCGGTTTCGATCTACTCTGAGATCATCATCAGACCGATTCGTCGTTGATGATTATCTCAGAGAAGATCGTAACCGATCAACTTATTATCAAATAAACTGTAAAAATAGTTTGCGAAAGTGACTACTATTTTCATTCTGACCATATTTGTTTATACTTCATTTTACGTACTCATTATGTTCATTCAAGCTATGCTTACCAGATGAGGATGTGTTTGTAAATAATAACTTTCCCGGCAGCGTGAGGGATTGGTTTTTAAACGACATGTTGTACTTGGAAAGCTCCCTCGGTTCTCTAACGCGTCTCTGTAAGTCGAAAGGCATGCATAATAGGTAGATGTCGCTCTGGAAAACGTGAGCACAACCATCGGATCTCAGCTACATTGTCACGCGTCTCCCCATATATCCGTCCAACTGTCTGTACCAACTCATGGACAAAGCCCTTCCAGACATCAAAAGGAGAACAGCTGCAGAAATCGAAAAGCTGAACAAGTAAGAGATCCTAGGCATCAATGTCTGGACAACCTCCAACCTGCTAGGCTTACATCAAGGAAGAGTTTCCTACAGACGAGTTCGACTCTTCTATCGCCTAAAGTGGGACGAGAAGAATTGTGGTGAAACTTGGAAGAACCGGGGAGACTAGGGAGAAGCCACAGAGAATAACTTACAGCTGGCTTCAAACTTGCATGTACAATCTGGAAAGCACTGAATAGCCTTCGAACGGGAGTCATCATCATCATCATCATCATCATCATCATTTTCCATCTCGAGTTCCCCGGCTAACAGGCGCTCCCCATCTCATCCGATCTTGATATAACATTTGGGCTTGGACATCAGCCCAGATAAAGCCGTTCTCCTCTACGTCTGACTGTACTGCCTCTATCCATCGTCTCCTTGACCTTCCTCTTGGTCTTCTTCCTCCCACTTCCATTCTGAAGTATTTCTTAGCTGTTCTTATGCTATACATTCTCATCACATGGCCGTACTACTGCAGTCTTCGTTTCCCCAAGATGTTCGCAATAGGGACCCTGATCCCAGCTGTTTCTCTGTGTACCTCATTTCTGATCTTGTCTCTCCTGGTACTTTCATTCATAGTCCTTATAAACCTCATTTCTGTTGCTTGGATTCTGCTGTAATCCTTTTTTAACAATGTACACCTTACGATGTTGCATTATAGGAAATCACCTCACTGGACTACCTTATATCTTCAGACTAACTGGTCGGAAGTATTTGCAATTCCTACAGAATGAGCTGAATCTCCTACATGACATCCCACTTAACTGTCAGACACTGGTTTCATCACGGTGGCGCACAGTCCCATTACTGTAAAGGGTTATACAATACCTCAGCAGTGTATACACCTAACGGTGGAGATAATTCGTGGAGGTTAAATTCGATGGGCAGGTTTCTTTTTTTCCTTATGGGGAAACGGAACAGGAAAAATCGAGATGGGGTGCGTGGGAATGGCCTTGCGCTCTTAGGCTCCTTGCTGTGGAGAGGAGCAAAACGCACTTTAAACATCACATGCAATTTATAACTATGGGTTTGCTTCCTGATTCGTCGACAAAGTGTTGTCTGAACCGTCGTCAAGTCCGTCAAAATTAGAGGGTTACTAAAAAGCGATCCTTTAAATGTGTTGCACAGTGTATAATAAGGCCACTAGTGCTATCAGTCGAATTGCTGAAAGCGGTCAAAATAAAGATATTTTAACCCCTCTTAGGTAACCTATTTATTTATTTTTGCAGATTTTGAAAAACACTATAGATTGCCCCCAACAGCAGAAATGTCTGAAATACGTAAATATGTGGTTCCAGTCCTCCCTCGGGCATGGGTGTCTGTGTGTATTGTCCTCTGTAGTTTAGAGGTTGATGGCCACTGACGCTTAGTCCCATAGCTTTACAGACAGTAATTTTTTTCCAAGATGTATTGAAAGAACGAATACCTTCAGTATGTGCAGAAATGTTAAGAAGTGTCCATGCTAATGCCAAGAGGCGCACTCATTAAGGTGGACATGCATTTCAATATTTTTATTATGAATACTGCAATAATAAACGAGGTGTCAGTCTATTACACAGGTTTAGAGAAACATCATTTATTACACTCATTATTCTTTACTCATTCAAAGATATAACAGCATGTATTTAACGTTTGCAATTGCGAAGCACGAATTGTTACATTGTATGTTGCCTATAAATTGGCTGTCATATGTTGATACGTTTCGAAACATATAGTTAATATGTTTTGGTCTTTGTGCGTACTCTTTTGTTCGGGAAAAATTATTCTTCTACAAAGAAACCTTTCTAGGACCCAGGAATCGAATCCAGAAATCCTCTCCGGTCTTACGTTTAGCAAGGTCTACACTCCGTTAGTGCGGTGTCACCCGTAGTGTTCTACTTAGGCAAAACTTTCGGCATCGGTGGTAGTCGGGATTAACTAACGTCACCGGAGGACA
Source organism: Locusta migratoria (assembly GCA_026315105.1). Lineage (NCBI taxonomy): Eukaryota > Metazoa > Arthropoda > Insecta > Orthoptera > Acrididae > Locusta > Locusta migratoria. The sequence continues at coordinate 601,982,137 of CM048745.1, forward strand.
GCGTTCGTGGACCATCTGGTACGTATACTAAGCAGGTTCATATGATAGCGGCTTTAGTTTCTGTGCAGAAACGCTTTCAGAGGATAGACTAGAGCGAAGAGCTGCATCGAACAATTGTTCGCAATGAAGAGCACAATAACGACAGCCATCTGTGAAGAACGCGATTTGTGCATCAGCGAGACCTTTTACAGGAATTCATGCTGAGCCCCTGATGGCACTTAGAATCCAGCCAAGATCTTGTTCCAAAACTAAATTCTGCTATATTTACCATTAGAACAATATCTGAGATAAGTGATTTTTCAACACGAAAAGTAGTCTAATTCGCTTACTTTCACTCACTTATGGCGTACGGCATTGTTTTTTGGGGTAACTCGCCTGATGCAAAAAGTATATTTCTGGCTCAAAAACGGGCGGTTCGAGCAATATCTGGCGTAAGTTCGCGAACGTCATGTCGACCCCTTTTCAGTAGTCTGGGAATTTTGACTCTGGCGTCACAATACGTTTTTTCCTTAATGTCGTTTGTTGTTAATAATATCAGCTTATTCCCACGAGTTAGTAGCTTTCACTCGGTGAATACTAGATAGATGTCTAATCTACATTTGCACCACACCACCTTAACACTTGTGCAGAAAGGGGTGCAGTATTCTGCGGCATCCATTGTCAATAAGCTGCCACAAGAACTAAAGAATCTTAGCACTAATCCACACGCTTTCAAATCTAAATTGAAGAGTTACCTCGTGGCTCACTCCTTTTATTCTGTCAAGGAACTCCTAGAAAAGTTAAACAATTAAGCTAATTCATTTTTTCTTTATTGATTCTTTTCACTTTGTCTTAAGATTGTCGTGTGCAAAGGACTACTTAAAATTTTTCTATTACCATTCTTGTGTAACAATGTATTGACTTGTTCCATGACCATGGAGTCTTACTCCTCAAGTGGGTCCTATGGAACAGAAAAAACAAATAAATAAATAAATTAAACAACGTATCATTTTTCTCCCTCATCCACGCCCGACTGATTTTCCGTCTACTTTATGTTGATGGCGACGAGCTGTTGAGATCTGATTTCATTTCGTGGGTTTTTAGTAGTTAAAAAGGAATTTAATACGCTCATCAAATGGCTACGTAATGTAGTGTAAAAACATGAATTGAAGCATCCTTCATTCCCGTCACTTCTTCTAGCTCAAACTTTCATAGACTAAAACGGGATGGAGAGTTAAAACTGTGCCCTACGCAGTTAGTTCGATGAAAAACAAATATGCAGACTTGCCTGGAAACCAAGGTCTTGTTCCCATGATTACGTTTCTGCTGTAGCAATAAAAGTAGCGGAAGCTGTCCATTTTGCTCATTCATTACCCAGACACACTTGAGAACTTGAGTACGCTTCTGAAATATTTATGGCGCCAGAGTTCTTTGACCTCTGCACGTCTTAGCATTAATAAAAGGAAAACAGCCCGTTATTTGCTAGACGCCCATATTTTCACAGGGCGCTGACTTTTCATCGCGGCTTTCAAGCTATTTCTGCGTCGCAATAAATTTCAAAATCCTCAGAAAATTTTGCGAGAATTTCTGTTTAAGCGAGTCCTTGATGGTGCAAATCAACGATCGTGTCTTAGAGAATGAGTCCACTGTACATCCTTCTCTCTCTCTCTCTCTCTCTCTCTCTCTCTCTCTCTCTCTCTCTCTCTCAAATAAATAGCAAACTAGAAAATGCACGTTCCCATAACTAAGTAGACGTTAATTTTATTAGTAATTTAAATAATGTATTCCTTAAGGCCTAAAATCTGCCTCGCCAGTCGATATCGATGATAGTCATAATTCATGTTCCTATAGTGAAGAACTCGTAAATAGGAAATACAAACTTAGTAAAAAATATGAGAAGTTGGTACAATATAGACAGACATACATGAAAAAAAAAAAAATAAATAAATAAATAAATAAAAATAAAAAAATAATAAAAAAATAAGTAGCGATCACGCAATCAGAGAAAAAATAAATGAGTGCCCAGTTATTCATATGATACTTGTCACAAGTGGTAGAGAGCACGGCGTCGCCATGACGATATTATTAGTCAATTTACACATGTTTCTGGGTGCGATATCCTTTTCTGGGGAATTTTTTTTTTACTGTTTTGCCAAGATCGCAAGTTTATTTACCACAATGACCGGTTTCAACTGATCTCGCAGTTATCACCAGATCTGTGGAATCGTGGTGTATCTAATCATACAAATAATATGTAGCTCCGTCTATACGGCATTCCGTGCGATTGTCAAGTACACAAAATTGCATAGTCACATAAATAAAAAGCAAACATGGTCCCTATAACATAAACGGCCGTCGACATGCTTCTCACACCACATTAAACCCAATCTTATGTTATGGGGCCACGTTTGGTTTTTATTACATGACTAAGCAATTTTGTGTACTTGACAACCACACGGAACGACGTATAGACGGAGCTAGACATTGTTTGTATGATTAGATACACCACAGTTCCACAGATCTGATGATAACTGCGAGATCAGTTGAAACCAGTCATTGTGGTAAATAAATAAGCGACCTTGACAAAACAGTAAAAAACGTTCCACATATATTATTAGTCAGATTGGCTTCTCCTTAGAACAACTTTTGGTATAACTTTTAAGATTATAAAACTTTGGCCTTGAAAACCGCTATGATATTTTTTCATAGATATTTTGAAGTTGCCCGGTGAACCACTGCTTTAGTCTATGTCCCTTCATATAACCCAGGTGGCCTGAGACACAACTGAATGTATTGGGTAAGCAAATGGACTGTGTTAGCCACTGTGCCAAGGCGATGGATGCACCTACTGAGCAGGAGACTCGAGTTCGGATCCCGGCCATGGTACAAATTATAATTCAATGCTCCAGCCTAAAATCATTAGCATCATTACCTACGGGGATGTCATCGGTCCATAGACTTACGAACTAATAACAAGACACACACCCATCGAGGTCCGAGTCGAACCTCCATCGGGAGCGGCCGCGCATTGCGTAGCATGCCACACGGCCATAGCCGCGAGGCAACATAGTGGCCACATTTTTACACGTTTGCAACTGTGCATGCTAGGACAACTAATCAGTAAACCTACGTACAATAAGAGTTGACATAAGAATGATAGCAGTCTGGTGATTTATGTAATTTCAAACTCTTTAACGATGCTTTTTTTTTATAAATTAGCTTTAAAACCAGTTTGACCTAACAACAAGAAAGTGTCTACAGGGGGTTGTGCTTAAACCAGTCCTATATCATTTTCTTTCCTCCGCCATGTTGCCATGGATGACGCACAACAGCGTGAGTTTGTACCGCAATGACAGTGTACGCGAGGGTTGTAGTTACTCCCCATTGCACTATGTGAAGAGTAGAAACTCTAAAAGTTCACCAACCTGACGTCTTCTATAGATGTCGTCCCCACGCAGATCATAGCATGCGGGTCGGAGTTCTTGATTGAGGCTGAAATTATTATACTATTGGCAGGAACTGATCTAGTTACTGAATAAAACTGAAATCCTCGGGAATCGGGATGCCAACTGATTTATTTAAAGAAAGCAAAAAACCAGTAAACTGCATAATAATATCCACTTGACACACATTGTTTTAAATGAAATTAAATATACAGTTATTTCCCTTGATCTAAGGTATTAAACAATGTCTTATGACCGCCTGCGTATGCATGTTACTCCACCGAGTGCGCGTACTGAAACTTGTTACTCTTCCGATACCTGTTCGGAACTGAAGTGTGGCGGCTCGATGCTCCGCGATTTGGCGCGCAAACATGACTGCCGTGCATCGTCCGTCTTAAATTAATTGTTTTTTTTTTAATTTAATTAGGAATTGTTAATATGTTTTACCTACTCGGGGCATAGCTTAGCTTTGAGGATTTTTCTAATTAATAATTAGTTTAATAAATATTAACAAAAATATGAATGTGTTTTGGCGCGTGACCGCCAGTGCTACAGCCAATCGGCGTCCAGTGCCTGCCGCTCGGAGACTTCCCTAGAATTCGGGGAGATTTTCCAGTGCTCTTTCTCATGAGAACCCGACATATTGCACCATCTGTCGTGGTTCTCACCAGCTTTTACCATCTGTCGCCTACTGGTCCTAACCGGCTGCACTGAAACAATACTTCGATCTTAATATGATGGCTTTAAGCTAGAAATATTACATAGGCCACTCGTCGTAGACAAAAAAATGGCCTTAGGTCCAAAAAAATTGCAGGAAGCTGAATTTTTCGTATGTTGTTAGGACATATTAGAGTAGAATTAAACCAAGTTTGCAGCTTCGAAATCCTTTTGCGTAACTTTTAAGAGCCAAGAAACCTTGAAATTTTCGGAATTTTTTCTGGTTTTGGCTTATAACCCGTGAAGGGTGTATTTTGACGAAAACTCACTCATAAAATATTCTAAAATTTGAGCCCAAACGCAGCTCTGTAAGTCCAATAATTCCCGAGACATTGGACTTCAAATATTGACTTATTTCTCCAGAAGTTCAAATGTTTTATTTTAGTCATCTTTCGGCTAGAATATTGGCTCTGATGATCATCTCACGGGGAAAGTCATACAAAAAAAAATTATAGAGCAGTTATTTAACTTTAACTTTAATCTAAGTACCGAACGAACTCCATAGGCCCAATAGATTTCTATTATCGTTAAAAAACGAAAACTTGGAAAAATTGGAGTATTCAATAAACTGACCCAGACGAATTGCAACAACCTTCAGCAACAATTTCCAGTGGTTTACCTTCAAGCTTCCAGCCAGCGCCTGTATTGTGTCAGTGGGTGGTGAAATCGCCCCATTGAGGGAAGCAGTGAGCAGCTGCCCCAGAGAGGCGGCCCGGCCACACGCGCCCGAGAATAGCGCGTGGCTCATTACGTAATGGACTCAGGGGTGGCGGCGCGGCGCCAGCCAGCACGGCCACACACCCACCACAAGCCGAGCCGCCCGAGCACGGCCGCTGGGCGCTGTCTGGCTGTGCGGCCGCCGCTGCCGTCGTCTGCGTCATTTACGGCTTTACAGGCGACCGATCCCAACCTGACAGCCGAACGAGAACGTGCAAGCAAGGGAGTCACTATGAGGCCCTATGATTAGCTTTCCAGAGCATTCACAGAACGTTGGCGCCGGTGGCGACACCTACAAAGTTCTGACACGAGGAAAGTTCCCAGCCGATTTCTCATACAAAAACAGCAGTTGACCGGCGATGCCTGGTGAAACGTTGTTGTGATGCCTCGTGTAAGGAGGACAAATGCGTACCATCACGTTTCCGACTTTGATAAATGTCGGATTGTAACCTATCGCGATTGCGGTTTATCGTATCGCGACATTGCTGCTCGCGTTGGTCGCGATACAATGACTGTTAGCAGAATATGGAAACGGTGCATTCAGGAGGGCAATACGGAACGCTGTGCCGGTTCCAAACGGCCTCGTATCACTAACAGTCGAGATGACAGGCATCCTATCCGCATGGCTGTAACGGATCTTGCAGCCACGTCTCGATTCTTGAGTCAACAGATGGGGACGTTTGCAAGACAACTACTATCTGCACGAACAGTTCGACGACGTTTACAGCAGCATGGACTATCAGCTCGGAGACCATGGCTGCGGTTACCCTTGACGCTGCATCACAGACAGGAGCGCCTGCGATGATGTACCCCACGACGAACCTGGGTGCACGAATGGCAAAACGTCATTTTTTCTAATAAATACAGGTTATGTTTACAGCATCATGATGGTCGCATCCGTGTTTGGCGACATCGCGGTGAATGCACATTGGAAGCGTGTATTCGTCATCACCATACTGGCGTATCACCCGGCGTGATGGTATGGAGTGTCATTGGTTACATGTCTCCGTCACCTCTTCTTCGTATCGATGGCACTTTGAACTGTGGCCGTTACATTTCAGATGTGTTACGATCCGTGGCTCTACCCTTCATTCGGTCCCTGAGAAATCCTTCTTCTCAGCAGGATAATGCGCGAGTGCATGTTGCAGGTCCTGTACGGGCCTTTCTGGATACGAAAAATGTTCGACTGCTGCCCTGGCCAGCACATTCTCCAGATCTCTTACCAATTGTAAACGTCTGATAAACGGTGGCCGAGCAACGGGCTCGTCTCAATACGCCATTGTGACTTACCCTTTCACATGTATCAAACATAATGTACCATCCTATTAGTGACCAGTTCAATAAATCTAGAGGACTTCTATGGTTATCAGTCCCTAGGCCTACAAACTACCTAAACTAACGAACCTAAGGACAACACATATAACTATGCCCGACGGAGGACTGGAAGCTCCGACGGGTAGCAATGGAGCGCTCAGCAGCAAGGCGCCTTAGAGCGCTCGGCCAGTCAAACGCGGGTCAGCTACTTGAAGATGGTACCTTTGTGTGCAGAAACCGATCGTCAGCGGAAATAAAACCACTGTTGCTATCTTGGCAAAATATTAATTCATTTTAAAAAAATCTGATTGGTGTGGGTAGCTATAAATGTACAAAAATAGAAAAATAATAGGGAGCACAATGTTAGAATAAAGCATTGTTAGTGTGATTATTTATACAGTCGCGTCGATTAAATATGTAGGCGTAACGTTGCACAGCGGTATGAAATGGATAGAGAATATGAGGATAGTTTATTATTGTTATTATTATTATTATTATTATTATTATTATTATTATTATACTCCCATCATATCACATTTCACGTAAGGACCAAAATCTTGTACATACGATATCATCTTCCAGACTTTGAGTAACATGTAACACATTTTAAACGCCATAAAGTTTTTAAACGGGCCTTTTAATTAGGTTGTTAGCGAACGACGTTAGCAAACGTGTCATCTGTAACTTACTCTTATTTCCCAGTAGTTTTCCGTAAATAGTTCTCCATTTCCAGCTAATTGGGTCATAGTAAAATAATTTTTAGTGACCACATAGTGACGTCCCATATGTTCAGGATGGAGTAATTGAAGCTCTGTCTAACCGGTTGCGCATTACCGGCAGTGGACACATTGATCAGGACCGACTGGATATGAATCAACAACTGAGAAGCAAAGCATCCGGAACGAGTTAACGTCCTGCGTTCAAGTACCTTGACTGGTGTAACATGTGGCGGCGTGGCCGGGTATTTTGCGTTACACTAAATCAAACCATATAGTTGGCCGGGGCCCAGAAACAGTGGAAGTATTCCGATTCGCAGACTGGGGAACTCCCTGTAAAAATAAACTCCGCACGTGGCGAGAAAACGCACTGTAACCAAGTCCGAGTCCAGACTCCTAAGCTCGTTATTAGTAAACAGAAGGAATATTAATCACCTTCCACTGCAAAAATGACATTTTTAATTGACTTATAAATTTACTCTTTGTAAATAATGCACGCTATTAAAGCTTAATATAAATCAAACCTAGCTGCTGTGATGGTGTCTATCATTACGCTTGTATCAATATTTTGATTGTTTGTGCCAACTTCGTGCTGAAAGATTCCTACATAACTTCACCGTCAAAACATCTTCTAGTGCGGTTCATTTAATGCTGAATATCTATGTTATATAAAAATCAATTGCTGTGTGTTAGTCTCTCTAAAACTCAGGAATGAAACTTCCTGGCTGATTAAAACTGCGGGATTCGATGCTGGCAACTTTCCCTTTCACGGGCAAGCGCTCTACCGACTGAGCTACCCCGGCACACTTCAAGGTCCGTACTCTGAGCTTTACGTCTGCCAGTATCTCGCCTCCTACTTTCCACACTTCTGGGAACTCAAAAATGAGTTGACCGACTTCAGCTTTTTTTAATAAAAAAGAAAACAATACTTGGATGGATGAGAAAGAAGTTGGGAGACCAAAAGGAAGATCTGGAATGTCTAAAAAAAATCTAAATTGATAATTTTATGTAGGTATCGCCGCTTCGTTTTATATTCGTATTTTATGCGTGTCATGCCGTTCGTCCGATTGCACACTTGACCGTCAAAATATGATGAACAGCACTGTCTACACAACAATTCGAACGGTGCATAGCGTATAGTACAACAGACACCTACACCAACCAACAATTTCATTCAGATCTAGATGAAAAGTTGCACTCATGGCCTTCAAAACAGGAGAAATGCCACTGCCTACATAAGATTTCGTAGGGGTAGATGTGGAGGATACCTTATTCCAGATTTCGACACTGTTTGACCGATAACCAAGAAATTTGAAGATACATATAATTTTTCATGTACAGGGGATGGAGAGATGAACAGAGAGGACACTAGGGGATGGGCGCGGAGAAGGGGAAGTAATGACAGAGGTAGGGGGATGGATAAGCGGTGAGGGGAGGGGAGGGGCAGAAAGAGGAGGAGGAGGACGTGGCGGATGATAAAGAGGAGGGAAAGGAAGAGGCAGAGGTACATAGGTAGACAGAGAAAGAACGGAAGAGGAACATAGAGAGGAAGGAATTCATTTACTAACTATTAGAATAAATAAATACTCGAGCAAAGACGGGTTATCAGAGAGAGAGAGAGAGAGAGAGAGAGAGAGAGAGAGAGAGAGAGAGAGAGAGAGAGAGAGAGAGAGAGAGAAGCTTTAGAGAACGAAGATGAGAGGGATAGAGGTGTGGGAGGTGATGGTCAAAAAGATTAAGGAATAGACCATAGGGTGTATACCCAATTTGCATGCAAATTTAGCAACCGCAAAGCGTTGCCGTGCTTACTAGTCATTTAATAATGTCTGACGTAGCACATTGTAAAAGACGGAGGAATACTTTTGACAAATTTGTAGAAAAAATTGTAATCGATGATCCTAACATTGGCTGACAAAATTGGTAACGAACGGTTTGTCCGCTACCACAATTATCAAAGTGTTTCAGAAAGAAAGGGCAAGGCGTGTCAAGCCTAACGAAGATTAGATTAGATTGGTATGTGTTCCATAGATAATGAATACGACAATTGGTAATGATGTGGAATGTGTCAGGTTAAGAAAAGGTGTCTAAAATTCATCTAATGAATAGGAGTTGGCAGAAATTCTTTTCATTTATTTTTAAATGCTGTTTGGCTATCCGACTTTTGATGCTATTTGGAAAGCGACCAAAATGTTTTGTGGCAGTTTAACCTTGAATAGTGAAGATCATTCTTTCTCCGAGTGTTGTACCTATGCACACTGAATTTGGTCAGATTGGTAATAATAAATTTCATAAGTGAATATATATACTGTGAAGATCCCTAGCTCTTTAAATAAGTGTCTACAGGATGATCTTGAATGGGCTCCATCTGTACTTGAGTATGCCTAATAATCGTTATCCTTCCTGCATTAGTTTGTTACTAAAAAATTCTTATAGGCCAACAGAAATACACAACTATACACGGCATTGCAGAAAGCGATTATAATGTAAACTATATAAATTTGAAACGAGACAAGTGTATCCATACGAATAACATATTTGATTTACTTTGAAAACCGCATAAATTAAAAATTAACTTTTCGTTTCAATTAAAATAGTTAATGTAAATAGTAATACATCTACAACCATACTCCGCAAGCTACCTGAATTGTATAGCCTTGAGTACCACTATCGGTTCTGCCTCCTATTCCATCCAGTCACGTATTGTTCGCTCTAATCTGAATTTATCTTCATGATCTCTACGCGAGATGTACATAGGAGGGAACAATATAGTGCTAGACTCCTCGGTAAAGGTATGTTCTCGAAACTTCGACAAAAGCCTATACCGAGCTACAGAGCGTCTCTCTTGCAGAGTTTACCACTGGAGTTTATCGATCACCTCCGTAACGCTTTCACGATTACCAAATGATCCTGTAACGAAGTGCGCTGCTCTCCATTGGATCTTCTCTACCAACCCAACCTGGTACTGATCCCACATTGGTGAGCAGTATTCAACCAGTGGGCGAACAAGTGTACTGTAACGTACTTCCTTTGTTTTCGGACTGCATTTCCTTAGGATTCTTCCAATGAATCTCAGTCTGGTATCTGCCTTACCGACGATTAATTTTATATGGTCGTTCTATTAAATCATTCCTAATGACTACTCCCGGAATTAACTATTCCAGTTGCTGACCTGCTATAGTGTAGCTAAAAGACAAAGGATCTTTCTTTCTTTGTATTTGTAGCACATTACATTTGTCTAGATTGAAATTCAATTGCCATTCCTGCACCATGCGTCAATTCGTTGCAGATCCTCCTGCATTTCAATACAATTTTCCACTGCTACAACCTCTCTATACTACAGAATCATTCTCAAGGTCATTTCTATATATTGTGAGTAGCAACGGTCCCATGACACTCCCCTGACATCAGTCTTACTTCGGAAGACTTCTCTCCATTGAGAATGACATGCTGCTTTCTGTGATCTAGGAACTCTTCAATCCAATCACACAACTGGTCTGATAGTCCATATGCTCTTACTTTGTTCATTAAACAACTGTGGGGAACTGTATCAAACACATGGCGAAAGTCCGGCATCTACCTGGGATCCCGTGTCTACAGCCCTCCGAGTCTAGTGGACGAATAGCGCGAGCTGGGTTTCACACGTTCGCCTTTTTCTAAACCCATGCTGATTACTATAGAGTAGATTTCTAGTCTCCAGAAAGGTCATTATACCCAAACATAATACGTGTTCCAAAATTCTACAACTGACCGTCGTTAGAGATATAGGCCCATTGTTCTGCAAATCTGTTCGAAGTCCCTTCTTGAAAACGGGGATGACCTGCGTCACTTTCCAATCTTTCGGAACGCTACGCTCTTCTAGACCTACGGTACACCGCTGCAAGAAGGGAGGCAAGTTCCTTCGCGAACTCTGCGTAAAATTTAACTGGTATCCCAACATTTCCAGCGGCGTTTTCTCTTTTGAGCGATTTTTACGTATTTTAATATACGTAACAATTAACAGCCACGTGGCAATTGGCCATGCTGTTCTAGGCCCCACGTCAGGAATTGAGGGGGCGCTCCCGCCGGCATGAGTGTGTGTCTGTTGCTCTTAGCGGAAGTTAGTTTAAGTAGTTTTTAAGTCTAGGGACCGATGAGCACTGCAGTTTGGTCCCATAGATTAACAAACATTTGAATTATTGACACCTATCTTATCAGAATATAATCTGCATAATTAACATGTGAAAACATATACAGAAAAATAAACACTTAATTACCTTTAAAAAATTAACTCCACTTAAACGTATAAATTAAGTTACTTTGTATAATTAATTGCGTACAATTCGATGATGAACAATTTGTACTGAACACAACGAAGAAGTACAGCCGACGTCTGTAGCGCCTGCGGATTGACCTGAGAACACGCCTGTCGAATGGGTTGCATAAATGCTAGGCTAAGGTTATCAAACCAGCACGAAGCCTCAAGTCGAATGTGTCACGCTGCGTGTAATAGAATCTTCCTGGTTTTTATTCTTAGCTTACATTCACAGTAAAGCAAATGATAAGAATTCGTTAGTGATGAATAATGCAATGACATAAAATGTCAAACTTCCTGACAAATAGGGTGCCATTTATGTACATGCATTTATAAATCATGAAATGTGAACTAAGTCACGTAATGAAAATCAGTTATAGAAAACGGCTGTCACACGTTGTTACCTAAATGCCTAACAATTTCAGAAAATTCGTACACCATGCTAGATCAAATAATATTTAATTACCAACATCTGCATTACATGTTGTGCAGTTCATGCCCTCTGTATTTAGTTCTTCAGCAACAGAAAGACCACGGATTAAGTATACAAATCAGAAGATAAGATGGAAGAAGCAACGGAAACTGACAATTCTGAAAGTATTTTGTAATATTTATGACGAAGATGACGACTGGATATTTCCATATCCAAGCTCAGAAATGAGGATACGGTATTTTATGTAACAGTCTCGTTCGTAATTGGACGCTTAAGTATCTGTAACGTATACTTCAACTGTTACACCGAAGTATTGCAACGAGCCGAACGACACAGAATCTTTGTGTAAAACGGAGGCTAAGTATAGGAGCTCGTCGTTTAATGAGTATATTTCAGAGAAACCGTGAACAATACTAACTGTTTTCAACACAAATATCCGCTTCCATTATCAGGATAATTAGTGCAAGTCCTTAAACACATGCCGGAAAACCCTTTACCATGTCCCGCTCATACCGAACATTAGATATATTTTTAAATGATGTTGCCGCCATTTGACTGTATTTGATGTTTATTATACTTTCAGGATTTCGACCTCACGCTATTTTCAAATACAATATCGAAGTCATCAGAAAGTATAATGTTATGTATGTTTTACAAGTATTTTTTTTTAAGTTTACAAATTGGAGAACGTAAACAAAACTGCACTTTTAATTCATTATAATAGTGGTCTAACAAAACTTGACGGAAGAGCCAGTCGAAAATCATGATTTTTAGCATTGTACTTGAAAATGTTCTAATGCTGAGATCCGGATAGTAAATAACAGTCTAATAAGAGCTACATGGGTTTAAAAAATCGATTTGACCGAGGCTCCAGCTAAAATACCATCAAGTCTCGACATATTTTGTCATTGATGCACAAAGTGAACAAACGTACTATATGAGACACTTTTCGTAAAACGAAATGTTTACATTCATTCATGTGCGTTTGACTCGACGGGAACTTTCGCGGCAGATGGAGGGTATGGATCGAACGCGAAGATACGAGTCTGCCATTGGGTGATCCCAGTAGTTAATTCGGATATACAAAGTCTGAAAGGCTCAGAATGAATGTGAACGAAATAGGCAGAATGAGGAATAGTCGTGACGTCGACGATCACAGTAAATAAAAGCCGTGTCCGGTTATGTTTGAAAAAGGAATGTTCTGATATACCACTAAGATTGCGGTTTTGCTAAACAATGCGTCGTTCCTTTTGACACTCTGGATGATATAGCTTTTGACTATAGCAGAGAAACAGTGATAACTCTTAAAGACAAATGTACTAACAGAAACTGTAGCTTTGTGTCAGCAAAATTTGTTTCGAAAACTTGTCGCCCACAAAAACACTGCAACAGAAATATGACGCCCGGGAAATTGTATAGCTGCAAACTTCTTGGCTTGTTTGTCGCACGTAGTGAAAACAAGCAACTAATCAGCGCGCGTTAAACTCCAATACAACTGCAAGGAGCGCCTGGCCGAATTGTTCCCTCGTGAAGTTCATGTTTTGATTCCTGTCGATACGAAAAATAAAACTTCAATCATTCGTCCTTCCATTTTACTACATAGTCGTTCGGTTCAGAGCCATAGACAGTAATGTGGGTTCCAGTTTGAAAATCTACAGCAAACTGTCTATGACAGTCCCATCGCCTAATGCGTGCTATGCAAAAATGTACTGCTACTAGTTTCTTAACTATCATAATAACCTAAATATAACTGTAAAAATTTACGAACTTGTATAAGTAACAAAAATACTGTAATGTATTTAAGAATTTATTCGTTTTTTAAACATTATATACAATAATAATATAAATATTTGTGAATTCTTTGCCTATTTTAGTATAAATTTTCACGTTTTATTTGTCAGAGTGCAACGTTCCCGACTTTTCCGTCGACTTTGCATCGGTTGTCTTCAAGGAGACTAAACAGTTTAGCCGCCCTGAAGAGGACCACAGCAAAGAGGTGGAAACTCATATCGCGACGAGTCGTGGAAAACTATGCAACTGCTTCATTTACGTAACTATAGATAGCTGGTCAGATTGTTTACGTATGGAACAAGATTAAAATATTCCAAAAGAATGTGGAGTTTCTTACAGAAACAACATCTCATGTGTGTGTGTGGAGATTAGTAAATTAATAAACAACTGGTAAGACTATTTACAGAATGAATTTACACTCTACGGAGGTACCGACGAAGGTAATGCTGCGAGGATGGATCGGGAGTCTTGTTTGGATAGCTCAATTGGTTGAGCAGTTTTACAGAATGACAAAAGGTCCGAGTTCGAGTCCCTGCCCGACACACAGTTATAACAGCCAGTAAGTTTCAAATTAGCGTACACTCCTCCGCAGACTGAAAATTCATTCTCAGTCCTCCAGGGTGTGGCTTTGTCAAGTGTCGGTAAGATGCTTTCAATTCTGGCGCTTCAAGGTATGCAGAACTTCTATGAATTTTAAACGATAGGAGGCTAAGTACTGTCGAAAGTAAAACTGTGAAGACGCATCATGAATCGCGCTTGGTTAATCGCAAGAGTACTTGCCTCCAAAAGGCAAAGGTCGCAGGGTCGAGAACCAGGCCGAAACGCCGTTTTAATCACCCCAGCCGTTTCACGGTTGATCTCTATACGACTCTTGAATTATTCAACCATCAATTCTTGACTGAGAACCATGTTGGTCAGTTCTGAGCCAACACGGAGTCAGTTTAGTAACTAGATGACTGTACACCATCAGATTTAGTACTCTGGATTTATTTTAAAGACTTCGTTTATTAAAAGACTATCAAATATGTCGATGACTTGATGCTTCAACAAGGTAATCACCCTCTTTGATCGAGACATGATACACAGAGTTTGAGCGGAGGTAGGAAAGAGATTTAACATTGCACGGGGTATATTTGAGGCGCATATCAAAGTAGACTTGTAAATCAAACATATTTGTAGCTGACGCTTAAGAAATCACAGTTCATTTTTCAACACTAGCTAGTAGTGATATTATTGTCTCGTTAAATGTGAAATATCTTTCGAAGTGCCGTATAAATCACGTTCGCAAGACATTGGACTCTTCGGGTTTTGCTTTCGGTGGGTTATCCCAGTGCTAGCCATTGACAGTAGTACGTAGTTTTTGTTAACCAATGTCCAGCGCTGCATGCTATTCTGACTTAATACCACTGATTGCCTCAAAAACGTGAACATCGACTGAAGCGATCGATATAGTGAATGAATTCTCTCATCCATTTGCGATTTTAGCTAATGAGCAACTGCAATGAATTAGAAGCGGTTCTCCGGTAGCAGGCGGGATCGCATTCTTCTCCCTTGACGCCGATGTCTCGTAGTGGCACGAACTGGAAAGGCCAGCGAAGGCGTGGGGGAACCTTATTGATCCGTGGGCTCAACAGTCACCACCAACTCACGCAGGTTGGTCGGAGCAGGCTACAAGGTGTCCACCCACTTATCACTCTGCAGCATCCACCACATACTTGATGAGGTTCGTCAGTTGATCTACGACGATTTGGGTCAACTGATTGAGCTGAATTACACACTGACTCAAAAAGTGACAAACAAGCGGTTTCAAGTTTTGTTGGTTTCTCTAAATCTATACTCTACTGACCATAAGACTAAACCTGATATAAACATTACAGTATGTATTCTTCCAAGTCTTACGTGAAGCGTAAGCCAAGCTATCTGGAGTACGCTCAAGTAACATATTAACGATACATTTTATCGTAATTTAAAGTTCCTTATCTTTGTCTGTTTGAACACCATAATCTAAGAAACTGCTACGTAAATTTTCTTCTCGTTTCGATAGGTAAATTACGCATCTTGGGGAAACATATAGGCATTATTTGATTTCAATCGGATGTCGCAAACGAAAGATGTAATTTAAAGATTCACATTTTGTCTATTTGTCTAAACACGCTAATCTACGAAACGATGAAGTTGCATGGGATTTTCAGGGGTAACTTGGGCGTAGTTTGGAACAACATAAAGTATTTATTTCATCGATATCGGATATCGAAATAAAATACATCGCAATATAATGTGAATCTAAAACTGCTGTATCTGTCTGAACACGATAATCGGCAAAACTGCTGGAGCAATTTGAACTGAGTTTTCACAGGTAACATCGGGCAGCATATAGACTCTATTTCATCACAATTCACCCTTTCAAACTCTGAAGGCAGAATGACTAAAATACAGGGAACAGAAGGTTATTTACAAATTTTATAGTAACCAGATGGCAGTTATAAGAGTTGAAGGGCATTAAATGGAAGCATTGTTGGGGAATGGAGTAAGGGTTGTAGCATTTCCCCAATATTATTCAATATGTATATCAAGCAACCTGTGAAGAAAAGCAAGAATAAATTTGGAGAAGGGATTAAAATTCAGAGACAAGAAATGAAAACATTTTCCGGTCTTCCGATGACGTTGTAACTCTGTCAGAAACAGTAAAGGGCCTAGAAGAGCATTTGAACGGAATGGACAATGTGTTGAAAGGATCATATAAGCTGAACATTAACATGAGCAAAACAAAGATAATGGAATATAGTCTACGAAAATAAGGCGATGCTGATGAAATTAGGTTAGGCAACGAAGCGTTAGAAGTGGTAGATGAGTTTTGTTACTTGGGAAGTACAATAACATACGATGTACAGAGGATATGCAGAATGACAATGGGAAGAAAAGCGTTTCTAAATAAGAGGAATTTGTTAACATCGAATATTAATTTAAGTGTTATAAAGTCTTTTCTGAAGGTATCCGTTTGGAATGTTGCCTTGTACGGTAGTGAAAAATGAACGATAAATAGTTCAGACACGAAGAGAATAGAAGCTTTTCAAATGTTGTGTCACAGACGAATGCTTAAAATTTGGTGATCACATACCTAAAGAGAAGGTACTGAATAGAAATGGCGAGTAATTTTTGACATACCTTGACTAAAAGTAGGAATCGATTGGTATGACACATTATATGACGTAAAGGAATTGTAAATTCAGCATTGGAGAGAAGTGTATGGGGTAAAAGTAGGAGAAGGCGACCAAGAGACGAATACAGCAAGCAGATCCAAGTAGATGTGGATTGACAGTTAACCAACATTTTCGAAATGAAAACATATCTGCCATTTTACTGTAATATACATTGGGTGCTTCAGAAAGAAGTTTTTAAACTCTTCGTGATTGTACGGGATAAAATTTTGACGAGGAATCCATGTATGGAAATGCCATCCAACGACGGCACAAATAGTTCTTCAATACTGTGAAACAAAGGTTTTCTAATGTAAAATCTTTAAATATTTTGTACTAAGGACCAAAATGACAAGTCGAGTAACCACGGACTCTAAAATACATTAAGAGCTATGAGCACTTATTCATCTGTGAAACATGTCTCTTCTACTAGTCAAGTACGCATAGCACTTAAGGTATGCATTTTAGAGACCTTATTTAGCACATAATTATTATTTTCGGCCATACTATCTCCTCCAAAAATATGAAAAGCAAAGACCTCGCAGTGGAGGAGCTTTATTTCACGTTATTGACATCGCAGAATTATTTGTGGCGCCGCTGGTCGACGGTTCTAAACATGTGTTCCCTATCAAAGATTTATCTACAAAGTTCCGCCCCTCCTACAAAGCCATAAAATTTTCAAAACGTCATTCTGAAATACCTTACACATAATCTGTCGACTACTTAAATTTCGATTTTTAAGTCACCTTGAAAAGTAATATCATCCGACTGCATATTTCAGTGATGTCAAATATACTTCGTTTTATGTGTTTTCGTTATGTCCTGCCCGAATGTCAACAAACCGAAGTGCTCTAGTTTGGCCACGTTCGCAAAAAAAATCGTGATTTACGAAGTACCTACATGACATATTTCAAGAAAGGTATAACACTTGGCTGTCCAAAAAATTTTATTTTGCGATCAGTTTTGGTCGAATAATTTTAGGAGAAACATGTATCATACATTTCGTCCTTCAGATTTAATTGGTGTCAAGTATCAAACTCCTCCTTTTGCTATATAAAAGCTTAGAGCAAAAATATGTAAATTGTAAAAAGACATAACTTGGGGCCATACACATCATAAGACAACACGATTGCTCAACTAATTAACGCAAGTTATTTCTGTTTACAATTTTCAATGGCAAACGGATCACTATGATATTTTACACATTTAATACTTACAGGCGAAATGTGTAATATGTGATTTTCCTAGAAAAAATCAGTCATGAGATTGTTTTGAAGCCGAAACTGGTGGCAAAGCAATGTTATTTGGACAGACAAGTGTCATGCATTGCGTATCAAAATGATTATCGGGACTTTAAATCTTTGTAGAATTTATTACGGTGACGTTACCATTACATGTTATACACCAAATGAACGAGTAACTCAAAAACTGTCTTACAAGTGCCCGTGCGAATGCCTGTGCAACGAGTCTCCCCTAAATTGAATGTTTCTCGTGCCATATCGCGGTGGAAAGTGTATGGGCCTTTCTGTTATGCTGAAGCAACTGTAATCGGTGTTTCTTACCTTTATGTGCTACAACATTGCCTTTTTCCTCAACTACACGAAGCTGAAACAGAGAACTTTATTTGGCAGCAATATGTTGTACTTGATTGAAACATAGGGTGTTACTGTTACTAGTCACTTAATTTATTGTACCCACAATGCGTTTCGAAGGTTTAAACCCCCATCAACAGGTGGAATGACATTAAACAGAATACATATAGGTTATGTGTACCTTTTGCACTGTCTCCAGTGGCCACATGTCCCTTGTATTGTCATAACCTCACTTTCATGTAACAAATCACAACCTCACAACCACCATTTTTGTTTGTCATTCCACCTGATGATGGGGGTTTAAACCCTCGAAACGCATTGTGAGTACAATAAACTAAGTGACTGGTAACAGTAACACCCTCTGTTTCAATCAATTTCAAACAACAGTTAAGGTAAAGCCTTACCAAAATGTCTTCATTTAAATATGGTGCACTGCCTCATTTGCGTGCTCTCGAAATCAACTGCTAAAACAACGACCGCTAGATTGGCCGATAGGGTCCGGATGACATTTTTTTTCGCATGGCCTCCACGCTCACCAGATCTGACGCCTTGCGATTCTTACCTTTGGGGATTTGTAAAGAACCGGGTATACGCGCCTCCGCTCCCACCAGACATTAACGACCCACGACATAGGACTGAACCTGCAGTTTCATCAATTACTCCAGACACATTAATCAAGGTTTGGGACGAGCTCGGGTATCGACTCGATGTGTGCAGAGTGACGGAGGATGCTCACATTGAACAACTGTAAGACAATCTGCTTGAGTTGCTCGTTCATTTGATGTACGAGAGGTGTTCAAATGAAACGGTACGAATCTCCTGCACGACCAAACAGGTCGAAATTTGAATATGCGGGCGTTGGGATAACGTAGTGCGACATCTACGGACGCGAAGCATGTCTCGTCACCTCCCCCTAAAAAGTTCTGGCTGTGCTCTCAGCAGGCCAGCTGATGCTCACCGTCTTTTTTGATGTGCGAGGTCAGATAGTCATCGAATTGCCCGAGCTCGGAAAAACCACTAACAGTGACGTCTACTGTGAGATCCTCCGTAGTCTACTCAAGTCCGTCAAGAGCAAACGGCCTGGGCTGCTCACGGCGGGAGTGATTCTGCTCCCTGACAGTGCGTCTTACGTCTCCAGGGTCACACAAAGTGTACTGGCCAAGTTCAAGTGGAGCAGCTTGAGCATCCGCCCTACAGCCCGGACATGTCGCCTTGTGACTGCCATCTGTATGGTCCGATAGAAAAAAATATCTCAAAAGGAGGCGGTTCAACGACGAACTGAAGGACACAGTAGAGGACTGTCTCTTGTCCCATACACAGGAATTCTGGGAACATGGAGTTCTTCAGCTCGTTAAACAGTGGGGTAGTTGTGCTCAACCTCTGGTATTTACTTTCAGATAAAGACTTCCACAGCATCCTTTCGTATTTTTTTCATTTGAACACCCCTCGTATAACTTGTAATGGTAATTAAAATGTATGAGACAGGCGAAATACCAGGATTTAAGAGAAACGTAATAATCCCCATTCCAAAGAAATCAGGTGCAGACAGATGTGAAAATTACAGAAGCTTCAGTTTCATAAGTCATAGTTCACAAATTTTAACACGAATTATTTACAGAAGGATGGAAAGGCTGACAGATGCTGACCTCAGGGAAGACCAGTTCAGATTCAGGAGAAATGTAGGAACACGGGAAGCAATACTCACCCCACGACTTATATTAGAAGATAGATTAAGGAACGGCAAACCTACTTTTCTAGCTTTTGTAGATTTGGAGAAAGGTTGTGACACTGTTGATTGGAATACACTGTTTCAAATTCTAAAGTCAGCACGACTAAAATACAAGGAACGGAAGCTTATTTACAACGTTTACATTAACCAAACAGCTGTTATTAGAGTTGAAGGGCATAAAAGGGACGCAGTGGTTGGGAAGGGCGTAAGACAGGGTTGTAGCCTATCTCCAGTGTTATTCAATTTGTACATTTGGCAAGCTCTGAAAGAAAGCAAAGAGAAAATTGGAGGAGGAATTAGAGATAATGGTGAATAAATAAAAACATTGCGTTTTGGTGATGACATGGTAATTGTGTCAGAGACAGCAAATGACCTGGAAGAGCAACTGAACGGAATGGACAGTGCGTTGAAAGGAGAGTATAAGGTGAACATTAACAAGAGCAAAACAACGGTAATGGAGTGCAGTCTTTGAAAATCAGGTGATGCCGAAGGAATTAGATTAGGTAACGAAGCAATAGAGGTTGTAGATGAGTTTTGTTAGTAGGGCAGTAAAATAACACATGATAGTCATAGTACCGAGGATATAAAATGCAATATGGGAATGGGAAGAAAAGCGTTTTTCAATAAGAGAAATTTGTTAACATCGAACGTTAAGTATAAGGAAATCTTTGCTGAAGGCCTTTGTGTGGCCTTTTGTTCTCTTGTTCGGCAGTGAAAGTTGGTCGATAAATAGTTTAGACAGGAAGAGGATAGATGCTTTTGAAATGTGGTGCTACAGAAGAATGCTGAAGATTAGGTGGGTAGATCGTATAACTAATGCAGAGGTAATGAACAGAATTGGGGAGAAAAGGAATTTGTTGCAAAACTTGACTAAAAGAATGGATCGACTGAAGGGACAAATTCTTAGACATCGTGAAATCGTGAATTTCGCATTGGATGGATGTGTGTGGGGTAAAATCGAAGAGGGAGGCCAAGAGACGAATATAGTAGGCAGACTGAGATGGCTGTGGGTTGCCATTCAAACGAGGAGATGAAGAGGCTTGTTCAGAATAGAGTAGGGTGGAGAGCTGCATGAAACCAGTCTCCGGACTGAAGACCACAAGACTCTCTCCACCTCAACATTCTCTCATAATAAAGTTTCTATTCTTCCGCCAAAAACCACCAATAAAAGAAAAATTACATAATGTCTAATTGAAAGTAAATATAGTAATAACCAGCTCACATCAGTATACCCAGATGAAGGCAATTGTAACAATGGCCGTTACGTTGGTTATTAACGTAATAGCCTTCTTACATCATGACATGGTACAACACCCAGAAAACCTTTATGTCATGTCAACAACAATTAAATTTAAAAACCAAATATTCATTTTGGTACGCGCTATATATTAATGCTTTCGATGATCACCAAACCAAAAGGGATTACCTAAAATGTTTGTGTTTGGTTTTATTTCGAGAAAGTTGAGTTTGACTATCCAAATATAAATACTCCCAGAGCTAGATCATTTACGATTAGAAACTCGATTTGCGCGCCTTCTATTTTCATTTATGTACTGAGTGATTGTTCTAAGTGACTAATCATCGTATCGCATATTTTACCTACTTCTCTAGTCTGCACAGACGTGCGGTAATAATAACTAAATCGATAATCGAAACCCAAACAATAATTTAATTTTGTTTATATTACAGAAGGCGATCCAATTATGATATGTTCAAAAATATTAAAGCCCAGATCGTTGATGATTGATTTTAATTTGGACGACCGGCTTCGCTGGTCTCTGCCAGCATCATCTGGTCCGAAAAACGTTTTACAAGGCCATCATCTTGTAAAGTCAATCAGTTGCTACATTACATAATTTAGAGTGCATAGGTGCACTATGTCAAGAATATGCCACTGTCACTCACAGTGATAAGTACATTTTATTATAATGACATAGTGCACCTATGCACTCTAAATTATGTTATGTACCAACTGATTGACTTTACAAGATGACGGCCTTGTACAACGTTTTTTGGACCAGATGATGCTGGCAGAGACCAGTGAAACTGGTCGTCCAAAATAAAATCAATCATCAGCGATCTTGGCTTTAATATTTTTTAACATACAGGGTGTTTCACTAAGTGTGTTTGCCTCTGTAACTTATAAAATAATAGGTGACGGGAAATTTTAATGCGGTAGGTCAACAAAAGAAATGTTACACTTTCTGCGGAGCTATGAACATAGTTTATTGTATCATTTTCCAAAGCGTTACACCACAAAGATATAATTTTTTAAATGGAACAATAGTTTTTTCTATCGTGCATTGGATTCGTTGAAACCAGCTGCGTCCAAATCAATTTAAACTACATTCCTATCACTGTTAGTTTGGGAGCTACAACCCTTCAAAGTTTAGGGGGCAGAAGCTACGACAGCGTAGCTGACTGGCTGGTGGTCATGAGACAGTGGGCCGTGCCCCAGGGGATAGCCACTCGGCCAGTCAGCTACGCTATCGCAGCCTCCGCTCCCAAACTAACAGTGATAGGAATATAGCTTAAATTGATTTGGACACAGCTGGTTTAAACGAATCCAATACACGATAGAGAAAAGTATTGTTCCATTTAAAAAATTATATCTTTGTGGTGTAACGCTTTGGAAAATGATACAATAAACTATGTTCATAGCTCCGCAGAAAGTGTAACATTTCTTGTGTTGACCTATCGCATTAAAATTTCCCGTCACCTATTATTTTATAAGTTACAGAGGCAAACACACTTAGTGAAACACCCTGTATAATAATTTAATTGCCGGCCGCGGTGGCCGAGGGGACTGAGGCGCTCCAGTCACGGTCTGCACGGCCACTACGGTCGGGGTTCGAATCCCCCCTCGGGCATAGATATTTGTGCCGTCCTTAGTATTAGCTAGTTTGTAAGTAGTCTGTACGTTTAGTGACTGATGACCCCGTAGTTAAGTCCCATAAGCTAAACAAACATTTGAACATTTTTGAACATTTGAATAATTTAATTGAAGGTATCGTTGTAATAGAAGGGACCCTCTTTTCCAAGCCTGCAATGAAGACATATCATTAGTCCTCAGGGAAAGTTGTTTTGCGAATGGGAAGCACGCCGTACCGTCTGAGCTGAGCCACGGTAAAGATAGCAGCCGGGAGAAAGTTATGCCGACGATTTACATCATATTTCGTAAGGGGGGAGTGCCTTACGACATGCGTACCCGGTAAGCAGCTAAAAGCGGAAGACGTATGTAAGTTTATAGCCAGCAGCGCTGGGTAGCCGGTGGCTCGGGCCGGCCGCTGACTCAGTGTCGGCTTCCGGTAATCAGGGGGAGGGGGAGAGGGAAGGGAGGGGAGGGGAGGGGCACCCCACGTGGCGAGCGACGCTTAGATAACGCCGACATGCCCGGTCGCAGCGTAGGCCTAACCGGCAGCTGAAAAACCTAGCCGTCATACACCACCGCTCGCTCCGCGAAAGTTGCGCACCCAGAGACTGCAAGATTGCACACGTCATTATTTTCTATCTATATAAATGATCTGATGGACAGAATAAGCAGTAATTTGCGGCTGTTTGCTGACGATGCTGTGGTGTATGGGAGGGTGTCGTCTGTAACTGACTGTAATAGCAAACAGGATGACTTAGACAAAATTCCTAGTTGGTGCGAAGAATGGTAGCTAGCTCTCAATGTAGAAAAACGTAAGATGGTGCGCATGAGTAGCAAAAACAATCCCATAATGTTCGGATACAGCATTAGAAGAAAGCAAACGAAAAGCTGAAGTTCTAAATTTAACCTTTAAGAAATCTTTCACACAGGAGGACTGCACATATGTACCATCATTTGATCAATGTACTAATTCCGAAATGGGGGACATAGCAATAGGTATTTCCGGTGTAGAGAAGCAGCTGAGAGAGCTAAATACGAAAAAGTGTGCTGGTCCGCATGGAATACCGGTACGGTTTTACAAAGCCTATTATGTGGCGTTGGCCCCCTACTTAGCGTGCATTTATCGCGAATCTTTAATTCAGCGCAAAGTTCCTAGTGATTGGAAAAAAGCCGGCCGCGGTGGCCGAGGAGACTGAGGCGCTCCAGTCACGGTCTGCACCGCCACTACGGTCGGGGGTTCGAATCCCCCCTCGGGCATGGATATTTGTGCCGTCCTTAGTATTAGCTAGTTTGTAAGTAGTCTGTACGTTTAGTGACTGATGACCCCGTAGTTAAGTCCCATAAGCTAAACAAACATTTGAACATTTTTGAACATTTGAATAATTTAATTGAAGGTATCGTTGTAATAGAAGGGACCCTCTTTTCCAAGCCTGCAATGAAGACATATCATTAGTCCTCAGGGAAAGTTGTTTTGCGAATGGGAAGCACGCCGTACCGTCTGAGCTGAGCCACGGTAAAGATAGCAGCCGGGAGAAAGTTATGCCGACGATTTACATCATATTTCGTAAGGGGGGAGTGCCTTACGACATGCGTACCCGGTAAGCAGCTAAAAGCGGAAGACGTATGTAAGTTTATAGCCAGCAGCGCTGGGTAGCCGGTGGCTCGGGCCGGCCGCTGACTCAGTGTCGGCTTCCGGTAATCAGGGGGAGGGGGAGAGGGAAGGGAGGGGAGGGGAGGGGCACCCCACGTGGCGAGCGACGCTTAGATAACGCCGACATGCCCGGTCGCAGCGTAGGCCTAACCGGCAGCTGAAAAACCTAGCCGTCATACACCACCGCTCGCTCCGCGAAAGTTGCGCACCCAGAGACTGCAAGATTGCACACGTCATTATTTTCTATCTATATAAATGATCTGATGGACAGAATAAGCAGTAATTTGCGGCTGTTTGCTGACGATGCTGTGGTGTATGGGAGGGTGTCGTCTGTAACTGACTGTAATAGCAAACAGGATGACTTAGACAAAATTCCTAGTTGGTGCGAAGAATGGTAGCTAGCTCTCAATGTAGAAAAACGTAAGATGGTGCGCATGAGTAGCAAAAACAATCCCATAATGTTCGGATACAGCATTAGAAGAAAGCAAACGAAAAGCTGAAGTTCTAAATTTAACCTTTAAGAAATCTTTCACACAGGAGGACTGCACATATGTACCATCATTTGATCAATGTACTAATTCCGAAATGGGGGACATAGCAATAGGTATTTCCGGTGTAGAGAAGCAGCTGAGAGAGCTAAATACGAAAAAGTGTGCTGGTCCGCATGGAATACCGGTACGGTTTTACAAAGCCTATTATGTGGCGTTGGCCCCCTACTTAGCGTGCATTTATCGCGAATCTTTAATTCAGCGCAAAGTTCCTAGTGATTGGAAAAAAGCCGGCCGCGGTGGCCGAGGAGACTGAGGCGCTCCAGTCACGGTCTGCACCGCCACTACGGTCGGGGGTTCGAATCCCCCCTCGGGCATGGATATTTGTGCCGTCCTTAGTATAAGGTAGTTGATAAGTAGTTTGTAAGTTTAGGGACTCATGACCCCGTAGTTAAGTCCCATAAGTTTAACAAACATTTGAACATTTGATCGGAAAAAAGCGCAGGTGACTCCCGTTTATAAGAAAGGAAAGAGAACTGACCCATACAATTACAGGCCAATATCGTTGACATCAGTTTCATGTAGAATTTTGGAGCATATTCTCATTTCGAATATAGTAAATTTCCTTGAAACGGAATAGCTTCTTTCCATGAATCAGCACGGGTTTAGAAAACATCGTTCATGTGAAACTCAGCTTGCCCTTTTCTCACATGACATCTTGCGAGCCATGGACGAAGGGCAACAGGCGGATTGTGTTTTTCTCGACTTCAAAAAGGCGTTCGACGCGGTGCCACACTGCAGACTGCTAACAAAGATAAGAGCTTATTGAATAGATTCACAGATTTGTGACTGGCTGGAAGACTTCCTAAGTAATAGAACGCAGTACGTTGTTCTCGACGGCGAGTGTTCATCAGAGACGAGTGTATCGTCAGGCATGCCCCAGGGGAGTGTGATAGGACCGCTATTATTTTCTATCTATATAAATAATCTGATGGTCAGAGTAAGTTGTAATTTGCGGCTGTTTGCTGATGATGCTGTGGTATATGGGAGGGTGTCGTCTTTAACTGACTGCAACAGCATACAGGATGACTTAGACAAAATCTCTAGTTGGTGCGAAGAATGGCAACTAGCTCTCAATGTAGAAAAATGTAAGGTGATGCGCATGAGTAGCAAAAACAATCCTATTATGTTCGAATACAGCATTAGTAGTGAGCTTCTTGATGCTGTCGCGTCGTTCAAATAACTAGGCGTAACATTGCAGAGCGATATGAAATGGAAAGAACATGTAAGGACAGTTGTGAGTAATGCGGACAGCGGTTTATTGGGAGAATTTTGGGAAGATGTACTTCACCTGTAAAGGAGACCGCGTATAAAACGCTTGTACGACCGCGTTTTGAGTATAGCTCAAGTATTTGGGACCCGCAGCAGATCAGTTTAAAGGAAAGCATAGAGGCGGTTCAGAGGCGAGCAGCTAGATTTGTTACCGGTAGGTTCGACCAATGCGCGAGTGTCACGGAAATGCTCCGGCAACTCAATTGGGGATCGCTGGAAGAAAGACGACGTTCGTTTCGTGAAATTCTGTTGAGGAAATTTAGAGGGCCGGAATTTGAAGCTGAGTGTAGTACGATGTTGCTGCCGCCTACTTACAATTTGCGTGGGGATCACAAAGACAAGATAAGAAAATTAGGGCTCGTACGGAAGCATATAAGCATTCTTTTTTTCCTCGTTCTATTTGGGAGTCGAATAGGAAAGGAAATACCAAGTAGTGGTACAGTGTACCCTCCGCCACGCACCTTACGGTGAATTGCGGAGTATGTATGTAGATGTAGATGTCATTCCAATATTCAAGAAAGGCGATTGTAGTGATCCCGCATAATTACAAGCCTTTATCATTAAAGTCGGTTTGCAACAGGATTTTAGAACATATACTTTCCTCAAATATTATGAACTACCTCGAAGAGAACGACCTATTGTCCCATAGTCAACACGGATTGAGAAAGTATCATTCTTGTGAAACACAGCTAGCTCTTTACTCACATTCATTACGTTTACATGCAACACATCTTCCGGAAGACGAAAACAGATTTTCGTAAACCGTTTGTG
This sequence comes from Locusta migratoria, assembly GCA_026315105.1. NCBI lineage: Eukaryota > Metazoa > Arthropoda > Insecta > Orthoptera > Acrididae > Locusta > Locusta migratoria. Next base: position 602,009,170 of record CM048745.1, read on the forward strand.
TGTGTCGTGTTTACACGTTATAGCGTGAATCGGATTTCCTAGCTCACTTAACATGGTGGCTGAAAAACAACTGATTGAATTCCTTATTTAGTCAGCACAATCACTATTTCTCTTTATTTAAATACCCAGATTTATGTTCCTTCTAATATTTATACTTTTATTTTACATTAGAAAATATCACTCTTTCCATATGTGCCGAAAATTATTAACAAGAAAAGACAATCTGACAAGCCAAGAACGCTTCAAAAACGGTTGCGTTTACATGGTCACGATTATCGATTGTGGAACTGGAGAACCGCTTTAGAAAAGCAGATTTCCAGAATCGATTTTGGGGTGTTTACATGACCAACCAAAAGCGGAATTGGGAAATCGGTTTACGAAATCCGGTTTTGGGAGCCCATGTAAATGGGAAGATTATGTGATGAGTGCTATACACAACGAATCTCAAATAGATTCCGTGTTTCTAGATCTCCGGAGGGCTTTTAACACTGTACCCTACAAGCGTCTTCTAATCGAATTGGCGCTTATGGAATATCGCCTCAGTTGTGCGATTGGATTCGTGATTTCCTGTCAGAAAGGACACAGTACGTTGTAACTGACGGTAGGTAATTCAGTAGAACAGAAGTGACATCTGGTGCTCCACAGGGAAGTGTTATAGGGCCCCTACTGTTCCTTATTTTTATAAACGATTTAGGAGACAATTTGAGCCGCTCTCTTAGATTTTTCGCGGATGATGCCGTCATTTATCACTTAGTAAAGTTAGTAGAATATCAAAAGCATCTGCAAAATGATTTAGATATCAGCATGGTGCAAAAAATGGCAATTGGCCCTTAATAGTGTGAAGTCATCCACATGACACTAAAAGAAATCCGTTGAACTTCAGTTACACGATAAATCAGTCAAACCTAGATCTCGTAAATTCAACAAAATACCTAGAAGTAACACAAACAACTTAAATTGAAAAGAACACATAGAAAATAACGTAGGAAAGGAGAACCAAAGATTATTTTACATTGTTCTCTTAAAGAAACTGCCTACACTACACTTGTGCGTCCTATTTTGGAGTATTGCTGCGCCCTGTGGGATCCACGCCAGGTGGAACTGACGAACGAAGCAGAGAAAATTCAGAGAAGGGCAGCTCGCTTTGTATTATCGTGATATAGGAGAGAGTGTCACGGAAATACATTGTTAGCACCCACATACGTAGGAAGACATGATCATCACAATAAAATAACAGAAATCAGATCGAAAACAGAAAGATTTAGGCGTTCCTTTTTCCTGCGAGCTATTAGAGAGTGGAACTATAGAGAACTATCATAAAAGTGGTTCGATGAACCCTCTGCCATTCACTTCAATGCGATTTGCAGAGTATCCATATAGATATAGAAAAACGTGAGTTACCCAACAATGTATCTGTGGCACTCAGTGCATTTTATTTAAGGGGTACTCTAGTTGTAGTCGAGAGAACATCATACACTTACAATTTTCGGCAATTACAAAGAGTATAGCAATGCATCACTATGGTTGCCACAAGTTGTTGCATGTGAGTGGGTGGGTTCCGCATGAATTGACGGAAATGCAGAAATGGATGCGTTACGGCGCAGAGTCGGATCAAGGCAATTATAGTTCGTTTTTGGAGTATCCCCCTGCGACTAGCTTTGCGAAGGAAGCGGCAACACTTTCTCGCAACCCTCCCATCTTTTCCACAACAATGCGCGGGTGCATACAGCGCAACTTGTGGCTGCTCTGTCCGGTCGACGGTACTGGGAAGTACTGTACCATCCACCATACTCTCCGTCTTGGGTCCTTGTACCTTTGATATGATTCCGAAGATGAAGGAACCACTTCGTGCCATTCGCTTCTGAACTGTTGCAGAGATTCGACGAGTAGTAGACTGCTCCATTCGCACCATCAACAGAACAGGCTCTGCTAACGTTATACTACGTCTTCCACATCGCTGGCAACGGGTTCTACACAACGCTGGTGACTACTCTGACAAACATGTAACGCTTTTATATCGGGTCGCGGTGGAGTGTCCGAGCGATCTTAGGCACCTTCCTGCGGAGCGCGGAGTGCGCGGTTGCTCTTCGTCGAAGTTCGAGTCCTCCCTCGGGCATGAGTGTTTGTGTTGTCCTTAGCATAAGTTACTTAGTTTCAGTAGCTTTTAAGCCTAGGGACCGATGACAAACGTAATTAAGTCCATTAGATTTACGAACATATCAACATTTTGCATCGGTTGTGATTAAATAGTTGCTACTATTTACGTTCCAACCCTCGTATGTAGATTATAGGTTTAGTCTAAGCTCCATATATTTTAATGATTTTGAAACATCAAGAGAGATCGACTTTTGACAAAATCACTTAAAATTAACCATGGTACATTCGTCATTAACCAACCGAGGCTCTGAATTCGGAAAAAAGGAAGTATGAAAAAGAACCTGACTGGCACGAAGTCGGATGATCCCTATTCATGCCATTATTAACTCACAGGCGAAATATTCATTACCACCTATAAGACGAGCGCCAACACAAAACTAATCGTTTGGGATTTCCGCTACTGATGTGGGCTACAATTGTACATCTGAGGGAGCGTTATATTGGGCGCATGTTGTTGGTCTTCAGTCCGGTGACTGGTTTGATGCGGCTCTCCATAATGCCCTATCCTGAGCAAGCCTCTTCAACTCCACATAAGAACGGGCAATCTACACCTGTGTGAATCCGCTTACTGTATCCATCTCTTGGTCATCCTCTGCGGTTTTTACCCCACACACTTCCCTCCAACGCTAAATTCACAATTCCTTGATGTCTAAGAATGGGTCCTACCAATCGATCCAAATATTGGGCGCATACGAAGAAGGAAAGCATTCTGCTGCAAAACAACACATCATCTCTCTGTATTCCGAACGTAGTGGAAACAAAGCAGCCTAAAAACGTGACATACAGCCGCGCGGTCGAAGGCATCGTGCTACGGACTGGGCAGTCGTTCCCTAGGGAGGCCCGAGTCCACCCTCAGCCGTGTGTGTGTATGTATGTGTGTGTGTGTGTGTGTGTGTGTGTGTTCATTAGTTCAAGTTAGTTTAAGTAGTTTGTAAGTATAGAGACTGATGACCATAGCAGTTTGGTCCAATAGTTTTATAAACATTTGAACATTTTTACATGAATATGTATTCTCGGAAATTATTGACAAGCAGTTTGTATTACAGTCGGAAGAGTCTCGATGGATAACTTTGCGCACCAACTTTATCCATACATGCTTGACAGGCAAACTACTAGTCGAGTGTAGAGGCCAGACAATTGAAGCTACCCGTAGTCTACAGTACTCATGGCACTAGGGTCTGTGTGATGTTTAGCTTCATATTGAATCTGACAACCAGAGATACCCCATTGTATCCAATTACAGCAGTAACATTCGAAGTTTGTTCGTTATGCCTTTTACTTCAAAAATATAATGTTAAAATGTTTGTACACTCAAGGGACCAAATTGCTCTGGTCATCGATCCTTAGACTTACAAACTCTTTTTAACTAATGGTTACCTGCCAAGTTACGCTAATAGAGAGCGACATGTTTAAATGTTAGTAAAAATACACCTTCTTTAGGTTGTTACGCCAAGATCGCTGATTAAATATATTTATTTTTCTTGACTGTTTTCAATTATTTAAATTATCATCTTCAGCATGGTATACAAGGTGTTCCCTTTGGAGCACAAGTCAAATAAGACGTTTCTCGTCGAGATATAAAATGAATGAACAAACATGGTCAACATGTTAAAAAATACGTCACCAAAATAGATCGTCAGATTAAAAGGTAAAATGTGACTATTTCTGACGTAAGTTACGTAGGCCTAAGTGAGTCTGTCTTACGTCAGAAATAATCACATTCTACTTTTTGATCTATATGACGATCAATTGTCGTGACGTATTTTTTAACACGTTGACCATGCTTATTTATTCGTTTCATATATATCGACGAGAAACTTTTTATCTGATATGTGCTGCTAAGTGAAGAACTTGTCAACCATTCTGAATGTGATGTTTTAAATCCGTTAAACTGCTCAAGGGAAAAAAAATTATCAGCGATCTTGTAACTAACACGCTAAGGACAATACACAAGCCCATGCCCGAGGGAGGACTCGAACCTTCAACGGGGAGAAGCGGCGCAATCCGTAGCAAGGCGCCTTGGACCTCGCTACCGTTCCCACGCGACTATGCTTTTTACTGTGCAGGATCCTAGATGTCGGTGATCAGGATAGCTTCTAAAAGCATGCAAAGGTTGGAATCATATTTTCACTTTGCAGCGAAGTGTGCGCTGATATGAAACTTCCTGGTAGATTAAAACTGTGTGCTACTCCGGGATTCGAACTCGTTTTAACAGTTTTAACGTTCCAGGAAGGATAACATCACGCAGTCCAGCGCAGAGAGAAAATATCATTCTGAAAACATTCCATAGGCTGTGGCTAAGGCATGGCACCACAACATCCTTTCTTCCGGGAGTTCTAATCCTGTGAAGTTTGGAAAGTAGGACGAGAGGTACTGGAGAACATAAAGCTGTGAGTTCAGCTAGTGAGGCGTGGCTGGGTAGCTCATTCAGTTTAGTGCTTGCCCGCTTAAGGCATAGTTTTTATATGCTAGGCAGTTTCAACAATAGGACAGGTTGAGACAGTACTATCTGAACACACATTTTTTTACTTAGCTCACCTTAATGGTTAATAATATACCCACAGGACACTGAGAAGTTACTGTTTTTTATAAATGCAATGTACAGGCTTGGATGTCAAGAGACCAGTCCGTAGAAGCTGCAGTCTGACCTCAACGGAGACTACGTCAAACCTGTTGAGATGCATCAGAATCGCAATATGGAGCCAATTCAGTGCGTGAAGCTTTCCAATGTGTACTTTATGAGTGGCATTATCCTTTACGGCCATCAAATTGCTCGATATTGCGTACCGGCTCTCACACTCATTCGTTGCCAAAGTCTATTTCTGTCGTACTAACAGGCCATCTACGATCCGAAATGACACTTTTGCGTATACTCTTATACGGGAAAGTGATATTACGAAAGCAATAATTCTGCCCTGTTCGCATATTTCGGTAACGGGGCGTCGGTGGCATGCTGACACTGGCTTTCACAATTCCATTTCGGTTGAGCACCCTCACTGAAAGCCACAATACTGACCACCGTCCTCACTGACGACTTGGTACTTGTTACCCAATAGTACGGTATCTCTACGGAAGCTTAATTTCTTATTATTATTACTTTTTCTAATACTCCGTTTATTTTTTAGAAAATACGTTTCCCCCTTTATTTCGTATACAGTGTACAATACGATAGCCAGTGTAAATGAATACAAAATACATTTCATTTATTCTTCTTCATTGTTATATAATTTGGCTGCGAGAGAGAGAGAGAGAGAGAGAGAGAGAGAGAGAGAGAGAGAGAGAGAGAGAAGAACAATAAACACAACTCATCAATTATTATTAGAACAGCTTAGCCAACTGTGTTAGTGAAGAAGTGAACACAGTTTAGTATTATGTAAAAAAGAGATAATCGCAGTATATAAAATACTTTAGACACTACAATGGGACGCGGTGAAGTAGCCGAGCGATCTAAAGCGTCTCGCTACGGAGCGCGCGGTGGCTCGCCGCCGGCATGGGTGTGGGCATGGGTGTGTGTTTGTGTTTGTCCTTAGGTTAGTTTACCTTAGATTATGTAGTTTGTAAGATACGGACTGATGACCGCGCAGTTTGGTCCGATAGATTTACAAACATTTGAACTGCAATAGTGTCCTTCAAAGACCCAAAGGACAAGCTGAAAGTCATTCATGTTCTCAAACACTTCTAGTATTCGTTAATGTCTAACATATGAACCGCAATTCACGAAAACAAGTGAATTCTAGAATGACTGTTGTTAAGAATTAAATCGATGCCGCTCCTCACAAGCTACTTTTAATCAAACTGTGGTCCTATGGAGTGTCGTCTCAGTTGTAGGGCTGCTTCCGACATTTCCTGTCAGAAAGAGCACAATTCCTAGTAAAAAATGGAAAATCAATGAACGAGACAGAAGTGATGTCACGCTTTTCTCGGGGAAGTGTTATAGGAACTCTGCTGTACCTAATCTAAGCAGAGTGTTCAAAAAAAGTGTCAAATACTTTGAGAGGTGGTAGATTGATCGGAAACAGAACAATAAGTCAGATAAACATGGGTTAGGAAACGGCTGCTTTCTGAGAGAAAGGCATGTCTACATCTACATCTACATGGGATACTCTGCAAATCACATTTAAGTGCCTGGCAGATGGTTCATCGAACCACCTTTATACTATTTATCTCCCATTCCATTCTCGAAAAGCGCGCGGGAAGAAAGAACAAATGAATCTCTCAATTTTAGCTCTGATTTCTCGTATTTTATTCTGATGATCATTTCTACCTATATAACTGGGAGTCAACAGTTTCGCGTTCGGAGGAGAATGTTGGTGATTGGAGTTTCTTAAGTAGCCCACGCCGCAGGGATAAGCGCCGTTGTAATGATTCCCATCCCAGATCCTGTATCATTTCCATAACGCTGTCTCCCCTGTATCGTGTCAGTACATAACTAGCTGCCCTTCTTTGGACTCTTTCGATGTCCTTCGTCAAACCCACCTGATAAGGATCCCACACTGGGCAGCAATACTCCAAGAAAGGACTGACAAGGATAGTGTATGCAATCTCTTTAGTAGTTCTGTTGCATCTTTTAAGGGTTCTACCAATGAAACGCAGTCTCAGGTTCGCCTTTCCCACGGCTTTATCTATGTGTTTTTTCCAGTTTAAGTCTGATGTAATAGTAATTCCTAGATATTTTGTGGAGTTTACGGCCCTCACTTTTGATTGATTTATTTTGTAAACAAAGTTTAACGGATTTCTTTTCGTACTCATGTGGACGACTTGACACTTATTATTTAGAGTCAATTGCCAATTTTTACTCCCTAGTGATATCTTATTCAGATCGTTCTACAGTTGTTTTTGATCTTCAGATGATTTTACTAGACGGTAAATGACGGCGTCATCTGCAAACAAGCTGCTTAGATTTTCTCCCAAGTTGTTTATGTAAATAAGAAACAGCAGAGGACCAATAACACTACCCTGTGGAACGCCCGATATCACTTCTGTTTTAGTCGATGCCTTACCATCGATTACTACGAACTGTGTACTCTCTGACAGGAAATCCTCTATCCAGTCGCAAATTTGGGGCGATATACCATAGGTGTCTGTAGGTGTGTCCATGACAATGCATCCCCCTGCCCTTTGGCGCAAAAAAAGTATGTATCTGTATTTATATTATTAGTATTATCTATTATTCAGCTTGTAAATTTTGTTTCTTGACATGTTCTACATCCAAGAGGATCTTCTCAACATGGATCTATGGAACGAAAAACTAACCTAATGTAATCTCTTGAACTATACCCGGTTGTTGTTTTAGTCGCAACCCCGTAGCGTCTACAAATCGTTGATTGGAACAGCGTAGACCACTTGCTTTACGTGACCTCATAAATAAAAGTTTAGGGTACTGAGATCTGCAGAGCGCGGACGCCAAGGTCCTGAAAAGCGTACGGCAGATGTTCGCGCACGCTGTGACGAAAGTCCGCTGGTGCGCCACAATGTGTGGACCAAACCTGTAACCGTTACGGCACATCGTCCAGCCAGGTAAGCAAAACATTCATGAGAAAGTTGAGATAATGCGCCACATTTCACCTTTGTGGTAGCACGGATGGCCCTATTAATCTATCGCCAAGTATGCTACAAGGAGCGTCTGAAAAGTTCGGTGAATGGTCTCAGGAAATGTAGGAACAAAATACCTTTACTGGCCTTCAAAGTTATCGTCATTAGCTACAATTCACTTCTGAAATCGGCTGCCAGCAAACGCTTCATGTGGAATCGCTCGAAGTTCTGAAATAACGCGTTGTTGGATCTCGCAACCACTCAGACACACACTGTTTACTCACTACATCAGCGCCATACAGTGGCACTAACATCCCACGGGTTTCCGTCGTCGTTTCGTTTAATTTGAAACAAAAGTTGATGTTAACTCGTTGATCCATTTTGCGCTCGATGTTGCAATGACACTGACCCTGTTAGCTTCACTGCAGTGCTGTGAACGATAGGGGGCGCTTGTTGACATGTCTCACGCGGTTTGTAAAAGATGCGACCATTCACAGAACCTTTCAGACGCACTTTGTATGTCCGCAGCCAAGCACCGTGCAGTCCTCCCTATATACACGTGTTTATCTAATAAAGTATGCGTCTCTAAACCCATGTTTACTGGTCTTAATTTCTTGTTCGGATTTGACACTGATTTTTGAACATCCTCTATAAATGATCTAGGAGATAGACTGAGCAGCTATTTTCGGCTGTTTGCAGATAATTCTGCCCTTTGCCGTTTATTAAACTAACCAGAAGATCAATGCCCATTGCAGAATGATCTAGACAAGGTATCTAACGGGTGCGGAAAGTAGCAAGATAAAGAAACTTGTGAGATGATCCATAGGAGTGCTAAAATAAAAAGTTGTCAATTGAACTACGTACTCAGGAATTACAATTACGAACAAATTAACTTGGAAAGACCACATAGATAATACGTATCTTGGGGAAAGAGAACCAAGTACTGCACTCTGCTGGGAGAAGAAAGGGCAACAAATTGACTAGAGAGTCTGTCTACATTTTGTCGTCATTCTGCTGCAGTACTGATAACTACCAGATAGGATTGAAGATTGAAACATGATACCAAAAAATTTCAAAGAAGGGCAACTTGTTTAGTTTTACCAAGCAGTTGCGCGGGTGGGGGGGGGGGGGGTGATACAAGGAGTAGCAATGATTAAAACGAAGGCGTGGTTTTGCTGCGATGGGGTCTATTTTCGAAAGATCGACCACTAACTTTGTGCTCCGAATGCGAAAATATGTTGTATTTTCACACAGGATGGCAACATAGTGAAAAAATCCGAATAGAGGTCTAGGAAAGGTAATACAGTGAGCGCTCGCCTAAAGTCTGCTGTCTTCTGCAAGCTGAAAGTCAGTGCCAAGACTAACTTAGCAGTGCAGTATTTAATCTTTCGAGCAGCTTTGTTGTACGGGAGTGAAAGCTGGATGGATACTGGTTAGGTTTAGAAATATGAAAGTAGCAAGGGGGATTGCAGGTATTAATAGATGGGAAAAATTGTAGGATGCTGTCCATAATGATGAAATCAAGGAAAAACTGGGAATGAACACCATAAATAAAGCAGTTACAGAGGAACAGACTTGGAGACTCGTGAGTTAAACAGCTGATAGTAGTACGAGTCCATGTAGACCAAGGATAAAGTTCTTGGATTTGGTCAAGAACGATTTTGGAGTAACAGACGAAGCAACAGTATTATCATTTAATAGGGGATCCTGGAGGAATTTTTTCGGGGACGCTGAAAGGTGCAATCAGTCCTAAAAGATAAAATAATAAAGTCAGAGATCGAACTGTATGATTCAGGTGTTTGTTATACCGGCGTGCATTTCGAGAGTGGAACAGTATATGAACCCTCTGTAAGGCACTTAAAAACATGGGAATTAAACAGAAGTCATGTGTAGGGCAAATAAAAGTGACCCAGAGAACACAGTTCCATTGTACAAAGAAACACAACAGAGGAAAGGAAATATAATACTAACATAACTATGTTGTTATGGTCTTCAGTCCGGAGACTGGTTTGATGCAGCTCTCCACCCTACTCTATCCTGAGCAAGCCTTTTCATCTCCTCATAAGAACGGCAACCCACATCCACTTGAATCTGCTTACTATACGCGTCTCTTGGTCTCCCTCTGCGATTTTTACCCCACACACTTCCCTCCAATGCTAAATTTACGAATCCTCGATGTCTAAGAATATGTCCTACCAAGCGATCCCTTCTTTTAGTCAGGGTATGCCAAAAATTCCTTTTCTCGCCAATTCTGTTCAGTACCTCTTCATTAGTTATGTGATCTACCCACTTAATCTTCAGCATTCTTCTGTAACACCACATTTCAAAAGCCTCTATTCTCTTCCTGTCCGCACTGCTTATCGTCCATGTTTCACTCCCGTACAAGGCAACACCCCACACAAATGCCTTCAGAAAAGACTTCCTTACACTTAAATTAATATTCGATGTTAGCAAATTTCTCTTTTTCAAAAATGCTTTTCTTCCCATTGCCATTCTGCATTTTATATCCTCTGTACTGCGACCATCGCATGTTATTTTACTACCCAAGTAACAAAACTCATCTACCACCTTCATTGTCTCATTACCTAATCTAATTCCTTCGGCATCGCCTGATTTTCTAAGACTACATTCCATTATTTTTGTTTTGCTTTTGTTTATGTTCATTTTATACGCTCTCTTCAACACACTGTCCATTCCATTCAACTGCTCTTCCAGGTCGTTCGCTGTCTCTGACAGAATTACAATGTCATCAGCAAAACGCAATGTTTTTATTTCTTCCCCCTGAACTTTAATGCCTATACCAAAATTTTCCTTGCTTTCCTTCACCGCCTGCTCGATGTACAAATTGAATAAAATCGGAGAAAGGCTACAACCCTGTCTTACTCCCTTCCCAACTGATACTTCCCTTTCATGCCCTTCGAGTCTAATAACTGCGGTCTGACTTTTGTACAAATTGTAAATAACTCTCCTTTCCCTGTATTTTACCCCTGCTGACTTCAGAATTTGAAAGAGTGTAGTCCAGTCAACATTGTCAAATGCTTTCTCCAAATCTACAAAAGCTAAAAATGTAGGTTTGCCTTTCCTTAATCTATCTTCTAAGATAAGACGTAAGGTAAGTATTGCCTCCCGGGTTCCTATGTTCCTCCTGAATCCAAACTGATCTTCCCCGAGGTCAGCTTCTACCAGCTTTTCCATTCTCCTGTAGATAATTCGTGTTAAAATTTTGCAACCATGACTTATCAAACTGATGGTTCTGTAATTTTCACACCTGTCTGCGCCTGATTTCTTTGGAATGGGGATTATTACATTTTTCTTAAAGTCTGAGGGTATTTCGCCTGTCTCATACATCCTACACACCAGTTTAAATAGTTTTGTCATGGCTGGCTCTCCCAGAGACTTTAGTAGCTCTGAGGGTATGTCATCTACTCCTGGGGCCTTGTTCCAACCTAGGTCTTTCAAGGCTCTGTCAAATTCATCTCTCAGTATAGTATCCCCTATTTCATCTTGATCTACTTCCTCTTCCCTTCCTACAACATCGTCTCTAAGTTCATTTCCTTTGTAGAGCTGCTCTATGTACTCTTTCCACCTTTCAGCTTTCCCTTCTTTGCTGAGAACTGGTTTCCCATCTGAGTTCTTGATATTCGTAGAATTACTTTTCTTGTCCCCAAATGTGTCTTTTATTTTTCTGTAGGCGGTATCTATTTTCCCCCTTCTTATACATTCTTCTACAGATTTGTATTTGGCTTCTAGCCACTCCTGCTTAGCCATTTTGCATTTCCTGTCAATCTCATTTTTTAGTCGTCTGTATTCCATTTTGCTTGTTTCATTTACTGCATTTTTATATTTTCTCCTTTCATCAATTAAATTTAGTATTTCCTGTGTTATCCAAGGATTTTTTGTTGGTCTTGCCTTTCTACCTATTTTGTCTTCCGCTGCCTTCACTATTTCATCTCTCAATGCTACCCATTCCTCTTCTACTGTTTTGTTTCCCCCTGTTTCTGTCAATTGTTGCCTAAAGCTCCCTCTGAAATTCACCAGAACTTCACGTTCCTTCAATTTATCTAGGTCCCATCTCCTTATTTTTCTACCTTTCTGCAGTTTTTTTCAGTTTCAGCCTACAGTTCATGACTAACAAGTTATGGTCAGAGTCTATATCTGCCCCTGGGTATGTCTTGCAGTTTATAACCTGGTTCCCAAATCTATGTTTTACCATTATAAAATCTATCTGATACCTTCCGGTGTCTCCTGGTCTCTTCCAAGTATACAACCTTCTTTTGTGATTCTTAAACCACGTGTTTGTTACAATTAAATCATGTTCCGTGCAAAATTCTACCAGGCGACTTCCTCTTTCATTCCTTCTGCCCAGTCCATATTCACCTACTATTTTTCCTTCCCTTCCTTTTCCTACTACCGAATTCCAGTCTCCCATTACAATTAAGTTTTCCTCTCCCTTAACTGTCTGAATAATTTCCTTTAGCTCCTCATATATTTCTTCGATCTCCTCATCATCGGCAGAGCTAGTTGGCATATAAACCTGTACTACTGTTGTCGGTGTTGGCTTCGTATCTATAGCAGACGTTAAAACTGACGAGTAGGAAGTTGCTGAAAGCGCATCGAAGCTGGGCTGCTGCCATCTTATCCGAAAGTTCTTGAAGACTGTGAGAGTTGTGGTGGTACACCTCAGACCTGAGGACTCTCCACACATAGAAATCGCCCACTGATAGTTCAGGTGACCGGCGTTGCCAGCTAGGGCCGCATCATTCTGCTATCAATTTTATCAGGCGTGAAGACTGTGTGACTGTGCTCCAAGGTTCCGGCTGTACGGCACCTGTTCCATCCTGTTGGAATTAACTGTAGGTCTTTCCCTCCTACGACAATGCTGCTACAAAGGGTCCACTCGCCCTTGGACTTTTATCTATACACGTAAAAATGTAGAAATGTGCCGCCTGGGAATGGTCGAGCAGTTCGGAATTTCGAGTCCCCCTTCGGGCATGGGTGTGTGTGTGTGTGTGTGTGTGTGTGTGTGTGTGTGTGTGTGTGTGTGTTGTCCTTAGGTTAGTTTACGCTGAAGTTCACTGGTCAAAACAAGTAGGGGATCAGGTGAGATTTCATACGCAATATACCTTTGGTAACTTATTGTATTCAGATACGAGTTTCAATTGTCATTTGTGTATCATAGAGTACAATATTTTGCTGTCTCGACTCTTTACTTGAGAATTACACGGTATTTACTTCGAGGCAGCATGAGGTTACCTAATAGTGAAAAAGTCATTCCCGTTGCCCTCTAATATGGTTTGTGATCACCTCGGACGGCCAGTACAGTAGCACACCTGCATGTCATGGAGGCTATATCAGTCAGCTCTCGAGCGCTATTTGGCCATTCAACGACTGCAATATCGAGCTCTGCAACCGTTATGGGAGGTTCTGGTCTGGCTGCAGTGCGTCTGCCAAGATAATCCCACACATTCTCAGTCTGGTTTAAGTCCACCGAACAAGCTGGCCACACCGTTCAATTGCCTCAGCTTCAAGCATGTTATCCAACAGTGCAGCTCTGTGTGGACAAATACTATCGTCCTCCAGAAGGAACCCATCTCGCACGGCACCAGTTTAGAGTACAACAAAAGCTCGAAGATCTCGTCTACATACCACTAAGCAGTAGGGATGGCGGTTATTGCTGAAACAACCGGTTTTCGGTTACACCGGTTCTTTTCATCTCCAGTTTAACCCCACTGTAAAAATTGCTCAAGATAACCGGTTTTTTAAATAACCAGTTTTCGGTTTTTTATTGCTATTATTTCCAGTAGAGTTCGACCGAAACATATTTTGCGGCCGAACCAGAAACCGTAATCGATTTTCGGTTCTTCTAGTTTCGGCCGAAACAGAAACTTACGAAATTTAGTTAAAATTTAGGTAAATTTACGTTATACGACCACTAGACTTTTCATATTTTGCAAGATCCCCTCCCAATACTACGTCTTCTTGAGTGTGTGTAAGCCTAGCCAGGAGGCCGTAGAAGATGATATACGAAGCATACAGATTTACTGGTCTAATATTTCCATCTAGCAGTTGCGAATATTGAGCCAACCACTCCGTTAGTTGGATAGTGAGCCAGCGCATACGAATATCTCGTTATATAAACAATATATGTGTAAGTTACAGTCAGTAAATGAACTTCAATCAGTGCTGCAGAAGTATCTCGACTAACAGAATGATTGTTGTCAGTGTAAATTTACGCAAATTGAACTAGGAAAGTTGTGTACCACATGATCAAAGAATGTTCAAATGGGTGCGAGTTCTTATGAGACCTAACTGCTTAGGTCATCGGTCCCTAGACTTAAAATTACTTAATCTAACTTAAACTAACTTATGCTAAGGACAACATACACACCCATGACCGATGGGGGAGGGAGGACTCGAACCTCCGACTGGAGCAGCCGCGCAGTCCGTAACATGGAGCCCGACCGCACATCTACCTCGCAAGGCACTACACGATCAATGTTACCTAAACCCATATTGGTTATTAAAAAAGCCCCTTGCTTTCAAGGAATCCCATTAATAAAACTTTTTAGCATAACAATATGATAATACATTAAAAGTTATTATTCCAAGCTTACATAACAGGTATATGAATGGAATTTACCTTGTCTTCCAAGGAACATTTTGGATGCTTTCTCCTTAAATGACACAGCATGTTTGTAGTACCTCCACCCGTTTTCAGCTTTTTAAAGCAAATGGAGCATTGTACCACACTGCTTCCGTACTTCGTGAAGTACTTCCACACTCGGGATGGTGCCATGTAAGACACAATCGATGTCTGGCGACGATAGCAAGGACCTGCCGCATGACCAGACGGAGGCAAGTCTCGTACACTGCCGGTGCACGCGCGTCGTCTAATCTGCCCCAGTAGCTGCACCAGTCCTTAAGTTCTTATGCCACGCGTTTCTGACTGTCGGGATTGTTATTAAATTATCACTGATCGCTTTTCTTAGTTACTGCGATGACCTAATATTTCACAGCAGTGGAAATTTTAGGAATAGCCCTAAATATTATGGTCTTCTAGTTTTAATTTTTTAAATTATTTACAAAAAACACATTTTGAACCACTACTACAGGAAGTAGTCGTACCGGTTTTTTAGCCGGTTCTTGGCAATAACTAAAAAAACCGATTACAACCGACACCAAATAAATACCGAAAAAAATCGGTTATTCAAAACTGAAACACCGGTATCGGTTTAAACCGGTCGGTTTTTCCCATCCCTACTAAGCAATCAAAACGTCATTCTGAACGACGTCCGGCAATACTGTCTCCTGCCCAAACGGTTCGTCCACCACCATGATATGGCGATGTTTCCCGCACATAAGCAGGATGGTTGGTTGGTTGGTTGGTTGTATGTTTAAGGGGGACCAAACTGCAATGGTCATCAGTCCCCCATAAGCAGGATTTTTCCGAGTTCCGCGTTCTCACCGATGAGTGAAGAACAATTTTCCGGCTTCTCTGTGAATAGATCGCGCCATTTGCTTTGTCTCCAATTCCACCAAGCCTTCGGGCTAAAAATGTTCAAATGTTTGTAAAGCTTATGGCACTCTACGCCGTCATCAGTCCTTAAACTTACAAACTACTTATGAACTAACTTATACTAATGATAGCACACACATCCATGCCCGAGGTGGGATTCGAACCCCCGTTGGGGAACGGATTCGCGACTCAATTTGCTCGGCCACTCCGCCGCAGCCCTTCGGGCTAAACGGTGGACACAGGCCATATGCCTCAATGCGTAGACGCATGCTCCAGAAGGTGATTCGATTTGTATTGATATTGCGCGTCCTGTTGTTGCCTAAAAGGTTCGCTGCAGCTCAATTGTATATAGCCTCCTGTGTCAACGGGCTGTTGATCGGAAATAACGTTCATCTCTTGTTGCTGTTACCCGTGGAAGACCTTGGTATTGCCTTCTTTTATGGGTTCCTGTTGTCTGAAATTGCGTCCAGGTCTTGGAATTTACACTTTGGGACACACCTCCGTCTGGTAATGAATAATAACACCGTCAGATATATTTTCATTTTATTATTTATTGGACCAAGCCGTCATCTTCAGGCCCTTATAATAGGGTAAACTGCGTTCTGCTGCGTTAAAAACAACCAAATGTGTCGCACATCCCTAGAACATTATAGCAAGGTCGACCAACAGGAACTGGTGATTGCCAATAACTAATAAAGTGAAAATACAGCTGACGGTGTTATTATTCATTACTATATATACGGCTGAAGCTGCAGTGTCCGTACATAAGATGGACTAAATCAACCCTCCTCCCTCAGTGTCCGTCCCGCTTCCAACCTCGCTATGGCTCTCCATGCCATAGCTTCTTGTAAGTCACTATAGTATCTCAATGCAACTGCTTGTATAATTCATTTCGTAGAGTAACACAAGTCAACACCACGCCCATCTGTGCAGCACCTTCCTGTTATTATCACTATTTTGGTTGCCTTAATGTTGTCCTCTGCAATCCATAGAAACGACAGAAAGACGTTGAATCGTTTTAGTTCACTCCGCCGCTGACAATACTTAATAAGGAAGGTATCTCAACTAATCCCACAATTGTTTTGATGAGTGTGGTTTGTAAGCATGGGGACTGATAGCCACAGTAGTTTGGTCCCACAGATTTACAAACATTGGACTGGAAGTAGAAATGTGCCTCTCCGCGGACTGCTACCGCGCTGTGTGAACGTCAGCTCCTCGGCAGGACACGTGGTACATGTTGTTTGCTGGCAGATGAAGTGCTCCTAATATTGTGACAGAGCAGCCATTGTCTGCTTGTAAAGGCTGTTCCCAAGGCCCTCTGCCAACGCGATGCCCAAGCCTTCGTCGGGGCGCTATTTAAATCTCCTGTCACAATACGAAATACAAATTGGGGAGAATTATCGTCTGACGCCTGTAAACACTGCGATGTTTCGAAGCAACAGAGACATTTGTCAACAGAAACTGGAAATTTAATTTTTTTTGTGTGTGTGTGTGTGTGTGTGTGTGTGTGTGTGTGTGTGTGGAAATGTGTTGCCGGTGCTCAGTCTAGTGCTGCTAGAGAGCCTGGAACAAGCGACGGTGGGCTTGTCGCTGGTTGATTTATTCGCGCGTGTCATTCATATGTAAATGTGGGAGAGAATATTGCTGAAAGGCAGTCTTTGAAGGCTGTCAGTTGCTGCCCACCTGACGAGAACAGTACCTCTTCGGTATACTCATACACGTCACTCTAATTGTGAAATTCAATCTTTTTAAAAGCGTGTCTTGTTATTCTAGCCAAAAATTAAAACGATATGCATAAATACTGATACATTTACTACTTTTCGCCATCATCTTTTTTGCGACAGATGAAAAACTGTTTTATAATTTTAAGATGATCACAACAAGCGAAAGATTTTGTCTTGTGCAGTAAATTTAATGTACAATATACATTAAGATTTTAATCTTTACGCTTGCTCATAAGAGGTTTCTCCTGTGAGCACGCGTACTTGTCTTACCTGTTTTAGCTGGCATACATGAGCCTTAACGTTAGCTCATACATCGTAAATTCCAGAAACAGGACATTATTTGTAATGGCTGTGTTAAATAAGTAAGCAGTGCTAAAAATGTTTAAATGTTTGTAAGCGTAAGGGATCACACTGCTGATGTCGTCGCTCCACAGACTTACAAATTACTTAAACTAAAATGTAAACGAAGGTTTCCGCGGCCGTTATCGCCGTCAATAAAATTCTTCGGGGTTTTTGGCCGTATTGTCAATATATAAAATTCGAAGTTTCGGCCATTTTTGCAAGTGGTCTTTGTCAAGGTGACAGCGAAAAACCTTAACAAAGGCCACTTCCAACAGTGGCCGAAACGTCGTATTTTACATATTGACAAAGAGGCCAAACAGGGTGGCGATTTTTCTCTTTCCTGGCTATAATTTTCTTAGAAAAGTAGCCATTCTAGCTTTCTGGCGACTGGCGATTAAATTTGGCTAGTAAAAGAACTAGTTGGCGACTTAATGGATTTTTTACTTTCTTCAAGTAAAACGAATGTAAAGCAGTAAATCATTAGATATTGGTTCAATGATATCCATTAAACATCGGTAGAATGCTGGGGAAATGTACCGGTAATCAACCTTCAGAAATTAGCACAAAAGTCTGCAGGTATCTTTGATCTGTGGGAGAGTGTCTCACAGATGCAGAGAAATTGAAATTGCAGGCTCTCCAAGATAGACATAAACTCCCTCGAGGAGTCTACAAGGATGACTGATGAAACATACTACAACCCCATATGTATGGCTCATGTAGAGATCGTGAGGATAAGATTATATTAATTACAGCATGCACAGAGGCATTTAAATACTATTTTCCCCGCTCCATAAGTCTACTCAAGAGAGATTCCTACTGTGAAACGAACCCTTCGCTACGCACTTCACAGTGGTTAACAATGGTTTGCAGTATAAAAATTTTCTTATTGCTGATTTTTCAGTGTTTCATGACGCATTATTACGAATTCAAGTCTGTCTCAACTCAAAGTATGAAATGCTTAATTCATTATTATTAATTACACTGTACCTCACCTCAAAATGTTGTAATAATTTCGTGTAGTAAAGAAATGTGTGAAAGATTCAATAACCTCTGTAAAAATCTGTATTGAAAGATGAAAGTGATTGATAATCGAAACTGTACATCCCTTGCCTAAGTTTGGTAAAACGTTTCTTGAACTGTTTTATGTCATAATTTTTATAAGTCCTCAAATTAATAACTAAGATAGTTAAGCGCAAACGTGTTTAAATTTAGTATCCACTCAATCTCCCGAGTCTCTCTATTATATCTGCAATACGACTATTTCGAGTAGCCTCATTGGTCAGTTGTGTTTGAATTCAATTCCTGGTTGGACTCATATAAATGTTTCTCTGAAGAACGAGGTTCCTTGGAATGTCCAGTCTGCTGTCTGTGGGAATGCCCCAGTGTTCCTTTTTACTCAGTGACCAGCTTACGTCCAGAATTTTAGGATTATTATTGCAGAGTCACACGACGTTATTACCATAGCACAATATATTAAACTGATAAACATTGCGATATTTGGCTATTTTACTAATGAAAAGATGGGCCAATTTTGACGTTTCATTGGTAAAAAAATGGCGATATTTTGGTTATTTTTTGTTTAAAATTTGGCGACACAGCAATGGATAAACCTGGCCATCCTGAGGCCAAAACCCAGAAGAATTTTATTGACACTACTTAAACTAACTTATGGTGACCAAGGGAGGACTCAAACCTCCGACTGGAGCGGCAGTGCGGCGATTATCGTTCACAGCCAAAATTGATTTTTAAGAATCTACACGCGTAATAAAATTTTAACTCGCCATGTCAGCACACATTAAATATTTAAGAAAATTAAAAGGTCTTTATAACAGCAATATATGCCAAAACAATTATTTTTTTGAAATTTTGTTTATCTAATGGCCTGTTCGTATATTTGTTCGTCCATGTGCATCAAGCAAAAACTACTGCATGAAATCTGATGCGGTTTCAAATGTTCAAATGTTTGTAGAGCTTATGGGACTTAACTACGGGGTCATCAGTCCCTAAACTTACAAATTACTTATGAACTAGCTAATACTACGGACAGCACAAACATCCATGCCCGAGGGGGGATTCGAACCCCCGACTGTAATGGCCGTGCAGACCGTGAATGGCGCGCCGCAGTCCCCTCGGCCACCGCAGCCGGCTGATGCGGATTCCAGAGTTTTATTGTTGGAGGTCTATCTTAGTATCTAGTACATGTTTCATCTTGTTATGCCGACTGGAAGTCGAGTTACCTATACATTCTTTTTTTAACTGAGTGTGAGTAAATGGATATTGATAAGAGATGCAACTTAAGAAACATTAAATATTTTTTGGTGAAAACGATTTTACCATAGCAAAATTTTTACTCATGGGTGAGTTTTCCATAAAATGAATAGAACTGGAAATTTTTTGTGTGTATCGACTCAGTTTCGTGTAAGGATCATTTAATTATTTTGAGAGAGAAAATCGGGACAGCAAAAGTTTTATAAATCTAACTTAGTTAACAGGATATAAAACATGGTACCCGTAAAATCTAGTACTTAGAAAACGTTTTGTTTGTACATAATAATGTTAATATTTTGATTCTGTTGTCCATACCTATTGCTATGCAGTGTAACTATTATCGCTGCAGAAATTTGTCGAGTTGACACTAACCCGGAAGCATATCACTCACTATGACCGTACGTAAGTCGCAAGGAGAGACGCTTCGAGCCTGAGCGTCGACCTCAGGACGAACTATTTCTCAGTTGGACAACCCTACGTAGATTGCTCGTAAGTCACCAGCTCAGATATTTTGTTTATATTGGGTTCTCGAATGTTCAAATTTTTGTAAACCTATCAGACCAAACTGCTACTGTCATCAGTCCCTAGACTTACAAACTATTAATACTTACACTAAGGACAACAGACGCACCCATGACCGAGGGAGGACTCCAACCTCCGGCGGAAATGAGTGTCCAATCCTTAGCATTACCCCTTAGACCACGCGACCATTCCGCGCGGCTTCTAAGGGCTAAATCGGTAATGTTGTATATAAGTATTTAAATTTTCGTATTGTCCTTAAATAGAACACTAGGCTGTTCTCCTATCCAGACCTATCGGTATTGCTCACTTCATTATTATTATCTGTGCATACAAATAATTCCGTCCAGTTGGCCCTTTCGGCGGCTTTCAGCCTTCAGTATTTAATATTTGTTTTTCTCACCGGAAATAAGCTTCAGGATTTTTCTAAAATTCTTGCGGACGTAATCTAATTGTAAATAAGTGATCACTAACGAAAATGTATTAAAACAAAATCACAACACGTGATGGTGAATCTCACATCGTTTCTTTGCATGACCAAATAACAATAATTTAGTATGACTCCGTGGCCTGGTGCAAGTCCTTAATCTGGACGCCACTTCGTCTAATTGCGTGTCCCTAGCCTACCCCAGTTATCCAGCTGGGAAAACGGGACGTGTAATTTATCGTGGAATCCGAACAACGTGTCGTTTCTGGCGACTCCTTACATCAGTGAGAGATGAAGGCTGGGCTATAACGTAGACTTTAAAAAATCCGAGATCCGACCAGGTTTCGAACGCCGCGACTCTTCGATTTCGAACCGAGCGCCTTATCCCGAGACCACCAGAACCGACCATATGACCAACCTTCTTCACTGCCCTTTCCTCACGTTATCTTCTGTTCCTATAGATCTCAACATTGACATGATGCGAAACTCACACATTCCTCCCTTCCAAGTGAATATATGGCAATTTCCTAAAGAAACAACTTTGGCTATTGTTAATGTTCGTCGTAGTTTTGATTTATTCACCCTCAATTCCTTCTCCAAATTTCTCCTAGCTTTCTTTCACAGCTTGCTCATGTACAGATAGAATACTATTGGAGTAAGGCTACAACCTTGTCTTACGCCATTCCCTTTCACGCCCTTCGCCTCTAATAACTGCAGTCTGGTTTTTGTTCAGGTTGTAAATAACATCCCGTTCCCTATATTTCATCCCTGCTGACTTCGGAATTTGAAAGTGTACATTGTCAAAAGCTTTCTCCAAATCTACAAAAGCTAGAATTGTAGGATTGTCTTTCCTTAGTCTAGCTTGTAAAATAAGTCGTAATGTGAGTATTCAAATTCAAATGTTTGTATAGTCTATGGGACTTAACTACGGGGTCAACAGTCCCTAAACTTACAAACTACTTATGAACTACTTACGAACTAGGACGGCACAAATATCCATGCCCGAGGGGGGATTCGAACCCCCCACGGTAATGGCCGTGCAGACCGTGACTAGAGCGCCTTAGTCCCCTCGGCCACCGCGGCCGGCAAGGTGAGTATTGCTTCGTGTGTTCCTACATTTCTCGTGATTCCAAACTGGTCTTCCCCGAGGACAGCTTCTATTGGATTTTACATTATTCTGTTAGTAATAGTTATATATCTTTGTAATACACTTTCAATGCTCTAACCACATACTTCAACTACATTTTAATTTTTTTCTGTTACTAACAGGAACTTTTTATTTCATTTCCTTGAGCTTTAATGGCATATCCAATTTCTTTTTTTGGTGGACTTACTGGTTTCTCAAGGCACACATTTAATAACATTATGGATAAGACTAAACCCAGGTGGTATGTGAAGAATGCTCAAGGTGTAATCATGTACACGTTTTCTCCAGAGGTAGAATTATGATGAAACATGCAATTGGTTTTCTTGGAATTTACACCAGTCAATACCTAAATAAAGGGATTCAGAGCCTGTGATAAGCATACAAATCTGGAAATATTGATTACTTGCTGGCTAGTAATGTGAATTAAGTGAAGCAAGGTGGAACTAACTGCTTGACGAAAACTTTATTCTTCGAATTGTGATGTGGAATTGTGGTTAGTTATAAGATGGCTGATTTTCAATCGTTATTTTTATGTGATTGCATGTTTTGTGTTCTATTGCGTGGAATCTTGTGTGGCATTAGAAACAGCTAATGTATTTTTCAAACTTTTCGCTACAACAGTTACTAAATTTGCTGTTCTCTAATCATGTGAGATTCTGAAAAACTGAGTAAAATGAAAATTTAGCAATAAAGACAATTCTTTTAAATACTAAGATATTGCGTTGTGAGCTACCGTTTCAAGCAAGAGACGCGTCTCAGCAGGTAAACAGCGTTCCTCCGGCAGTGGAAGCTTATCAGTGACGCACGTCCGGCTTCGTATTTCGCACATGCGTAGCTGTGCTCTCCTGCGTGCCTTCAAGTACAGTGTGCTCCACTAAAGATCATAACCAAGTTCATTCTCAAAATCAAAACTGATATACTGCCGTCGCTAGCATCTAATAATTTATCATGCCTTCTAAGAAAATGATTTCATGCTCCCAGAAAATGATTTTTGACTACTTCCCCATCAATATACATAATTCATTTTTTGTCATAACACCTCCAGTTTTTAAGGAAAGAGAGATGCGTACCTTTTCTGTTCATACTATTCCGGAATTCATGTTTGTCAAATAGGCAGCAAATAATTAAAGTCACTTTACGAATTCTTGGATACAAGGCTGTTGATATAATGTAAAAAAGGTTGACGTTAATCAATCAATCAGTGACATTTAAAGGTTTGTTAGGGACCCATGATATAGACTTCGTTGACATTAATTTTATCTTCTTCAGTGAGTGATAATGAATCCTAAAATTACGTTTGTGGTTACAACATTTTCATCTATCACAAATACAAAATAATTCCAGTAAAACAAAATTAAATGATGAACTCACTCGTTACATCAGATGTTTGTCACCTAGCGCCTCTTGTCGAATGGAAAAAAGCACGAAAAAAATATCAAGCCATGGTATAAGACAGCTGACAAAATCTACGGTAAAAATATATTAACGTTTTCTAGGTGAAACTGTGCCTCAAACCAAGGCTAACGTAAACTTTTAAAATGTATACTGCTGGTGTAACATAGCTTTGATGGACAGTATAATGAACATTATCTCGCCTTATTTTTTCTATAACTGAAAGTAACAAGTTTTTGTAAAAACAGGCATAACGTCCTTGAGAATCAATCCCCAATGACTGGTATTCAAAAAGATGTAATATCGGTGTTGACTGCATTAATTATTTACTTAAACGATTAGTTTCTGTCCAACAACAAATCATCGGGGGATCTGTTACAACAATAGATTGCTCTTCTAACGAACATAAAATGGTGATTGGTGAACAATGTTTTGTCCTCAAAACAGCAGAGAAGCCAGTCAAAAACATTGAATTTGGCAATAAACTCATCGAAATTGGCAAAAAATTTCACAGTAATTAGCAGTATCAGTGATTCTGCAAGAACACCTTTTTTGGAAAATCTGCAAACCAGCCTGAATTGTGGTAAAAAAAAAAGGAACAGACATAAATAACAGTACAAACTTTGCTCAATAAATTACAGAATTCTGCAAAGGATAACATCGAAATTGTCAAAAAGCTTCGAAATTGGAAAAGACCCAATTCATTAAAAAAAATTGAAAAACATAATATCGAAAAGAGAAAATAAAAGTATCAAAAACAGCGAATTCGGATAAAAATAGCACTAATAAAAGGTATTACCGAAATTATCACAAAGTGACAAGAAATTTGGCAAAAATATAACTCCGAATTTTGCAATAGGGTGGAGAGCTGCATCAAACCAGTCTCCGGACTAAAGACCACAGCAAGAAATGCAAATCTACTTCAACACACATAATCCGCAATCCGCAATCCATCGTAAGATTCGTGCCGAAGGAAACCTCGTACCACTAATAGTAGTTTCATGTTCTATTCCACTTCCAAATAGAACGAGGGAAATACATGTACCTGTTGTGGCGCTAATTTCTCTTATCGTATATTTGTGATCTTTACGCGAAAATAGAATCGTTCTGCAGTCCGCTTCATACTCCGATCTTCCAAATTTCCTCAATAGTGTTCCTAGAAAAGAACGTCGCCTTCCCTCCAGCAATTCCCGTTTTAGTTCCCGGAAAATCTCTGTATCACTCGCGCTTTGATGGAACCTACGAGTAACAAACCTAGGAATTCAAACAAACCTCTGAATTCTGGTGGGGATCCCAAATATTTGAGCAACCCTCAGGACGCGGTCGCATAAGCTTCTTATATGCGGTCTCTTTACCGATGATCTTCCCAAAATTCTGCCAATAAAATGATCATCTGCATTCCCTCCGTTTCACATCGCTCTGCAACGTTACGTTTAGGTATTTACTCGATACGACTGCGTCAAGCAGCTGTAATCGAACAATATAGGATAGTTTTTCCTACTCATTTGCATCACCTTATACTTATCTACATTTCATGCTAGTTGCCATTGCTCACACCATCTCAAAATTTTGTCTAAATCTTCATGCACCCAGCCAAAGGCATTCAATGACGACATCTTCCCGTTAATCACATTATTATCAAACAGCCGCAGATTTCTACTCACTCTGTCCGGACGATCATTTAGATAGAAAATAATAACATTCCTATCACAATTCCATGGGGCACTCCTGACAATACCCCTCTGTCTAATCAATATTCGATGTCGTGGACCAAGTAGTGGGTCCATTTACTTGTAGCCACTCATATATCTGGAAAGCTATTCGACAAGCTCGTAACTCTGTTAGCAGTCTGCAGTGCGGCGCCGTGCCAAACGCGTTTCGGAAATGAAGAAATGTGTGTCCTTCGTCCATGCAGCTCGGCGCACCCGCAGAACCAGAGGACGCTACACACGGCATTGCGAGGTGTATTCAAGTTATAACAGCTACGAATATTTTCTTTCTCACAAACTAATCAGACGCAAAAACTGTGGAACTTCTGTCACTTGTCGACGTAATCTCGCTGCATCCGTAAACATTTTTCACAACGACGAATTCATGATTGCATGACAACTGCAAATGCTCCTTTAGGAGTCTATTTTGATCATTGAAAAATGGCTGATGCATTGAGCTGACCGGCGTTTCGTTTCAGCATTGAAAAACCGGCATCCAAACATCGTAGATTGTCACAATCGACGCAAAGAAAGTACCAACTATGCCGACGTCAGGCGTCAACATTGCCTGACAAC
This sequence comes from Locusta migratoria, assembly GCA_026315105.1. Taxonomy (NCBI): domain Eukaryota; kingdom Metazoa; phylum Arthropoda; class Insecta; order Orthoptera; family Acrididae; genus Locusta; species Locusta migratoria. Next base: position 602,034,479 of record CM048745.1, read on the forward strand.
ATGCTACCTACATCTACATAATACTCTGCTAATCATGTTTAGTGCATGGCAGATGTTCATCGAAAATATTTTATATTTTTCAACCTATCCATTCTCTATGGCACGCGGAATAAAGAAACACTTAAATCTTTCCGATTTAGATTTTATTTTTCTTAAATTATTGTAATGAACACGTTTCCGTATGCAGGTGGGTGCTAAGAAAATATATTCGCATTCGGAAGAGAAAGTTGGTGAGGGAAATCTCGCAAATAGGAGTAGATCTCGCCGCAACTAATAACGCCTTTCTTTTAATGATTTCCACCCCAACTCGTGCATCATATCCGTTACACTCTCTCTCCATAGCGCAATAACACAAAACGAACTGCCCTTTTCCTTACTCTATATCATCCGTCAGTCCCAGTTGGTGGGGATTCCACTATGGGTAGCAGTACTCCAATATTGTACGAACTAGTGTAGGCAGTTTATTTACTAGGTTTTCTAAGTGTCCTGCCAATGAAACGTAGCCTTTGGTTCACCTGCCCTACAATATTTTCAATGTGTTATTTCCAATTTAAGTTTCTCGTAATTCCTACATATTTAGTTGAATCTACGGCCTTCACATTTGACTGATTTATCGTGTAAATAAAGTTTAATGGATTTGTTTAGTGCTCATATGAATTACTTCACATTTTTATTGGTTACGGTCAATTGCCAATTTTTGCACCATCTAAAAAATTTTTCAGGTGCTTTCGACCTTCTGGTGACTTTACTAACCGACTAACGACAATATCATTCGTGAAAAATCAACTCTGGCAACTTTGGCGTGGGAACTGGCGGGCAGAAGCGAGGCAACCGTTGGCACGGTGAGCAGGCAGCGAGCAACAAACTCTGGCTAGGGAGGAGCAAATAGAAGCTCATTGATTTTTTTTTTTTTTTTACCCTAACATACGAATTTGGCGCCCTCCTGAGATTTGCGCCCGGGGCAGATGCCCCGGTTTGCCTTCACAGATCCAGCTATGTGACCAAACTGCAGCGTTCAAACTATGTAAACTAGGGCCAAAACACACACCCATGCCAAAAGAGGATTCGAACATGCGATGGGGAGCAGCCTCGCACTGCGCCTTAGAACGCACGGCCACTACCTCGCGGCCATCCGTCAGCATTCGCGGCACCCATCTGAAGGGAATTTTTCCACATTTTCAGGGCCTCATGCGGGCTCGTGTGCAGAGGCGCCACAAAAATGCTACTCGCTCGATCATGTCGTCAGGCCAGCTGGAGTGACGCCGGGATTGCCTCGGTGTCTTGACAGACGACATTCTGCCTTCTCTGAACTGTTGCTCCCGCGAACGCACATTGGAGACAACCGTGACACCATGTCCCACACAATTAGCTGTTCAGGGACGAAAGTAGAAAGGAAGCTGTCTCTACCAATGGATGAACTCTCGAAGTATTATGATGTCACCTACCTGAAGCCCAATGCCAGTAAAACGCAAGTGAGCGCCTTCCACCTGCGAAACAGGGACGCGCGGCACAGACTGGACATCACATGGCGAGGGGAGCAACTGAAACATTGTCCAACACCAGTCTACCTAGGTGTCTAGCGCATAGTCAGCAATGCCTGAACGTGAAACAAAGAGTCAGTACTCGTAATGGGATACTTAAAAAGCTGGTTCGGAGCAGCTGGGGAGCCAACCCGCACCTCCTAAGGACTTCTGTACTTGCGCTTCGTGTATCAGCCACTGAGTATGCTGGTACTATGTGAAACGCTTCAGTGTACGCTAAGAAAGTCAATATTGCGGTAGCAAGGATCATCTCAGGATGCCAGAAGCCAAAACCATTGCAGAAATTGTATCCGATTGTTGGAATAGCCCCACCCAATATCCGGAGGGCCACTGCTGCACACAATGAGAGAACAAAGCAGGAGACTGACCACCGACATCCTCTGTACGGTCACCAGGCAGCAAGATGCGGCCTTAAATCCAGCAAGAGTTTCCTTGCTAGGACTGCGCCACTAGAGGGAGCACCAGAGGCAAATCGTCTCGCAACTTGAAAGAGCTCGCTGCCCTCAGACGTATCGCCGAAAGAAGAAATACCTCCTGGCGTAAACCTACAATACCCTGTGTGGAGGTCCTTCAACCGCCTAAGAGTGGGCGTCCCCCGATGTAACAACAACCTGCAGAAATGGGGAATCCTTCCAGTGAGCACAGACACCTCTCGCGGCCGTCGGACTGAGGAAGAGCCAAGCCACTATGCCCCCCTCCCGGACAACACACGCACAACATAAGATGTTTACGAAGGAAACGACAAAGCTATCGCTGACCGACCGGACGCGGAAATGAATGAACGATGAATATAACTGGTGGCACTCCACGCAGATGGAGAATATTAATGATTACACAGAGTTCTTGTACTGACAATGTCGCTGTTTTAAGTATCAATACGACTCTCTCCGCTGCCGCTACATTCTAGAACTGACATGTGATTACATTTTCACGCATTTTTGGTGCATAGATCCTGAGAAATCAGTACCCAGAACAACCACCTCTGGCCTTAATAACGGCCTTGATACGCCTGTGCATTGAGAGCTTGGATGCAGCCCATGCAGCTTCAACACGATACCACAGTTCATCAAGAGTAGTGACTGGCGTATTGCGACGAGCCAGTTGCTCCGCCACCATTGAACAGACGTTTTCTGTTGGTGAGAGATCTGGAGAATGTGCTGGCCAGGGCAGCAATCGAACATTTTTCGTATCCAGACAGATCCGTACAGGACCTGCAACATACGGTCGTGTATTATCCTGCTGAAATGTAGGGTTTCGCAGGGTTCGAATGAAGGGTAGAGAGACGGATCGTAACACATCTGAAATGTAACGGCCGCTGTTCAAAGTGCCATCGATGGGAACAGGAGGTGACCGACACGTGTAACCAATGGCATCCTATACGCCGAGTGATACGCCAGTATGGCGATGACGAATACACGCTTCCAATGTTCGTTCACCGTGATGTCGTCAAACACGGATTCGACCATCATGATGCTGTAAACAGAACCTAGATTCATTGGAAAAAATGACGTTTTCTCATTCGTGTACCCAGGTTCGTCATTGCGTACACCTTTGCATGTGCTCCTGTCTGTGATGCAGCGTCAAAGGTAACCGCAGCCATTGTCTCCGAGCTGATAGTCCATGCTGCTGCAACCGTCGTCGAACTGTTCGTGCAAATGGCTGTTGTCTTCCAAATGTCGCCATCTGTTGAGTCAGGGATCGAGACGTGATTGCATGATCCGTTACAGCCATGCAGATAAGATGCCTGTCATCTCGACTGCTAGTAATACGAGGCCGTTGGGATCCAGCACGGCGTTCCGTATTGCCCTCATGAACCCACCGATTGCATTTCTGCTAACAGTCGAGCAGCAATGTCGCGATACGATAAACCGCAATCGCGATAGGCTACAATTCGAGCTTTATCAAAGTCGGAAACGTGATGGTACGCATTTCTCCTCCTTACACGAAGCTTCACAACAACGTTTCACCAGGCAACGCCGGTCAACTGTGTATGTGTATGAGAAATCGGTTGGACATTTTCCTCATGTCAGCACGTAGTAGGGGTCTTCACCGGCGCCAACCTTGTGTGTATACTCTGGAAAGCTAATCATCTGCATATCATAGCATCTTCTTATTGTCGGTTAAATTTCGCATCTGTAGCACGTCATCTTCGTGGTGTAGCAATTTTAATGGCCAGGAGTGTACTCAAACTAAAACTAACCTAAAGACTTTTTGAGGAAATGCATACTGTAAACCATCAGTTGTTTATTATTTTTCTAAACTTCTACCGGGTTCGGTTATAAATCATTTCACGGAAGAGCACTAGACAGACTGATTAAACAGGTGCAGTATATGCCTCCTTATGCATACTGGTATGCATGTCACACAATAAAAATAAATAAGACGTCACTAGGCGTCAAGTCTTGGTTAAAAACATAAAAGCCAGGCTGTGAGATGGTGAACCAATGTCTATTACAAGAGAACCTAACACGACCATTGAACACATCAACCTAAAGACAACACACACTCCCATGCCCGGCGGAGGACTCGAACCTCCGACGGCGAGCAACCGCGCGCTCTGCAGCAAGGTGTCTTAGAGCCGCTCGGCTACTCCAACGTTAATATAGACTCTAAAGTGGTGCCATAACTATCACGCCTTCACAATGAGTGCACGCGTATTTTAAGATAAACCACAAGTTTCTATCAGTAACCAGTCCTGTGTGTGTGTGTGTGGGGGGGGGGGGGGGGAATCTGTGTTATGAAATGAATGCACTGAGCGTTAGCGCTTCTTGATCTGCGTACAGCGACAATGGCACGCGGTCGCGGCGTGCGCTGCGCGGTTTTTGCGGCTGCGGCATGTGTGTGTGTGTGCGCGCGCGTGCGCGCGCGCGCGTGTGTGTGTGTGCGTGTGGCAGGGGTGGTCAGATTTATCACCAGCACGCCGCGACATGCGCTGAGGGGGCCGCGCTGCCTCTGCACGCTAATTCCAGGCCCTAGCGACACGTGCACCACGCTCGCACATTCTTCGTCAGCTCTCCAGTACGTAATCGTATTTTCCGACCAGTCTTACCCAGCACCGGATCTCCAACAACCAGGAAGCAGCAGAAGATACCATGTTCCTTGTTTTTGGGAAGGCTATCGATCGGTTTCGCACTGTCGCGTAACCAACAAAACGCCAACATACGGAATATCAGAGTTTCTAGCAAACAGACTACAGTATGAAACTTCCAGCAGATTAAAACCGTGTATCTGTGCGGGATACTAATGTGACAGCTTTGCCCTTCGCGGGCAAGCACTAAGTTACGTAGCTTCCAGGTCCGTCCTCACAGCTTTACTTCCGCCAGTACGGCGCCTCCTAGTTTCCAATAAAAATTTGTACTTAAATAATTGCTTTTTTCATGCAAGTAATAACTATATATTACACGGAGATGGAACTAGCCGGTCCCCATCATTTATCTCCAGGTATAATCTACTTCACATTTAAAACATGTGTAAAATCTCTTTTGCTCAAAAATCCACCCCATACCTCCGGAGGAGACAGCTAGGGAAGGAAGAAACGTTGTTGTTACCGACCTCCGCTTTACTATAGCACCTGATCGGTGCACAGGGCAGAAGTTGGTAATACGGTACTTAATTATCCATGTTCACGTACTATGACAGTTGGCGACTGTAATGAGTCTTATCGGCTACATAAGTTTCATTGGCCTTCTATAATAAATATTATAACTAGGTGCTTAAAATTTCATTTATCTATATAATGCTACTAAAAGATCATAAGCTATCACCAATCAGACTGGGGACTAAACAAAAAGTTATTGAAATTCACTGTCTAGCATCTGCGGATGATTTTGCCATTTTTCTGAAAACCTAACAAATCCAGCAATCCAAATCAATCTCTTAGAAGAAATAGCCAACAAAGCAGGATTAAGACTTCTGTAGAGAAAACAAAATTTATGACAAACATAAAAAATGCTACAGAAATCCTACTAATAGATATTGGGCCGATAAAGACGGTAAATAAATTTAAATATTTGGGAGAAATCATCCAGGAAAATGGCTTAGAAACATTTGCTGTAGAAGAATGAGTACATAAAATGGAGAGAACATATGGTATAACCAGGAACATTTACAACAAAAGGTCTCTGTCTAAAAATCTGAAAATACTGGACTACAACACAGTAGTAAAGCCAGAATGTCTTTATGCAAGTGAATGTTTAGTACTGAATTACAAATTACGTAAATTTGAAGTCCTAGAAAGAAAAATCTTTCGAAAAATACCTGGTCCACTAAGAAATACAGAGGTATGGAAACTAAGAAGTAATGCAGAAGTTTATCGCAAAATAGAAAACATAACCGAAACTCTACGGAAGAGGCGACTGCTATTTTTTGGACATTTATACTGAATTAACAGCAACAGATTAACCAAACAGATTTTTAAATATCTCTGGTACAAGAAGTCAACAATATCATGGCCTGAAGAAGTTAGGAAAGATTTGGAAAGAAACAATATAAGTGAAAAAGATGCAACAGAAAGAGAAACTTGTAAGAAGACAGTGTTAAAAATGGAAGGATTCCAAGGCAGGAGGGAGAAGAAGACAGGAGTAAAGTGGTCTGAGGAGAGAAAAAGAATGCATAGTGAAAAGATGAAAATACTGGAGGAAAAAGAAAGAACAACAAAAGAGAAAACATTGAAATTGGTGCGTGGTCCTTAGATGGCCGAAACGAAGAAAGAAATATTCATCACTACTGAGTCACTAGGTAGCTGTGAGAAGTCCTTCCTTCGCCTTTGTTAGGATGAGTCGTTTTACTGCTAGTTAAATGGCAATTTTAATGGAAAGTTGAAAAACTAGACAGAATATTTTTCCCAACTAGTAACGCGGTAATGGTAGACAGAAGAGTGCGAAGAGGAGATTGGACGGGCTGAACGGTTGTTTCACTTGCTTGCAATGAATGGAATACTTCTGCGAGCAAATGGGCACAGGTCGTTAACGTTGACACGCGTGGTGCCAGCATGACATACATATTCGAGGAAGTGTTTCGACAGTAAACTTACTCTCACTGCCTCACGGAGTCTGTCATCAGCATACAAAGCTGACTGAGCAATTAGCGGAAGCTAGCTTTCGCACTGTATGGAAAAAGTCGAAGCGTTGGCTATCTTTCATATACTTCACATTCTGTTGGAGACAGGAAACTATTACTGCTGCGACATAGTCACGAATTTAATGTACACAACAAATTTCTTAATTAGACTACCAGTCCGTTAATGATTACAATCTTAAATGCCGTTTACTATAATATTTCCTAATGCAACGAAGCCTTAGTGGCATCCTAAAAATATTACGCCACATTATTAGTATACCTTCGTCGTACATGTTAAAATAAAGTGTAAATAGGCCACAGAGCTGACATAAATATCCTGTTATCGTCCTGTTATCTATCGTATATACTAAACTAAACAGTTCGTAGGAGTGAATTTACGTTTCCGTACACACTAACAAAGACAAATGCTAACGTCAGTTTCGCTCAGTACTGCTGAAATCTATCTATCCTGCTATTTCCAGTGCTGTCATTCCATATCTGGCAATGCAGAATAGTCAATGCGTTGACAATATTTTGGTCTTCTTAACTATGTAAATTAATAGCACATCAAAAGACTCCATTTTTCTTAACAAAGGGAACAGCAACACGAAAAACTTTATTGGGAACAGGTACATAAATTTTTGAGCTATTTTTCGACACAGTCGCCAAAAGGTTTGAAACCTTGCCATACTGTGGGATCAACTTTGTATTCCTGTCATAGATGTGTGTCGCCTGTGAGTGCAACCAGCGGGTGACAGACGTCTTCAGGTGTTTTTCGTTCGCAAAACGCTGGCCGGAGAACAAGAATTTCTTGATTGCAAGAAAAGATGCAAGTTATACTGCAGGTGTTGGGCTGCTCCATGACAATGTTCGTCTCCGTAGGCAGACAGGAACTGTTTTATTCAAATGTTCATATGTTTGTAAATCTATCGGACCAAACTGCGTGGTCATCCGTCCGTAGCTTACAAACTACTTAAACCTAGGTAAACTAACCTAAGGGCAACACACACACCCATGCCCCAGGGAGGACTCGAACCTCCACGACGAGCAACCGCGCGCTCCGCAGCGAGACGCTTTAGACCGCTCGGCTACTCCACCGCGGCAGGAACTGTTTTGCAGAAGTTCGGCTGGGAGCTGATTGATCATCCAGCACACCGCAATGATCTTGCTCGCACCAATTTTTGTCTTTCATTGCACATCAAGAAATTCAATGACGAAGACCTGAGAACTAAAGTCACATGCTGGTTCCATGAACAGGTGTCAGTCTTTTACAACACAAGGATACAAAAGTTTATCCCACGATATGAGAAGTGTATCAGCTTTCTTATAAATAAGTCGATTAATATCTCAAACATTGCCATACCTGCTGCCAGTAATGTTGCTCATATAACTATGTTACCTTGTTTGGATAACTTACTTTTTTGATGCGTCTCGTATTCCATAGACGCTGTAAGAAACAGTAGTTTCATTGAAAAATTACATTTCAGACACTGCGTGGCTTACTACAGACGTTCCTTGCCACTGCGGCGAAAGTTACATATTAAAAACAACGCGTGCTTAAGAAGGACGGCCTTTCGAACACCAACGGCACATCCGCCTTCTACAGCCCAGCAATTGTGTGGAGGCGTATCAGTGGATCCAAAATTGGTCATTGTACTCGATGTCGAATCATTGCTTAATTTACTCATCATTGGGAGCTAGTCAATATTCAAACAGTGAAATATACATAAAATACGAACCACCGTAGTGCACATGTATGGTTGAGCACCTCCACTGTTTTAATTTTGATCGGCCATCCATTTTATATATATGAATATCCACCATCAAAAGATTTCATAACCAGAATACCTTCCAAATTTTATGTGGAGCACTTTAATAAGCAGTTTTGATGCCAATCGTACGAGACCAGAAGATGACACCATTGAGTGTTGAAATCGGTCGTCTAAAATAAAAGGCCGGCCGCGGTGGTCGAGGTGACTGAGGCGCTCCAGTCACGGTCAGCACGGCGACTACGGTCGGGGGTTCGAATCCCCCCTCGGGCATGGATATTTGTGCCGTCCTAGTTCGTAAGTAGTTCATAAGTAGTTTGTAAGTTTAGGGACTGATGACCCCGTAGTTAAGTCCCATAGACTCTACAAACATTTGAACATTTTTAAAATAAAAGATAAATATTACGATCCTGGCATTTCCCTTTATATTGATCGAAACTTTAGTTGCTTTAGTAATAGCTATTTTTAGAATACTATGACCAAATAACGTGCTAAATAATATGTTGCGCTCCTCCACCAGGGGTCTTGATTCTGCGATTACGTCAGATACATGCAAATAACACGAAAGTTACACGCGAGAATGTTGTGAAGTCTTGAAAACCCGGAAATATTTTATTCATCGCCGGAATATTGAGAAGCTTCTCTGAGAACCGCTCAGAGAAGCGCCACGAAAGCCACAAGTCAAACAAAATCCACCTTGTAAGATGAATCAGCGGATTAAGACTTTTTTCCCCTCCTTGCTTGTAGTTTAACTTCTCGCCAGCAGTAGAAAATTAAGGTCAGGCTGCATACAGGGTGCAGAGAGATTAGAGAGTAGTGTTTTACACCACTTCGACGTGTTCTAGGAGAACGAGCATTAACTAAATAGCACAAGTTGGGAGGGTGAGGGGCGAGAGTACTATAGCTGCACCGAAGGAACTATTTGAGCACTGAAATGATTTGGAGGAAGCTAAAGTTACAATAAGACAACACTCCACTGCAATAATAGCACACTGCACAGTCTGCACCCTTCAGTACATGAGTGTCTTTCAGATATGAATTGGCACTGTTGTATGTTCATAAGGGTGACAAGGTAAACGGAAAGTGCGATTGATGTGCGGCTTGGCACTCAAGGACTCGTATTGTTAGCTAATAAATAGATTGTAAAAATACCTAGAGAGTGTATTTTTATGAAAACATGCTATTTTTCAAAAGGAACAATGGTTCTTGCTATCATGAACTGGAATTTTTGACACCAGCTGTGTACAAAGAATTTTGAATTACATTTTTATCACGTTTAGTTTGGCAGCTACGACCTTTCACAGTTTTGGGGGCGGAGGCTACGACAGCGTTGCTGACTGGCAGGTGGTCATGAGACAGTGGGCCGTGCCCCAGGGGATAGCCGCTCGGTCAGTCAGATACGCTATCGCAGTCTCCGCTCCCGAAACTTTGAACTGTTGTAGCTGCCAAACTAAACGTGATAAAAATGTCATTCAAAATTCTTTGTACACAGCTGGTGTCAAAAGTTCCGGTTCATGATAGAAACAACCATTGTTCCATTTAAAAAGCTGTATGTTTGCATAATGATAACAGTTGCTAAGTAATATTACAATCTGTTTGTTGGCTAAAAGTACGAGCCCCCGCCTAACAGTCCATTCTGTGAAAACCGCACATCATGTACTTTCTGTTTCCGCAATATTTGCGGTGCAAGTGTTAGGTGATTCGCCCTGTATATCTAAGAAAGGGCTCTAAATGCTGGAAAACTTTTATAAGAAAACCATTTTAACTGAAACTGGTCGCAGCTATTTTAAAAATCAATGATGTGACTGTGCGGCTGCACATGACGACCGAGCTCTTGGCGGAATACAGGGCCAGCTGCGAGTCATTGAATACAATGGTCGAAGTACGAGGACATGTGAGAGTTAGGGTCGAGTGGGGTACTTGCTTGGGTAGTGTTTGAAGGTGTGTTAAGCCCGGGTGCTCGGAGAGGCACAAAGTCTTATCGCAAGTTTAATGTTTGTATAGCTTATGGGACTTAACTACGGGGTCATCAGTCCCTAAACTTACAAACTACTTATTAACTAGCTAATCCTAAGGACAGCACAAATATCCATGCCCGAGGGGGGATTCGAACCCCCGACCGTAGTGGCCATGCAGACCATGACTGGAGCGCCTCAGTCCCCTCGGCCACCGCGGCCGGCTTTAGCGCAAGTGCCTAGTAAGCAGGACGTCCCAGGTTCGAATCCAGGCTCCGACACAAATTCTCATATGAGCTGGTCAGAGTACAGTTGGTGTACGTAAAATGAAAGGTTCTTTTTTTTTAGATTTGAAGCGTATTACACTCTCAATTAAGGGATAATTTTAGACTAATGAATGAATCTCTGGTTGAGCTGAGTATTGTCAGTAGACAGCACTTTACTTCGCAACTGAAACTTCTGTTTCTTATCTCAGATGACAAGTGATGCAAGTTCTCGCTGATTGCTGTGTTTCAAAGTTTAGTATTCTTTTATACGAAATACTCATTACTATATACAGTATTTCGACAGCTGCATTGGACAAAACCGAAACATAAAAATGACAGTGAAGAAACTATTACAATAACCTGGTATGGAAACAATACAGATCATAAATTCCATGTGTCATGGCATTTTTACCTACCTAATTATGCTAACTTTGGCCTAATAGATGCAACTCATGTTTATTTATCAGATGACTCGGTAACTATTATGAAAGAATCCACAAATAGTTCAAATGAGAGATACTGATATTTAATGTACAAAAAATTCCAGGAAGTCATTGTAAACCGAAAGAAAACCATTAATAGCGACAAATTTAATTGGTTTGATATTTGGTGTTTGAAGTAGGAAAACGGATGTGCATTGTCTCTGAAGTATTAAAACAGCTTCGATGTTGACACACAATTTAAGGAAATTGACTTTTCAAAGAAAGGTATAAGAATACCAGCAATTCAGCTACCTGACAATGACAGTCTCTACAAGCAGCGGCTGGAAGTTACAGATGCAAAGAAGAAGAATGTTTTATTCCTCCCATTAACCACAGATTCTTCAAAAATATCCCTTGCATTATTAACACATGTCAAGCACCGATTGCTGAAAATGAGGCTAATTGTGAGGTAATTAATGAACATGTATATGTGTGAAAAATGTTCAAATGTTTGTAGAGCTTATGGGACTTAACTACGGGGTCATCAGTCCCTAAACTTACAAACTACTTATGAACTACCTTATACTAAGGACGGCACAAATATCCATGCCCGAGGGGGATTCGAACCCCCGACCGTGGTGGATGTGTGAATAGCCGGCCGCGGTGGCCGAGGAGACTGAGGCGCTCCAGTCATGGTCTGCACGGCCACTACGGTCGGGGGTTCGAATCCTCCGTCGGGCATGGATATTTGTGCCGTCCTAGTTCGTAAGTAGTTCATAAGTAGTTTGTAAGTTTAGGGACTGATAACCCCGTAGTTAAGTCCCATAGACTGTACAAACATTTTGAACATTTGATGTGTGAATAGGTAAGTTAATCTAGTGAATACAAGAATTGATCTGGAGATACAAGAAATGAATACTTTTTGTTGTGTACTAATTTATTCCCAATTATTTTCAGGAGACAACCGAAGCAAATCCATATGACCCGTTTGAAAAATGTTACAGTCGCAAATATTTGTTCTATGTACACAATTTTCTTTGGTAGTGGTGAGCTGTAATGTTCCGTTTCAAAATTAAACATATTTCTGTTTCTGAAGTTTATGTTGATTTTTGTATCTCGCTATATCTTAATCATCCGATACCACAGAACCACTGTCTCTGGACTTATACCGCTTGTGCTATGAGCGCCTCATATGTCGATGTTGTATCATTATAACACCGGCGAGCAGGTGAGACTCAAAATCAACTGTTAAAATCTATAAATTGTATAACTGTTACTGGTACGGGCAAAATAATAAATTAGGATTAGGGAAGTAAGCGTCGCGATCACTAATCTAGTACTCTAGAGCAGTGCTACTCTGTATGGTAGTAAGTAGTGGGGTTATCAGGTTAATGTGGGGTAGCAGTGGTTTTACCGTGGTTCCAAACGTTTCTGCACTCACTGATGGATGCGTCGAACTGGTAGGCTCATTTATAAAGAGTACTATTTGTCGGTCTGACAACTACAATAAAATGTGATCGTTTTTTCCACCAGACGCATTTCTTTTCATTGAATATAAAACATCTTCAGTGGTGGGAAATGACATATCTACTAATCGATTTCTTTTCGTATATATAAATAAAATTCTTCAAAATATATTGTAAAAATTTATGTTTTTCTTTTTTTATTTACGGAAATTTTTACCTAAAAGGTAAAGCAGTCAACAATCCGAAGATTGGTTTGAGCACCACAGTGCTTTACTAGGCATGGTCCTGATTGGAGGTGGTATGCCGTTGCCTTCCTCCGACTTTCAAACTGACTTACCCAGCCAGTTATAGGGGGACCTATAGTTTAACGTGGGTTCCGAACCACGGTACTACTCTGTATTTTTCTCATGAGCAATACTGCCAGAGGTGTGAAAGTGACAGATAAAAATCCTAGGACCTGGCGGGATCGAATCCGCAACCTTTAGATTTTTGTCTAGCACTCTACCACTGTGCAACCGAGGCGTACAATTTTTTTATCTATAAGTTGTTCTCTTCCTTTCCGCTTTTTTACATTCAATGCTGCACTACCAGATGTATTTGTATATTTTTCTTTGTCTTCGTTCAAATGTTTGTTAAGCCTATGGGACTTAACTATGGGGTCATCAGTCCCTAAACTTACGAACTACTTACTACCTACCTTATACTAAGGACGGCACAAATATCCATGCCCGAGGGGGGATTCGAACCCCCGACCGTAGTGACCGCGCAGACCGTTACCGGAGCGCCTCAGTCCCCACGGCCACCGCGGCCGGCTTTGTCTTCGTCTGTATCGTCTGTTTTTGGAGTGTTCGAAACGTTGCAATTATTTTATTTTAATATCAGACAATAAACTCGTTTTCCAGAGATCGACGTACCTCAAAGCATGAAATATATTGAATAAAAGCCTAGGCATTGAATTAAAACTTTGTGTAATGATGTCGCCTTCGCCCTCCTGCCTCGATATTCCCCTTTCTAACTCGTATCTTTGATATATTGACGCTACATAGGTCTCTGCAAAACGAATTTATTGCTTGATATTAACATCACTTACGCCCAAGATTAGTGGCGTATATAACGGGAGGCCCCAGGGGACCTGACTCCCCTCCCCCCCTGAAATAATGAAGAAAATCAGGATCAGAATTATGCTAAAGAATGAAGCGCGCAGGCATCGCAGTGGTAGACAGTCATACTTCCCTGTATTGCTGAAGGGAGTGTGACGTACTGCCAGTTTTTTTATTTGTGTGTGTTTTATTGTTTGTTTTTAATTTATAATATTTTTATGATGTAAAAAAAGGCTTGATGTGAGTGAATTAAAAGAGACTTCAGAGCAAATTATGCTCTGAATATGAGCAGAAAAAGTGGTACAAAATATCATGGGGTGTCTACTTAAAATTACTTAATTTATCTTTACATTCATGTTGCTTCCCTTCCCCCACCCCACTCAGATACTGCCCAGGGTAAAAAGGCAGCGTTGTTCGCATTTACCTGCAATGCTATTCCGCTATTACACAGCCTCGTTAATATTTATACTAGGAACATCGATACGGAATTTAAGTTGGAGGGAGACGTGCTTCGATTATTCCGTTTCAGTTGTTCATAATGACACGGTGGCTTAGTGGGCAAAGCGTCTGCATAACAATCAGCGGGTTCGAATTTTTATTCAAAGCCTCGCCATATGTTCAATATCTTTTCTACTTTATTACTTCTCTTTTCGGCCCACCTTAGGTTACAGTAGTAAAAAAGTGGGACTTTGCGATCGTCTTTTGACAGCTCGAAATTTAAACCATTCATCTGACACGAAAATTTAATAACCGTATTTGTAGAGGAGAAAATTCCCTACAATTTTGCTCTGTTATCTTTTTTTTTCATATCTCGTATCGTTTCAGAGATATTTGCAAAAATAACGGCGATTTTGGGATGTCTGTCTGTCCGTAACGTGTTCCCTGTTTTTAAGACGAACCGTTCAACCGATCAGCACCAAATTTTACAGACATAATTGTAGGCCGCCAGAGACCAGAACCTCCCTTTTTCAAATTTTTCGGACAAAAAATAAGGTAGTACCAAAAAAAGCCGTTTGTAATGTAATTGTAATTGCAAATAAACCGTTCATCTGACGCGAAAATTGAATAAACGAATTTGTAGGGGAAAAAATTCTCTACAACTTTGTTCCATTATATATATATATATATATATATATATATATATATATATATATATATATATATATTCACATCTCGTATCGTTTGAGAGATATTTTCAAAATAACGGAGTTTTGACACCCTTCATTGTATTAAAGAAAATCAGCCGTTCGGAGATGTCACGTGACATTCCTCGCCCAGAACTCTCTGTTTGGCATACGCCACCTTGCGTTCCGTATTTGATGATTTTCTTATTGTAACTTCCACGTTGTCATTTCAAAGCAATGGCACACAGAAGAATTAACAAAAACACGTCGTTCTTCGTACGATAAATGATAATCCAGTGTCTAAAAATGCCAAATTAGCATAAGTTAGAGACGGCCATCAATAGCATAACATTAAAGAACGCATCTTCTAACTGGTAGCCGTAGGGTTGGACTGTGACGCTGAAGGTCAGTGGTTCGCAACCCTCCACTATCAATTTTTTTTTTTTCCTAAAATGATTTTTGGTCCAAAATGTTTGCAAAAACATATAAAACTACAAATCTAAAGTGGGCCGTAAGACACGTCAGTGCGATTTTTTTCGTTATGTTTGAAGCATTGATTATCTCGATATAATGGAAATAAAACTGAAGTATTGTCTGGTGATAAGTGGGCACACAAAAGAATTTTTGGTTCACTCGTGTAACTGAACACGTCAAATCCGAAATCGAATTACGATCTACTACGGACAGTGACTAGTCACCCTGAAGAGGGATTAATTGCGGTGTAAATCAGCAGACAACGCTGTTTAATTAGAAACGCGATCGCGTTTCGCAGCCCCGTGGCCGGTGTGAGACTCGCTCCTCGGTGGGACCTGGCCGTAGGGTCGCCGCAGAGGGCTGGCTGCCCGCGCCTGGAGTGGAAAATCCCCAGGGCAGGGGCGTGGCCGCCGCGCACGTGGGGACCGGCCGCCCCAGCATCGAAATGCAATTAAAGCCCCGCCTTTCAGGCCCACACCGCCATCTGCCAGCCGCCGCGCCACTGCCGGAATATCAAGCTGCCCCACACTCCTAAAAGTGGCGAGTGAGAGGCTGCGACACTTTGCCACCTCATAACGAACGTAGCCTACCACACCACGGCCGGCGTCTGCTTAAGGTAACAACTTTTTCCTGGCTGATCTCCTGCGTTCTCCACGTCATACAGTAACTTTGCCTGTGTCCACGTCTGTATCCAAAACAACACCGCCGGAAAAAAAATCAACACTCGCTGCTATTGTAGGTGACACGTACTTCATCACTGCACGACTTAAAACTGTTTTCCGCGATATTTGGAAAAATATAAATCGGATTTTAAAAAATTTATAACAAAAGGTGTTCACCTCGATGAGGTACGTCCAGTAACATACTGCAAGAAAATGGAAAACTCTATTTTTATTGCAGACTAGCTAAAAACCCGGCGATGCCCGGGTATTCACTTATTTATTCCGGCCTTCAGTAGTACTCCTATCCCTTCTCTCTCTCTCTGACCATCTCCTTTTTCTTTAAAAACATGTTTTATTATCATATTCACAGAATATACGACATCAACTGCGAATGGGCAAAGCTAAAAATGTGTACCCCTACAACTCTGGGGACACAGTGATCACCGCACCTGCAAGGACTACCTAATTACGCCTTCCGTCAGATATAAATTCCCAGTGGGGAGGGGAGGGCAAGTTTGTGGCTCTTACTCTTACGGGAATTAGTTTCATAACTACGAGTTTGAGTACTGTGGGCAGGGTGAAATTGGTAATTTGTACCAGACGGGAGACGTGCTTAGGTAGTCCTTGCAGGTGCGGTGATCACTGTGTCCCCAGTAGTGTAGGGGTCAGCGCAACTGCCTAGAAAGCGTAAGCACCGTCTCTAATGACCAATCAGTCGACGGGACGTTAAACCCAAGATTCCTTCCTTCCTTCCAACTGCCTAGAAAGCAGGAGACCCGGGTTCGAGTCACGGCTGAGTACACATTTTCAGCTTTGACCATTAGCAGTTATGTATATTCTGTGAATATGAAACAACAACTGCAGGATCAGAAGTGACGCCTGTTCTTTGGGAACAGACGCCACATGTATGTACATGTTATATTTATCGGAAAATATATAACAAATAACGACATCTTTCATAATGTAGAAAACTATACGTACAGCACCCAAACAGAGAAAAATAGCGATAAAATCCAAATGACATATAAAATACGCACGACCTCACGTTTATTGAGTTGTATGTTGAATCAATTGTATAATTTCTCAGGTATATATTCATTTGTATAAGTGCTGTCTGTAAAATCTGTTGCGAATACAATTAGTAGTAAAAAAGTAATAGATTAAAATTGGTGCGTGATTCGAAGGTACATTCAGCTACAAGTGTGTATACTCTTCTAAACTTTCCTGTGGCTACAATTTGTAGTATAGAAATTATAAATTGTAACATCATACCGAATGTCGTCTTTTTACTCCATAAACAGCGGAAAAGTAGTAAGCGAGAAACTTTTTTCCTTTCATAATTTTGCTTTGGCTGTCAGTGAGAAAAAGTTCAATAAAAGTTTGAAATTATGTTTAAAGTTGGTTGGAAGTCGCTAAGTACTGCATTCTCATACAGAGTGTCAATAAAGTCTCGTCGCATTATGTGGCAGTTTGTTGCAACTATATTGTTTATGACGTTGTATCTCCTGAACGATGGGTCGTATTTGGTTCTTACCCCGGCATCATTATTACCTCACGCTAAGGAATATGTGCATCAAATTTGGTTGAAATCGGTCCAGTGGTTTAGGAGTAAATGTGCAACACTCTCGTTTGCTGCAGCAGTTTTTCGCGCATCTCATTGTTTATGACGTAATATCTCGTGAACAATGTGCTGTAGTGATCCTAACACTTACGGCGACCGTCCTCATGGACTGAAACTTACGTGTGTAAAATTTTATAAGCATTGTAAGAGAACTAGATTTGTATACAATACGTACACACAAACATCTGGACACTATGCAGTTTATAAAGAAGATTAGGATTCTCCGTGAAAAGTATAAAACTATTGTATGAAACCTGTTTTTCGTTTCATTATAAATCTCTCAGTAAGCCGCAAAAATTACAATCAGTTGATAATTGTTAGAAAGCGGTAATATCTCAAACACACACACCTTAGATTAGAAAAATCAGAGCACAGGTTTTGATAATGCTGCCCCATATGACACCTCCCACAATCTAATGAAACAGAGACGGATACGTTGCTCTCAATCTGTGATCAGAATGTTCATTGTACTTCACTGGTTCCGACTGTACACATCTTTAAGGAACTGTTCCACGATTTTAACGATTGCAAAGATAGAGAGAAGTCAGAAGTGCCGAAAAAACTCGTTAAAGGTATGCTGATCTGTTCCCTGAAAAGAATGTTCCTTCTGCAACGAGTTTTCGCAGTATTATTGAACTTTTGACTGAAACAAGAAGTGTTAAACCTAGAGAAAGACTATACTGTGTATTTGTTTGAGATATTACAGTTTTTTCAACACATTTTTATTTTAGTCGATTACAACGCCACCTATCATCAAACGAAAAGAATGTTACATACACAAGTTACATATTTTTCACGGAGAATCCAAATCTGCAATAAAAACAATAAAGGTTGCTATTTAATATTTCAAAGTCACCCCTCCAGCCACCGACGATGGTACAGGGGATCAAGCTTTATATTAATGCATGTATGTCTTCCAGGTGATCTACTTTTAAACATTTTTTTAAATCCGATCCGTATTGCTTCAGAAATTGCGAAAAACGGTTTTAAGTGCCTTATTCTGCATTTAAACAAAAGTCGAAACAAGACCACTAGATAACATATCCTTGAAATTACTGATATCTTTATGTGTGTCAGCTATAATAAAACACTGTATACGAGGTACATGAGACAGGAAGAATAATGAAGAAGATTTCAAAATTAACAATTATTTGATAGATTTTAAATTAAAACCGCCTTATGCAAGATGCATCGTTTTGTTTTAACGCGCAAACATGTTTCGGCAATCATTTGCATCCTTTTTATTTTCTAGAATAAAATGTTCCAGATTTCGGTTTCGGTTATACAGTCGTTCGGACGAGTGCTTTGATTTGACAATTTTGTTAGATATAGTGAGCCTAACTTATGTACAATACTTACATTATGTCATTCGCAGGATTTGCATCTGCTTTAATTGAGGAATGGTGAGTTTTCACAGCTTGTCATCCACAAAAACAAAACGTTTTGTTTACGAAAACTAATTGATTTATTATACATTCCAAGCGAAAAAATTTTATCGACTGCAGTCATGCCTACTATCTCTTTAAAAAAAATTTCAAATGTTTGTAATCCTATGGGACTCAACGACTCAGTTTATCAGTACCTACACTTACAAACTCCTTAAACTAAGTGAGACTTTAACTTTTCCCGGCGTAATGAATGTTCAAATAACTTACGGGTATGCTGCCGGGTGACGTCGTCGACAACCGCCGATATTTCGGCAGGAGGACACCCTGCCATTCTCAAGGCACAACTGCACTTAAGGAAGCAATGTGCAAGCGTATTTAATACCTCGGTTTGCAAAGGGTAAACAAGGAAGATAACACACACAGTACAAGTCACAGCAGAGTCAACACAACCAAAGATGACCAAACATCAAAAATATCGATAGTGACTGTTAATCAACAGGTGAGGCAGCATTAATTTTGTCCCTCTGTTTTTTGACGAGAGACAGTGCCGGATTCCAAGCAGAATTTCAACAAAAACCACCATCTCTGTTTATAAGATCGCTTGCTAGTTTAATTTCAACAGCTTCTTTAATAACACTGTCCCAATAGGTGGAAGTGCATGCCAGAATCTCCGTGTTGTTGTATTCCATAGGATGACCGGTGCCAAGACAGTGTTCTGCAACAGCGGATTTGTTTGGCTGTTGTAAGCGCGTGTAATGTTTATGTTCAATACACCGGTCTTCCACAGTCCTGATTGTCTGACCAATATATGACATGCCACAACAGCAAGGAATACGATATACACCTGCTAGTCACTATCGATATTTTTGATGTTTGGTCATCTTTGGTTGTGTTGACTCTGCTGTGACCTGTACTGTGTGTGTTATCTTCCTTGTTTACCCTTTGCAAACCGAGGTATTAAATACGCTAGCACATTGCTTCCTTAAGTGCAGTTGTGCCTTGAGAATGGCAGGGTGTCCTCCTGCCGAAATATCGGCGGTTGTCGACGACGTCACCAGGCAGCTTACCCGTAAGTTGTTTGATCCTTAAACTAATTTAAACTAAAGACGACAAATACACCCTTACTCGAGGAAGGACTCGAACCTCGGACGGGAAACTGCAGCTGCTATCTCTTAGACGGTTCCTCGCAGAGATCAAAATGTTCGGCCCAGCGTCATAGCTGCGAGAGTAGCGGCTAGCACACGCTGCCTTTGGGCCCCTCCGGCGTGCGTAGAGCTGGGATAATTAAGGAGGGAGCGCGTATTGATTAGTGCAGGATGGACTGGTCCTGGTGCTGGTCACCCACCACTGGTTCCGGAGGCAGCGCTTCAGTCCAGCTCCAGTCGCAGCGCGAGCACATCTAATTATTGCAGCTTCACTCAAAATCCCCCCCCCCACCCACCCGTTATAGTCAGAATGTTACTAGCAAATGTTTTAGAAAAGTTCTAAATATTTTACAATATCCGATAAATATGCATGAGCATGAGTACCTGAAGAGTTTAGACTGCAGTAACTTTTGTTGCTTTGGAGACAGCTTTTGACAATCTTGATTTGACTCTTTCAAATTCTGAAGGTGTTGTTGGTGTTGTGGTCTTCAGCCCACAGACTGGTTTGATGCAGCTCTCCACGCTACCCTGTCCTGTGCAAGCCTCTTCATTTAAGAATACGTACGGCAACCTACAACCTTTTGAATCTGCTTGCTATATTCGTCCTTCGGTCTCCCTCTACGAAATTTACATCACACACTTCCTTCTAATGCTAATTTGACGATTCCTTGATCTCTCAGAATGTGTCCCACCAACCTACCCCTTCTCTTAGTAACGATATGCGAAAAATTCCTTTTCTCCCCAATTCTGTTGAGCGCCTCCTCATTGGGTGATCTACCCATAGAAAATCAGGCGATGCTGAAGAAATTAGAAAATCAGGCGATGCTGAAGGAATTAAATTAGGTAACGAATTAGTAAAGGTGGTAAATGAGTTTTGTTACTTGGGCAGTAAAAAACATACGATGGTCGCAGTACAGAGGATATAAAATGGAGAATGGCAATGGGAATAAAAGAGTTTGTGAAAAAGAAAAGTTTGTGAACATCGAATATTAATTTAACCATAAGGAAGTCCTTTCTGAAGGCATATGTGTGGAGTATTGCCTTCTATGTAAGTGAAACATGGGCGATAAACAGTACGGACAGGAAGAGGAAAGAGGCGGTTACAGAAGAATGCTGAAGAGTAGGTGGGTGGATCGCGTAACTAATGAGGAGGTACTGTACAGAATTGAAGAGAAAAGGAATTTCTGTCATACCTTGACTAAAAGAAGGGATCGATTGGTGACACATTCTTAGACATCAAGGAATTGTGAACCCAGCCAGTTATAGGGAGGCCTACAGTTAAACGTGGATTCCGAACCACGGTGCTACTCCTTGTTTTTCACATCAGCAACACTGCCAGAGGCGAAAGAAGTGGAAAAATCCTAGGACCTGGCGAGGATAGAACCAGCGACCTATGGATTCATAGTCTGGCACTCTACCACTGTGCTACCGAGAAGCACAATAATATTGGATGTCAACAAATTTCGCTTATTCAGAAACGCTTTTCTTCCCATAGCCATTCTGCATTTTATATCTTCTTTACTTCGTCCATCAGTAGTTATCTTGCTACCCAAAAGAACAAAACTCATCTACTACTTTTTCCATTCGTCCATTCTTGAGGTATCAGGGGTAAAATTTAAGGAACGAAAATGTATACACAATTTGTACAGAAACAAGAAAGCAGTTGGAAGAGAGGAAGGGTATAAAACGGAGGGAGAGGTTGCTAGAGGAATAAGACAGGTTTATAGCCTTTCCCAAGTGTTATTCGATCTGAACTTTGAGCAAGCTGTAAGTGAAACTAAGGAGAAATTTGGAAGGGAGAGAAAATAAAAACATTGCCGTTTGCCGATAATACTGGAATTCTGCAGCTGAATGGAATGCACCGTGACGTGAAAGGAGTATATAAGATGGACGTTAACATGAGCAAAAAAAGGATACCGGAATTTGTCGAATGAGATGATGCGATTTTCAGGGAATTAGATTGGGAAATGAGACAATAAAAGAAGTAGATGAGTTTTGTTACTTCGAACGTCACATACAAGGTGCTTCTGTATAGAATGGTCTCAAGAAATATAATAAACAATAGTTACAAACAAGATACCTTTACTGGCTTTAAAAGTAAACGCCATTGGCTGCAATATACTTCTGACATCGGTTATACAGCTGTTGGAAAGTGTCAGCAAACGCTTCTTGTGGAAACGCTAAAAGCGCTGAGGTCACACGTAGTTGGATCTCAGTAACCACTCAAACACAGACTAATTTGAAACAAGACTTGATGTCAACGCGTTGCTCCATTGATCCATTTTGCACTCCATGTTGCAGTGACACGAGTTTTCAAACTTTAAAAAAAAAAAAAAAAAAAAAAAAAAAAAAAAAAAAAAGTTTGTAAATCTTATCGGACCAAACTGCGTGGTCATCAGTCCGTAGCTTACAAACTACTTAAACCTAGGTAAACTAACCTACGGACAAACACACACACACACACACACACACACACACACACACACACACACACCCATGCCCCAGGGAGGACTCGAGCCTTCACGGCGAGCACCCGCGCGCTCCACAGCGAGACGCTTTAGACCGCTCGGCTACTCCACCGCGGCTTTCAAACTTAACCCTGTTAGCTGCGTAACAGCGAGTACCGCCGCTTCACTGCAGGGGTTTGTAAAATACGAGACCATTCACCGAACTTTGTATTAACTTATTATGACTACTATAGAGGACATATAGAATGTAGACTGGCAATGGGAAGAAAACGATTTCTGACGAAGAATATTAATTAATATGATCACTATTATAAGTGAGGAAATCTTTTATGGACGCTTTTGCCTAGACTGTAGCCTTATACGAGAGTGAAACATTGACGATAAGTAATTCAGACAAAAAGAGGATAGAAGGTTTTGAACTGGGGGGGGGGGGTATAGAAGAGTGCTCAATAATATGGATATGTCGCGTAATTAATGAAGAGGTACTGAAGAGAACTGGGGAGAATCGCTCGGGAATGGCCGCTATGCTACGGATTGCGTGGTCGCTCCCCGCGGAGGTTCGAGTCGTCCCACGGACATAATGTGTTTTTGTTGTCCTTGGCAACAAGTAGTTTGTAGGTCTAGAAGCCAATGACCATAGCAGTTTCGTCCTTTAGATTCACAAACTATTGAACATTTGAACTGGGGACGAAAGAAATTTTGTGTCATATCTTGACCAAAATAAGGAATCGATTGGTAGGGCACATTCTGAGATATCAAGGTACCTTCAGTTTAGAAGGATGTGTGGGGGAGGGGGATACAAATCGCAAAGGGATACCTATAGACAAATCCAGTAAGGAGGGTCAAAAGGATGTAGGTTGGCGTTCTTATTCAGAGGTAAAAGAGGTTTGCACAGGGTATAATAGCATGAAGAGTTGCGCCAGTCTTCCGATTGAAGAACACAACAACAATACAGAAAAATAATTGATTTGTACAAGTTCTCATGTCATAATGGAACAACATAAATCGTAAATGAACAAATTAATTATTTGTTCTACAGCAGCATACACACACACACACACACACACACACACACACTGGGTCACATGGAAGTTGGTACACAATGTATTTCTTGCGAAAAAGTTGCAGGAATTCTCTTTTCAGTGAAATGACAAATCGATACACCATGTCCTCTGTTCTATTGCTAGCATCTCAATCTGCTCAGCTCTTCCTGTGTAACCTGTAGCGAAGTGCCTCAAATGAAACTATTTCCTTTAGCAGGCTTTCGCACAAGAATGTCTTGTTAATAATTTTCGTCGTAGTTCAAGAACAATTAAGTGTAAAACATAGTATCGTCCGCACGACCTTGTCACTAAACGTCAGCCGGCAGTGAGAGATTTACCAGTCTTACTGACAAGCTTTCAATTAGTCACAATCAGGAAGAGTTAATAAGCTATTAAGTATCTCGGTATAATGTCTCCTATCGACGATGTATTAACATTTTAAATATGACTAGCTAAATCTATTTTTGAGATAAATCTGCTGCTAGATTATATTTTCCCCCTTTTACACAATAATTCACAAATTAAGCCTTTCCACTTTTAGTTCAATACCCATGTTTCATTGAAATAACTGTCAGAGAATGTAGGAATGCATATTCTCGACGTGAGGTAATGCCTTTACTATATCATTGTTATCTACCATTTTCAACTATATAGCTTATTTAACGACATAGTGCCGTTAAATAAGCTATAAAAACTAAAATAGTAGATAGCATTTCCAACAATAGTAGGCTGCAGGGTACGGCATTCCATCGTGGATACTAAATGAAAACCATCACAAATAACGACGAACATGACATTATTCAGTGACATTATGCGTCCACAACCCTAACAACCGATTCTCTTGCAAATAATAATCTCAGAAACAAGGAAAACATTGTCCATCACATTGAAAATCCGTTTAGGTGCATTAGCTACGTTGACCATTCAGTTACTGGCACTTTTCATCAGAAATGTCCGTTTCTCTATAAACAGAGAGCGCCGCTTGATCAAAGAATGTCAAGCGATCGACTTACAGAGGAGATAGCCGGCCGCGGTGGCCGAGGGTACTGAGGCGCTCCAGTCACGGTCTGCACGGCCACTACGGTCGGGGGTTCGAATCCCCCTTCGGGCATGGATATTTGTGCCGTCCTAGTTCGTAAGTAGTTCATAAGTAGTTTGTAAGTTTAGGGACTGATGGCCCCGTAGTTAAGTCCCATAAACTATACAAACATTTGAACATTTTTTGAACAGAGGAGATAAGTTACAGAATGGCGGGTGTGCTCTGCTGCCAAAGTGGTAACGCCTGCTTCGCACCACGTCGTTATCGTTGCTATTTTTCGCGGTCGGGTGTCTGAGAAGGTTTACGTTCCTAGAAAGCCACCCACATCGCGGCTCCCCGTCTGCACGTCATTTTGCGTCACAGGCAGCGGCTTCTGTGCTGGGGAGTATTCATCTGTTAGTGCTCAGACATTCGTCTCTGCTCCAAACAGTAACACGCGCAGGCCATTTCCCGCCATTTGTAGCAGTGTTTGATAGGATAGATCGATGCTAGTCGCCAAGTAACTAATAAGGCACGAACGAAGTAGCACACGTTGCGACACCCTCCTGACTCCAACTTTTCCTCGTAAAGCATGCCATCCTTTATCCGAACCTTTAATCTTAGCAGTGAAAGGTACTATTTGATTGACAAAGGAAATAATATCTCCATATCTGTGGTTGTCTGTTGCTGCATATCGACAGAATGCTGGAGGCGCTTGGTTGTTTGCCACAAGCCATTTGGTAACATTGTGTTGGATCGTGCATTATTTGTGATTAATGAGTGCGTCATGTACAGAGTGGCACAAAATTTCATTAACAAGTGAAAAGTCAATATTTCTCGCTATAATGCAGTAGAGAGGTAAAAACTGATACAGAGATGGAATTTCATCGAAGCCAAAAGGAAGTGCATGAAACGACCGACACCTCGCACTTCATGTAACACAATAGCATTAGTTCCCATAATGATTTTTACAAGGTTACACTTTATTTATGATCATGTATAATACAATCACCATTAAACTTTAGAAATGACGAACACCAGCCCCTTTACACTAAATATACATTCATACCCATCAATTTACGTCTGCTACGACTTACACACAATAAACAGCATATTACAATAAAAATAAGATTTACCAATACCGGTTTTATAAACTCCCTCAATATTAAAAGTGCTATGACAAATAATATCACTGCCATTAAAATTTTCAAGGCCACAATGTTATTTAGAGAACCAATATGTACTATAGTCATTCACTTCTTGTCACTTAATGTCATTCTTCTCTACAGTAAAATTCAACCGCTCCTACAAAATCAGCTGGACCATTAAGTATTGCTTGCGACCCTGTTCCGTTAGCTTTTACATTATTATTCTTAGTCTCATCACCAGTAGTGAAGCCCTAAAAACAGTAGCGCGACAGTGCCTCCCAAGAAGATGATATTCTCTATAATAAAAAAAAGGGTTGCCTGTCTATTTATTCCTTCCTTATGTTAGTCCATCTCTTTCCATGCCTGTGCATCGTTTTCTGCCCTACACTCTATTCGTTTTGTTCCGTTCTCATGAAGCTCAATCCTTTAGTCGTCATTACATCGAACTTGCTTCTACCCCGCGGCTTCGCTCGCATTGATGTCGTTGATACGTGTCAAATACCATCGAAACAACAATAATTCCGTTACTTATGAGTAGGATTATCAAGTGAAAGTTTCCAATTTTCCGTTTTAAATATAAACTGTGCGTTGAATGACAATAAATCGAGATGAAAATAAAGATATTATTAAATACGAAAAGAAACTGTTATATCGTGACTGAACCGCTGACTGAAGAGCCTATACGTTATACAATGTGTAAATTATGTAGGATTCAAATGTCATAGAAATGGCTTAGGCGGTCGGGCAGTTTGAAGATGTTGACGTCTTGTGTAACCATTGTATTCATTTTGTTGAATCGTATTACGTACCACACATCAACCATTAAAAGTATATTAATAAATGTGATAATCTTCAAAGGTAAAAGAAGTAATA
Source organism: Locusta migratoria (assembly GCA_026315105.1). Lineage (NCBI taxonomy): Eukaryota > Metazoa > Arthropoda > Insecta > Orthoptera > Acrididae > Locusta > Locusta migratoria. Next base: position 602,061,020 of record CM048745.1, read on the forward strand.
CCTTTTTCAATGGGTCTCCGAGCGTCTCAGCAACTATCTTTGGACTATGCTAGAAGAGAAATATTGATGCTCAGTTGTACCATATTTCGAGTTATATACTGAAAATCAATAAATATGTTGAATTAACCTACACTCTTTCTAAAGTAGCCTGTGTTTTTCTTCAGAGTTCGACCTGTCTCCATGACCAATTTCATCAAAATCTGTTTAGTCGTGAAAACGTAACAGACAGAGCTTCTTTCGCATTTATAGTATTATTATGCATCATATGTCCTACGATAGTATAATTTTCTAGGTGCGGTGACATCGACCTAGCACACTATAGCAAATATTCGGTGCACAAAATATTGCCAGGTTCACTTGTTATGTGTATACAAAGAATGACGTAATCCAAGAAGGGAAAGAAAATTCTGCTCCCATACAAGATCCCTTGGTACTGCTGGTGTTCAGCGTTCTACGACATGAACAATGAAGCACACCGAGTCATCAGAACGCGGCAATACATTCATCATGATAAATCAGAACTGAATTACTTCGGCCCTTACCATTTATTCATTAACGATTTTAACTGATCCAACAGTATCACGTTGTCGTGGAATAGAATACTAGGAAACTGAGAAATGTGTTTCGAATGGAACAGGCTTAATAAATTACAATTTCACGCGAATTGGGAAATATTTTCAACATTTCATTGTTTATGACGTTATAGCTCCTGAACTATGTGTCGTACCATGATAGAATTTTGTGATACATTATCAAATTGTTAGAAATTCAATCTCATTAATTGGTAAAGAGTCTGGAACGACTTTTTTCAGCCGAATTCTATTAATTAATAGAAAGTTAGCAAAGCCGATAGACTAATAGACGATAAGGAAAAGATTGCTCTGGTTCCTCGATCACATCATGTAAATGTTGCGTTTCGTCCTTCGATACCATTTATTTGCTCAGTTCATGCGGGATAGTATTTAGCTTGTAACTTCCAGCCGGAATAGGGGTAGCTAGGTAGATTTTGTCGTCTGGAAGAAAGTCACAGTGGCACTAGAATTCACCGGTGAAGCTTCTTTCAACTGACTATATTAACTGAAGTCCGTTATTACTCGTATTTTTATCTTTGGCGCAGCGTTAGACCTAAATAAAGACCAGGTGGGCAGCTTGGAACGGACCGCGAACGTGTGTCGCATGTTAAATGAAAAAGCGTTGCTGTTCTGATGAATAACCTGTACGGTAAGTAACGCGTCGTAATTGCGTTTCTGACATCAGCTGAGTTTTTTACTTTTACGTCACGCTGCACATTGTTAGACACCTTGCTATATTTATAGTAAGCGATAAAGTTCTGATATTTTCTGAGCGCTCAACTACAATCTACTCTCTTCTGGAAGGAAGCCTTTATCAGAAATGAGTTATCAGTGCAACGTTCAAATTTGTTGTAGTGAGAGCTGGGTAGATACAGCTTACTTTACGAGTAAGGCTGAGGTTACAGATATGAAAGTAACAAGCATAATGCAGATACTAATAGGTGGGAACAACAACAGTAGCGTGTCCATAAAGAGGAAATCGAAGAAAAACTGGGAGTGAACACCATGGATGAAGCAGTTAGAGCAAACAGGCTTAGGTGGTGGAGTCACGTTAAACGTATGGGGGAAGCAAGGCAACCTAAGAGATCCATGAGTTCAGCAGTGGAGGGTAGGAGGAGTCAAGGTAGACCAAGGAGAAAGTACAAGGATTGTCAAGTATGTTACAGCTTTAACATAATAAGAGGCATCAATGTTAGCACTGCAGACTGTTTTATAAGAAGGACTACACACTCAAGCCGGAAAAGCATAATCAGTCTTAAAAGAAGACGATGATCTGTAATTGAAAAGCGATGACGGCCTCCACGAGACATAAATCTAAGTAAAATCCTTTCTGTCTGCATTAGACATTAGTAGAATCACTTGTCGATTTGGGCGTCCGGCCGTCACCATACAATGACGAATGTACCCGTTTGCGATCGTCTGCATATGTGTGATTTCGCACTCTTGCTCAAAGACGGTAAATCCGAAAGCTGGCCAGCAAGCCTTATCTCTGTTTGGTGTGGAAATAACGACATGCCTCTGTTTTTTGTGAGTGGTCTTATTCTCAAGTATAAAAACCATCTCTTAATACTTTCTGATCTGCTATAAAGCACCGCAACCGTGTATGTTAAGAGATACGTCCATATAACGTTCAGAATTTGTGTAGGAAACTAATTTTCAATTAAATATACTGCTCAAAACAATTAAGAGATCAGGTGAGCTGTCATACACAATATCCGTATGGTAACGTATTTTATTCAGATATTGGTTACAATTGTAATTTGTGTGGATGTTTTAATAACACATTAAAATGTTGGCATCTCTTCCTGAATCACCCTGTACAATTGCTGTCAATAAACCTAGCGACACTTTTAGGTGTCGTTTTCGTTTTTTTTTTGCCCCAGTCCCATTGACATCTCTACGACGCTTCTTGTGGATTAAAAAGCAAACTGAGTGTTTAGTTTAGTCATCCAAAAAATCTGTTGATTTTACTGGTCTCTCTGTTCCCATCGTTGCTCAAACACTACTGGCCACTAAAATTGCTATACCAAGAAGAAATACAGATGATAAACGGCTATTCATTCGACAAATATATTGTACTAGAACTGACATGTGATTACATTTTCACGCAATTTGGGTGCATAGATCCTGAGAAATCAGTACCCAGCCGTAATAACGGCATTGATACGCCTGGGCATTGAGAGCTCGGATGGCGTGTACAGGTACAGATGCCCATGCAGCTTCAACACGATACCACATTTCATCAAGAGTAGTGACTGGCGTATTGTAACGAGCCAGTTGCTCGGCCACAACGTGCATTATCCTTCTGAAATTTAGGGTTTCGCAGGGATCGAATGGAGGGTAAAGCCAAGGGTCATAACAGATCTGAAATGTAACGACCACTATTCAAAGTGCCGTCGATGCGAACAAGAGGTGACCGAGGCGTGTAACCAGTGGCACCCCATACCATCACGCCAGGCGATATGCCATTATGGCGATGACGAATACACGTTTCCAATGTGCGTTCACCGCGATGTTGCCAAACACGGATGCGAGCACCATGATGCTGTAAACAAACCTTGGATTCTTCCGAACAAATGACGTTTTGCCAATTCGTGTACCCAGGTCACAGAATAAGAAATATACAGAAAGGAAACTCCCGCTGCAGTCTGTCGTCCAAAATTTAGTGCGCATGCGTGGAATCGGCCATCTTGAAAAGCAGTAAATGCTTGGTCATCCCCTACTCTGTGGCGTGGTAATGCGCCGTCTTTGTTTGTTAATTGTGTATTTTAGCTGCCTGACTCGCATAAAAGTAAACAAGTATTTAGTGCAATGAAAAGAAAGAACTGTGTGTCAGTAGGTGGAGCTGTTCCGTTTTCATTACGAGCAGCAATGAAAGTAAAGGCGCCCGATGGTGTTCGGCACCTATTTGCCGCAATAATTCTCATACAAATAAGGACATAAGCTTCTTCACCTTCCCAAAAGATGTTGAACGGTTAGTGAACGTCGCTATATGTGTGGTAAAAGGTAAATGTTATCAGTTTAGATTGAAAGCAATGTGTGCATAATTATTAAAAGTAGCCTTGCTTCTTCTCTTGACGATAACTCTCGCTGTTGCTATAGCAGTTCAACAGCATCGAAATGTTGAAGTACATTTATATTTTGTAATTACAAGTTAAACGTCGCAGGGAATAATATAAAATGAAAGACGAAGAATAGTGCATAAGTAGCGGGACTTCAACATTTTGCGCGTGCGTTCCCTTTTCCGGTTGCCCACATAGGCGAGATATTTCAAGAATTTTTAAGGCTCATCTACCTGCTCACCGTCACATAATTTGATGCAAACGGTAAAATTTTACTGACGGCAACGGAGGCGTAGCGTGCTAATGTTAACGACTGTTGATCCTCTTACAAGGGGAGGTCGGCAATCGGGACCCGCCGATTTCGCCCAAACTGCGTGTGTAGAAGGAGATTGGTCTCCCTATAACGTACCTGAAATATTTCGCCTGAGTGGGCCTTAGGAATGGAGAAAATGCTCTCGAAAGTTTTTCCAATAGTACTGTACATCTTATTTAGTTATCTGTTCGTGACTAACGGCGTAGCCAAATGGTCAACCGAATTACTTGCGAAGCAGGCGCCCTGGGATCAATCCTAGGAGCTTCCTATTTTTATTTTTTTTTGTCTACCATTACGCTACGCCGTTTATTCATGAACAGAGCACTGAATAACATGTACAATGCTATCGCAAAAACTTTCGAGAGCATTTCCTCCTTTCCTAAGGCCCACTCAGGTGAAATATTTCAGGCACGTTATTTGGAGACCCACCTCCTTCTACACACGTAACTTGGACGAAATCGGCGGGTCCCAATTGCCGACCTCCACTTGTTACGATATTCAAACAAATGGAATAAGGGGAATAATCTTGCTGTTCTTGCTCTGTGGTTGGCAGTTTCTTTTATCTACCTTTCTCTGGTCGGTAAAGTAATTGCCTCGTGAAACGAACATTATGTTGCCAACATTAAAACATTACTCCTCCACTACCGTAAGTAAAACTGAACCAGTCAAATCGATGACACTCATCCTGCCTCCTCCCCTTGTTCTATGCTACTTAGGCATATAAAATTTTACTTACCGCAATGGAGGCGTAGTGTGCTAATGTTGGCAACGAATGCTCTTCGGATACTCAAACAAATGGATTAAGGCGAATAATTATTTTCTGCTCTTCCTGCTCTATGGTTGACAGATTTTTCTATATGCCCTGCTCCGATCAGCAAATTAATTATACAACTTTTCCAACATTGAAACACAATTACATCACTGCCATAACTAAAATATAACATATAGGTATATTTTAAAGACAATATTTATTTTCAGTGCTAAGAAACGGACTGTAAATTCAAGGAGAGCTGATTTACTTAAAAATATATTCTCCAATATTTTGTAAAACGTTTTGTCAGAGTGATAATTTTCTATTTCTTGGAGTTCACAGAGACTTGAAATATAAAACCAAAATTTAAAAAAAAATTCAAAGTGATAAAAGTGACCCATCTCTGAGGTAAAAATGGTGTGTAATGTTCTAGTGAATGCATATTGACAAGGAAGACTAAAAGGGCAATGATGAACACTTTTTCTTTTGCTATAACTGAAACAATGTGTGCCACAATATGACAAGTAGAGTACGTTTGTTATGTATTTTTATGTTTCCACTACATGTCCATTTATGAGTAATTTAACAGTTTTATATATGCCCAGACGTCATTACTTCTGTGTAATCACGTTGTACCGCTAAGTCTGACTGAATATTTTGTGCAAATTTATTCGTGTCAAATAAAACCTGGCAGTTGTAAATTCATTTTCTTGTTTATAACTAATTTCCCAAACATAACTTCACGTTACTAGGGATTTTTCTGGAGATAAGCACCAAATAAAACGATCATTGATTCCATCGTACATTTTCGTGGTTGTATTAAAATTTAGGCCAATTTTTTTTTTTTTTTTTTTTTTTTTTTTTTTCGTTGGATTACAATTAGGTGCAAGAACAGGGCGCAAAATAGAGGAGAGCATAATGAAAAGGCGTTTCCTTTCGTAAAAGTTGGTGAGATCAGCTGCAGTTCGTGAAAAAGTCCATTTCCAGCCAAAATACTAAGTGGCTATAGTTCCGCGTTTACTGCTTTTCAATATGGCGTCGAGCGCAACGCTTGGTAACATATAGATCAAAGGCGCCGCCTCCACCTTTCCCTTCTGTATGCTCCCTATTCTGTGCCCAGGTTCGTCGTTGCGTACACCATCGCAGGCGCTCCTGTCTATGATGCAGCGTCAATGGTAACCTTAGCCATGGTCTCCGAGCTGATAGTCCATGTTGCTGCAAATGTCGTCGAACTGTTCGTGCAGACGGTTGTTGTCTTGTAAACGACCCCATCTGTTGACTCAGGGATCGAGGCCGTTGGGATCCAGCATGGCGAACCGTATTGCACTCTTGAACCCACCGATTCCATATTCTGCTAACAGTGAATCGCGACCAACGCGAGCAGAAATGTCGCGATACGATAAACCGCAATTGCGATAGGCTACAATCCGGCCTTTATCAAAGTAGGAAACGTGATGGTACGCATTTCTCCTCCTTCCACGAGGCATCACAGCAACGTCTGACCAGGCAACGCCGGTCAACTGCTGTTTGTGAATGAGAAATCGACAGGAAACTTTCCTCATGTCAGCAGGTTGTAGGTGTCACCACCGGCGCCAACCTTGTGTGAATTCTTTGAAAAGCTAATCATTTGCATATCACAGCATCTTTTTCTTGTCTGTTAAATTTCGCGTTTCTAGTACGTCATCTTCGTGGTGTAGCAATTTTAATGGCCAGGAGTGTACTTCCAATGGTAAAATCATATTGGATCTCCCTTCTGTCAGCTTAGCAACAACGTAAACTGTGGCTTTTAAAGTGATATAATTCTTAAATTTGAGTAAGAGCTACGGGACGAAACTATTAAAATCATTTGTCCCTACAGTTACACGCTGCTTAAACTAACTTTTATGCTAAGGACAACACACATACGTATGCTCGAGAAAGCAGTCGAACCTCCGGGAGGATGAAAGTAATGTCCCTCTTTACTGACCGTTTTGCGATGACCAACAGAAAACTAACAGCACAATAACGTTTTGGTTGGATGCGGAGAGCGGTAGGCTGTGGATCGCTGCAGATGGGCAATGTCTGACGGTTGTCTCAGGTTTCCTGTTGGAATTCGATTCAAAATGACCTACTAATAAAACTACTTAACTGTGCCATTATCTTAATATGTTCGATATAGAAGTGTAGCAGAATATAGTACCGTTAGCGCTGTTCGGTCATTTAGCTGTTTACCAGTATTTGAAAAGTAACAATGTTAAAAGAATTTTCGTAAGTACAAAAATAGGCCAATTTGACAAAATAGTATATTTATCCGCGTTAAGTGAGAATAGAGTACTAACAGGCTGCGCTGTAAACCACATTACGAGTTATTTAATCCGAGCTCGTGTAAATTTTTCTGGCCGGAGCACTTGTAGCCACAAAAAGTGTTGAATTTTGGTGGCTGAGAAACGTTTTGCTACTTTGCCTTTTTATTGCAGTAAACCTTTAAATTAGGTTACTAGGCGATAATTACTTCCGCGACAGCTACTAATTTCAGAGAATTACAGTCATTAGCACAGCTGCACTGTGTTGATGGCTCTTGCTGCCTGAAATTTCAGAATGGAACTTTTGGTGCAATGGGCCGTGGTAAAGGTCTTAACTCCCTGACAAAACTGCTCACTCAAATGCGCTGCTTAGCTTTGTTGTCCGGGGCACGCCACTCAGCCAAGAGTTTAGTGTTGTTAACAGGGGGAGAGGAGTGTATTCGGCTATAACGGTTACAGGAAATTTGGCTTTTGTGATTACTTCAGTACCGCAGTGCAAACAAGTATTTCTGCGTTGTCACATTGTTCGCCAAGGGCTCACAGTGGTGAGGCCGCTACATGGCCTAGTGAAGTTGGAGAGCAGTGAAGTTTGTAGCAAATTAACCACATGCAAGAGTAACGCTAAAGGCGTAGCGAGACTTTCCGAATTCAGATCTCGCCAGAAACGAAAAAGCCGAACATACTGATTATAAAGAAACCACTGTTCTAGTGCATTAATTCCATTAAATCCCCTAAGCAAATGCCAAGGTGGTTATTTCGCAGCATCCACATTAACAGGAGGTTAATAGAAGAGGCATTAACAAAATGAAAGTGACGCACTATAAACAGAGCAGCATTCAGCAGCTGTGAACAGTAATGCTGAACGAAAAACCATTGCATACTGCTTCGCTAGTGAGTTTTGCACCGATCATCTCACTACATTAATAACTTCATAAGGTCGTGCGTATATGGTGCGGTTGCCTGATAGGAGATAGATCAACAGATACGAACTAGAAGTTCACCCTGAATTTTATAATTGCCTTTAATTTGGTTACTTCTGTGATCTGAACTAAATATTGGGCCTGTGGGATTGAAAATGATACGTACCTGTAACACGGTAATAATATTTTCTTTCCATGATCATACTCCTAAATGACTTCATTCAAGAAAGATATATTTCTTTTTTATGCAGTTGAAATTTAACTTGATGTTAATTTTGTATTTCAGCTGTCAAGTGTTTGCGTAGTAAATAACTGGGTCCCCAGAGATGTTCTTCACAAGTTACTGGATTTGGTTACTATTTCTGTCAAGAAAGCTCTGTGCATGGAGAGTGTGACTCCCTCCCAAGAACTAATAAAGAATTTTTACCACTAATAAAAAAATTCTGCCACTAATAAAAAATTTGTGACACGCATATTAGCAGAGTTAGCTTCTCAGTTAAGTGGAACAGATGCAAGCACATGCCCTCTCCATATAGAAAAATGCATATGCGTAATGATGTGTAATACTAGAAAAATATAATTTATTGACTTCTTTATTACCATAAACAATGTTCGTGTGATATATTGCGCGCATATAGAAGAGGAAATCCATTATTGCCGGCCGCGGTGGCCGAGGGGACTGAGGCGCTCCAGTCACGGTCTGCACGGCCACTACGATCGGGGGTTCGAATTCCCCCCTCGGGCATGGATATTTGTGCCATCCTTAGTCTTAGCTAGTTCATAAGTAGTTTGTAAGCTTAGGGACTGATGACCCCGTAGTTAAGTCCCATAGGTTCTACAAACATTTGTAATTTGTAAAATCCATTATTGTACGATCCTACTACAGATGACAAGTTGCCACAAATAGTAGCTACCATAAATTATCTGAGAGTAACCATCCGTAGCATCAAACAGACAGTAGTAAAAGCAATGCCAGACTCAGATTCATTGGGAAGATCTTAAATGATTGTAATTCATCCGTGGAAAAAAAAGTCTTTCGAAATACTTGTTCGACGGACTCTTGAGTATTGCGCAGTCGTTTGTGACCCTTATCAGGTTAGACTGATAGAAGATATAGATGAAATCCAATGTCGATCGGGGTGGGATTCGTCATGCAGCAGTTTATTCGTCGAAAGATCGTTACTGAGTTGTTGTCACATCGAAATGTTGGTCATTAGAGACGGAACACACGCTCGGATAGTTCCTGTCGATGGTGGAAACGGAAATCAGGCGTGACATTCGCAAGAAACCATCCCGGTATTTGCCTGCAGTGATTAAGAGACAATACGGAAAACCTGCCGTCCTCCCGAACGCGAGTCAGCTAATCATTACGGCGCGATGACGCGTTAACAAATATGGTATGAAAGGCCGAGTGCAGAATCGCGCAATTGGGGGTCTTGGTGATCCGAGGAGTGGAAAGTTCGTGGTTTGTCCCGCTTCGGAGTCGACTTGCATGGCCATTACATCTTACTAGAGCTGTGTTTCAGAATACAAGCAATGTCTCATTGACGAACAATAGCCTCAGGCCTAGCAGTATCAAACGAATCGATTAACTCATTTTCCATAAGATGCCAGTTGGGATGAAGTTTATTTTCATATAATAGCACCATTTTTATATGTTTCGCTCGTATGTTATTCGGATATTACGTGCAAACAACTATTTTCCTTGGAGGGTTTTGAAGCGCTTCACTTCTACACTTTAAACTTGTACGAGTCGGTTCAAACTATACACAAAAGTAGGTAAATGTTTTAAAAAAATCACCATTCGTTATCGAGATGTCTTTGTTTAAGCCCCAGCTAAATTTAGCAAATGCCTAGACTCCTTGGACTTACAGGGAATTTTAGTACACTGAAGAGCCATAGAATCTGGTACAGGCGTGCGTATGCAAACATAGCGATTTGTAAACTCTCAGAGGACGGCGCTTTCTTTTTAAATTTATTTATTTATTTTTTATAACCTTTCATTTCCATTCCTTTTATTTGTAATTACGTCGCCTTTTTTTTTTTTTTTTTTTTTTTTTTTTTTTTTTTTTTTTTTTTAGGGACTGCATTGTGGTCTACAACGGTTATATAAGACAAAAAGTGTCCGGCGCAGAGGTTAGCTCGGTTACTTCTGCTGCAGTGACAGGCTATCACGTTTTAAGTGCGTTTGAACGTGGTGTTACAGTCGGCTCACGAGACACGGAAAACAGCATCTCCGAGGTAGCGGTGAGGTGGGTATTCTTCCGTACGACCATTTCAAGAGTGCACTGCGAATATATGGAATCCGGTAAAACATAAAAACTCCATCGCTTCGGCCGAAAGAAGACGCCGAAAGTACGATATTGCTGACTGCACTACAAAAAGCTGTACACCTTCCCTGCGTCCGTCAACACCGAAATTGGACTGCTGATGATTGGAAACATGTTGCCTGGTCTGAGTTTCGTTTAAAACTGTTGAGCGGATAGATGTGTACAGCTATCTTCATCTACAACTACGTAGATACTCTGCAAATCACGTTTAAGCGCCTGGCAGAGGGTTCATTAATCACTTCCATAACTTTTCTCTACCGTTCCATTCTCTAATAGCGCGCGGGAAGAAAGAACACCTAAATAGTTCCGTTTTCGATCTGATTTCTCTTATTTTATTGGGATAGTCATGTCTCCTTAAGTAGGTGGGTGCTAGCAAAATATTTTTGCTAACAAAATATTTACACATTCAGAACTAAAAGTCGGTGATTGAAACTTCGCTAACAGACCATGCCGCAATGTATAATGTCTTTCTTTTAATGATTTACACAGAAATTCGTGCAACATATTCGTGACGCTTTTCCCCCCGTAACGTGATAAAACAAAACGAGCTGCCCTTCTCTGAATCTTCTTAGTATCTTCCGTCAGTCCCACCTGGCGAGGTTCCCACAATGGGCAACAGTACTCCAGGAGAGGACGCACAAGTGTGATGTAGGCAGTCTCTTTGGTGGAGCTGGTGCATCTTCGAAGCGTTCTGCCAATGAAACGTAACCTTTGGTTCGCCTTCCCCACAATATTTTCTCTCCAGTCAAAGTTGTTCGTAATTGTAACTCCTACGTATTTGGTAGAATTTATGACCTTAACTGACCTTGACTGATTTATCGCGTAATTAAAGCTCAGCGGATTTCTTTTATTTCTCATGTGTATTACTTCACACTTTTCTTTTTTTAGTGTCAATTGCCAATTTTCGCACCATGTAGAAATTTTGTCTAAATCGCTTTGCAGTTGCTTTCGATCCTATGTTGACTTCACTAACCGATAAACGACAGCATCATCCGCGAACAGTCTAAGGGAGCTATTCATATTGTCTCCTAAATCGTTTATAAACACAAGGAAAAATAGGGGACCTATAACGCTTCCCTGGGGAACGTCAGATATCACTTCTCTTTTACTCGATGACTTACCGTCAATTACAACGAACTGTATCTTTTCTAATAGGAAATCGTGAATCCAATCTAATTGGGGAGATATTCCATAAGCACATGTTCCATGGATCCTACACGTCAGCAGGAGACTGATCAAGCTGGTGGAGGCTCTGAAATGGTGTGGGGCGTGGGCAGTGCGAGTGATACTGGACTCCTGATACGTCTAGATACCACTCTGACAGGTGACACGTACGTTCGCGTCCTGATCACCTGCATCCATTCATGTCCATTGTGCATTCCGACAGACGTGGAACATTCCAGCAGGACAATGCGACACCCTACACGCCCAGAAATGCTACAGAGTGGCTCCAGGACCACATTTCTGAATGTCAACACCTCCGCTGGCCACCACACACCCTAGATATAAACATTATTGACCATTTCTGGGACGCTTCGCAACGTGCTGTTCAGAACTTTCACAAATTTATGCATAGCCCTGTAGGAAGCACGGTCTTACTTGCCTGCAGCACTACTTTAGCCATTATTCGAGTCAATGCCACTTCATCTTTGTGTTACTTCTGCGTGCACGCGAAACCCTACACCAGCGGTCGGCAACTGGCGGACCGCGGTCCAGGTCCGGACCGCGGGAAGCCAAAAACTGGACCGCCAAAAATATTTTGAAAGTGTAACTTAGATACTCAAATTATTAAAAAAAAACTTTCTTCTGTGGATAACAATTCGTGTGAGAGCCACACTTATAATTTTTCTCGAATTCTAGAGTTATCTGCTGAATAATTAGGTTCTCCTAATGATAATTATAGGTAGATTAAATAAATGGTTGTCACGACGTGCGACGCTGGAGAGTACGCTGACAAGCGGCGGCAAAAGGGAGCGAGCTGGACGGTGATCCGCGTAAAAGCCCTGTATGCACGAATGCAGCACCAGAACTTTATCTAACGAACAAGGAAGTTCTATAAATAGACTTCATATTCTGGCAGTCTCTGAAACCTCTATTCAAGAGGTCAGGGCATACAATTAAACAGCTCTTGATCTCTTAAAAATCACCTTTTGCGGTTTCTCCAGTAGCCGAACGGACGGATATGCCTGCGAAGTTGTTCCACCTTTCAAAGCCTTTACTCCAAATGAGATAATAGATTGGCAGGACGACATTTCCTTGCAAACATATAAAAATGAATCCACTAACGAATTTGTGGAGTGAACATGTCCCGGAAAAATATGTAAATTGCTAAACATTAGGCATCTACCTATTACGTTTGGCCCCACATATATTTGTCAAATTTCATTAAAAAAACTAATTTGTTGAAGAATAAGTATCGCTCAAGATTAACAGCAGTCCACCTAGGAGACACTATTCGCGTAAGCTGCTCCTCATGTGAATCTAACTTTAAGAAACTGGCTGTAGACGCAAATGTAATTCCTTGCATTGATTTTTTTTTAACACAAATACCTACAGTTCATTGTATATCGTAATTTTTCAGTGAAAATTAAGCAAAAAAATAGTATGTTTAATGTATGACCTGTTACTGGATTTTTCTGTAGAAGTTTTACTACATCTTTTGTTTAATCCGTTTTGTGAGTGAAAATTAAAATAAATAAATAGCAAAATAATATAAGATTCACTGGATTATTATACATTTTTCATTCACATTTTTTGTATTTCATATTAGTTTGAGAATGGAAATTAAAATAAAAAATTGATAAAGAAATGTGGTTTTACTTCTGGACCTCGGTAAAAATTTTCAAAAGTATCCGGATCCCGTCCAAGATTGCTTGCCGACCTCTGCCCTACACAATTTTAGGCGGGTGTTGCATTTTCTTTGGCTCTTCACTGTATTTTGTCACTTAATTATCAAAATCAGATGTGGCAACTATAATAGCTTTTTTATTGGTCAGACGAGTTGTAATTTCGTAAGAAGATTTCGGGAACACGTAAGAATAAACGAAAACAACAAGTCAAGTTTCTATATACATCTGAGAAACGAACCATCGAAAATGCACTATGTTACATAAAATACCACAGGGATTAGTAATGAATATTCTGTACGAACTTGAAATATACATTCACACCAAAAATAATTCACATGAAATACTTAATGAACACACCGATTTCAAACATAAAAATTATCTGTTTAATTGTATTGACTTCATCGATGATAAAGGATGAGAACCGTAGATATGATAAACGACTAGAGATAGTAACGTAAAATATCAAACGTCTTTTCTGACGTAGTTTATTATCCTACAAATTTAAAACATCTTTGGTGTAACTATTACAAATTACGTAAAATATTAAAAATTATATATAAAGTTTTATGACACCACATCAAGCTGCATAAAATGTGGCAGCAAGCACATATTTCATGGAAAACTGACGAATATTTCATGAAATTTTATTATAAAATTACTGTTATTATAAACGCCAAATGTTAATGAACGTCAGAACATCGTAGACGTAAATAAAAGTTTATCTATAATTTCGTCACTTTATACTCATAACAATATGTTATGTTAATCGATGTTATTCTTAATACACGAAGAAGCCCTAAGATGTAAAACTGTTGAAACAGCTGTAGCATTAAACATTGAACTTGTAACATTGTTACTATACGCTTCATTACAACGTCCTTTAATGACATTTTCTACACTGCAAGCCCAAGTATCAGGAAGTTAATTACCATTTCTTTGTTTGTACGTTAATTGCAAGAAAGTTTTAAGTGAGCACAGAAAAGTAATCGTAAAGACGGAATTCATTTAAATTCTCGTGAAGGGACTTGGAAGACCTGCTACTGCACAATTCAAGTTGTCTTATGAGTTAACCGATATACTCCAGCTCAGTGAGCTCTGGAGGGCAGGTCATCTGTAACAGCAAGTTTCCCTCAGGGGTAAACGTCAATGGCATGAAGTATTACAAAGCGCAACATGAGTATCTCATGTGCCATGTTTACGACATGTCATTTACGACATGTCATACTTCGCGTTACTTGACATTTGGGCGAATATATCACGTCTTTATTATATATTTTCTTCGAAGCTGTCAGATAGGTCGAGAAGCTGCTTGTGTTTTTTTACATCTTTTATTCTGGCAAGGTCATATTCGCGTTGTGTTGGGATGTGATAGGAGCGTTTTCATTCTGGTATTTACTTTTTCCAACATGTATCTCCCGAAATGACCATAATGTGAATATTCGAGATATTATAGCTCATACAGAGGTTTATGGACTACATTCTTCCCATGCGCCACTCGCAAACGGAAAACTGAATAGATGATCCGTTAGGGTTAATAGGAGAACACTTTACCTCATTAAGTCAACTAGCTTGAGGAGTATTGATGTAACAAACATAGGCAACGTGCTACATTAACTTAACGTGTGAAGTTCGCAGAAGTAACTTGATTTGGACGAGTACATATCGTGGACATACGTGATGTGCCTGCATTAACGGAAGATTTATCCGACATGCTGGATATGAGGAGCCGCGTTCGCATGAATACTGGACGCAGATGTCCTGATTAAGGACGGCGGTGACTGTCAGCTTCAGACTTGCAACATGTCACCATGCGGGCGGCCGCTGCTGATACTATGCCTACCACGGAACGAACTAGGACGGACGTTACACACAGTTGTCAGCCAGGCTGAAGCTCGCATGGACGGTGCGGCTCGCCGAATTCCTGCTCGCATCCTATGGTGTAGCTTAATAAGGCGCGAAGTTGTGTCTAGTGATAACAGCAGATTCTGTCTTGGCATCAGAGTATGTGACAAAAATTCAGTTACATGCAGTGTCATATTTCACGACATGAGAGTTGTCATGTTGATTGTCATCATGTCAGCAGTCATGTTATAATAATTGCCATATTGAGTCGCAATATGCCCCGTGTCATTACGATATGACATCACCTATCAAGCTACATTGTGTGACACAACGCATAATATTATATGTACTGGTGTGTCATCTAATATCACACAACATGATGTACTATGTGAAACAAAGAGCCGTACTAATTTCTTAAACACAGTGTGGGGTGAATATCATATGAAAGAATTACGATGTATGTATTAAGTGATGTGGTATCACTTCAACATGCGGGGTGGGTAATAATCCTAGAAAGTAAAAAAAAGAGCGAATATGTTGAGCCTTTTTTTATTTGTTTAAACATTTTTGATGCCGCCAGATAAGTCGAGAAGTTAGCTGTCCTCCTGTACATCTTTGACTCTGGTCAGCACATAATAGCCGTTTGTTGTGGCGTGATACGATCCTTATTCATTCTGATTTCCAACTCTTATTCTCCATTAGTTTGGTAGATGTCTGTGTCGACAAGTAATGCAAATTAGAATGGTTTCAAAATTTCCTTACTGAAAATCAAGCAAGGTCTTTGACATTATTTAAAAGCATACTTCAATTAACCTGTAAATAATGAAACAATAATCAACTGGCAGAATCTATCAACTTTTCAGTCCACCGTTAACTGCACTTCCAACGAGTCTCAGTACGCACTAAATTAAGCTGCACTTTAAATAATCATATTTCGACAGTAGATAATGATTAATGGATACAGAAAAATAGTTTTCACCTTACCCATTCATTTACCTTCCTGCAAAGTTTGAACCCCTTCGTACAAGCTTTAAGTGTAGAACTGAGGCGCTTCTAAAACTTGCCACGGTAGCAGGTTTCTTGACGTAAGACAAAACCCCGCCGTTTGTGGTGTCGGAGCGAGTCGCGCCAGCGCAGCGGTCGAGTACCGTCGCAGTCGCGGCCGCGGGAACAAGACTATCACCTGTGTGTAATGGGAACGGTTGAACTATAGTTGAATAGCTTCGTCGGAGATGTCCTCACTATGCTCCAGTGTTCCCCAGTGCTATGGATTATAAGAGCAGGTTAACATGTCGTGAATTATCTGCTGTATACTACGGGATACTATAACGTCATGAACTACGCATGTAATTATATTTTGTCCTAATAAAGGATTACAATACGTTAGACGCCGCAGGGCGAGGAGATGAGATTTTGAGACTTGAATGCTGAGCCGTTTGTTTAAGATATAGAGACGAAAGGAATAGATGACCTTGGAGAAACGATCTTTTGAAGATTTTATAAGGTAAAGTTTTTCATGAAATACTTGGCATGTTTCTATGGCACAACTTCGCATTGTTAGGTTGAACTGATGGTAACAGTAACGGTCGGGAAAGATGTTGTTGTTAGCTTGTGGTCTCACGATTCATGCTAGGGACCCCTTTCTGTGTTAGGAAAAGTATTTATTGTAATAGTTTAGTTTTGAGAGTGAGTTTTTTTATGAAATAGTAATTTCATGGGTAGTGTTCTTGAAATATGGCATTGTTGTAAAATTGTTTGTGTGAATCGATTTAAATTTATTAACAGTAAAGAAATGTTTATATTCGTTTAAAAAATAATTTTGTAGGAAGGTTAAATACCTGAGTTATATTTTTCTCTGAAAGATTTTAAAATGCAAAACATGACATTGTTAGAAATTTTATTGAAGTTACATCAGTTACAAAATAAACCAGATATTTCATATTTCTATTATTAGTTCGAGTTTCTTAAACAGATTACTAGTATATCCCTCCTCACATTTTTATTAAAAGTGCCATAGATGTCTTCTGTAGTTAGCTTTCCAGTAGTTAGTACAGCAGGAAGCAGTTTGGTGTTGTGCAAATTTATGTAGTAAGTGGAAGTGAGAAAGAACCAGTTTTTGTTTTCATGCTTACAGTTCACTATGATTTACAGATTTCAGGGTAGGACAATTCATACAGTGTTCAGTACAGGTTAACAAGTGCTTGCACTGAGTCAGATTGCATTGATAAATATTGTGTTCGTTACATTCAGTTAAAGATTGTTGGTTCAGTCAGAAACAAGTTTGTAGGGCCAGAATAATTAACACAGTGGTTTTTAGTATCAGTAATTTTCAGACAGTTAACTTTGTTACATTTTCACACAGAAACAATTAGCAGTTTGTGTTTCATTATAATAAACAATATGTAGTCAGATAGGTTTTGCAATACCTTGACATTCACATAGAATACAGTTAAAAGAAAATTCGCAGTCAGATTAACATAACGTTGTGCAAAGGCATTCAGATAGAACAATTTTAAACACATTCAGTTACATTTCATTCAAGTAGCGTCAGTCAGTTACATTTCTTAGATCATATGGTAAAACACATAACTTTCGTAGCAGACGTAAATTTTGTAAGAGAGAAGGACAAGCAAGAAACTTTCAAGGGTAGAGCAGCCTATTAGATTCTGAAGGTCCGTTCACTGCTGAATCTAGACAACAAGTGAGCCGGCCGCGGTGGCCGAGGGGACTGAAGCGCTTCAGTCACGGTCTGCACGGCCACTACGGTCGAGGGTTCGAATCCCCCCTCGGGCATGGATATTTGTGCCGTCCTTAGTTGTAGGTAATTCATAAGTAAGTTTACGGACTGATGACCCCGTAGTTAAGTCCCTTAAGCTTAACAAACGTTTGAACATTTTGAACAGCAAGTGAGAGCGGCTGTATCGCTTCAGTCGTCGACATGAGCGTCAACACTCGCGGACGCCACATGACGGCCAGTATGGAGATCGCAGTCTATTCGATCACTGAGCACCACTGTCAGAGATTTTACACGGGCCGCAACGTATGTTCCCTGATGTACATTCCTTGCACCTATGTTCCGGATTATATTTAAAATCTCTCCATAGACACACATGAATTGGGGGTATGTGACATTACTGTTGCTCTTGCCCCGTTCGTCACATGGGCCCCTTGTGCCGGAACCTTTCAGTTCTTTCACACGACCACACGACACCACTACATTGACAGTGCAGCGTGTCGCGTGAAACACGTTAAAAGCACAATTTTCAATTGTTTGTACAGCTTATGGGTCTTAACTACGGGCTCATCAGTCCCTAAACTTACAAACTACTTATGAAGTAGCTAACTCTAAGGACGGCACAAATATCCATGCCCAAGGGAGGGGGGATTCAAACCCCCCGACCGTAGTGGCCGTGCAGACCGTGACTGGCGCGCCGCAGTCCCCTCGTTAAAAGCACACACGCAGCGCACATTTAGAAAGTGTAAAATGCACAAGAAAATTTCATCACAGACAAATAGGACACGACATGTAAGATTTCGCCATACTTCATGTATTTCAACTATAAATATATATATGCATGTGGCGTCTCTTCCGAAAGAACAGACATCACTTCTGATCCTGCAGTTGTTATTGTTTCATATACACAGAATATACGACGTCAACTGCGAATGGGCAAAGCTGAAAATGTGTACACAGCCGGGATTCGAACCAGAGTCTCCTGCTTTCTAGGCAGTTGCGCTGACCCCTACACCACTGGGGACACAGTGATCACCGCACCTGCAAGGACTACCTCAGTACGCCTCCTGCAGGGCGAAGCTGGGAATTTGTATGTGACGGGAGGCGTGCTTAGGTAGTCCTTAAGATTGTGGGGACCACTGTGTCCCCAGTGGTGTTCGGGTTAGTGCAATTGCCTAGAAAGCAGAAGACTCTGGTTCGATTCCCGCTGGGTACACATTTTCAGCTTTGCGCATTCGCACTTGAAGTCATATATTCTGTCGACTATAAATGTCTGCTATAAGAATTGTTGAGAAAGACGAACATAATAAAAAACTTACAATTAACTTCAGCAAATAGTAAACGAAATGTTTTTGTCTATCCTAGGGCTGGCATACTATAACTTATACAAGACGAGGCCCAAGATCAAGAGCGTGGAAAACCATCTGAAGATGGATTTGTATAAATCGGAAACCGGTCATAAGAAAACAAACATATCTGCCACACTTGCGGCTGGTTGCTGTTTTGATTATAAACAATATAATACCACAGCCAGGGTTCTCACAATGTCAGTTTTTGACAACATTTAATTTTATCTTAGTTTTGACAGCAGAATGCGTTACCCTATTAAAGTGATTACATACATACAAACATACATATAAAAGTTTTGAAGAGGCGATGTTGAGAGCAAGTCTGTCGGAACCGATCATGTGAACTAATAAAAAATTGTAACGCCCTTGAGGTTGAAAACTTGCTTTAAAAAATAAGGAGGTCTTTTCCAGAGGACAAACATGTTTACCGTAAGTCCCCAACAATATAATGCTGATGAATGTGAAGGTACCTGAATGAACCCGTTGTGTGTGTGTGTGCGTGTGTGTGTGTGTGTGTTTGCTTACACTGGCGTACGCGCATCTGCCTTGTTTCATGGCATGGAGGAAGAGGAGAGTTGTATATTCCGTCAGCTCATCACCTCGACTGGTCTATACTGTCGACACCAAACTTTCACCAGTTCGTCAGTAACTGTCCTGATACGTTTGTGTGATGAGACAACTAATCTGTAAATTTTGCAACCTTCACTCTCGGAGAAATTTAGTGAAACAAAAAACAAAAACAGTATCTCGTAACACGCATGATGTAAGTGAATGCTACTCAATCGAATTATTTTGTCCCTTTTTTTTCTACACAACAATATAGAGCTAAATTCGATGTTTTCGTCCATGAAGAGACTCCGTATATAATGATTTCTCTCTTAACAAACAATAATTACTAAGGTATGGCACAAAAGCACTTATTGAGCGATCAAAGCACTACGGCTGTTGACACGCAGAGATTCGAACAGCTATTCAACTATGGCAAATATGCCGATAAGAGAACTAACGTCACTGACGATAACGAGCTTGATTTATGTGAAAGTGGGCCACGATAGAGCCTATGATGCACAGCCAAAGAGGACCGGGTCGATAAACGGAACTGGCTCATTAACCGAGATGGTCAACCATCTGTGCGCAGTGGCACTCAAGCACCACTCGCCAACCATCGTCGTAAATGGTGCTGTTGTGTGACCTCTACAGAATAATAGCTTATAGTCTCATTGAACAACAAGATATTTTGCGAAACACTGTGCATTATTACACTTTATCCAACTAGAATTGCTAAGAACTTCTTTGAATGAATAAACTGAAATTCCAAACAAGGCAGTGCATCATTGTTTAGGACGATCTACGCTCATATCCACTCCACTGCTCTCATAATTTAGGTTTTCGCTGGTTTCTTTAAAGCGCGCTAAATGTCAGAATCGTTTCTTTAACAAAGATTATCCAACGTTAGAGACTTTTAAAAATTCGATATTAATATCATTGGTATCCAGACAGACATGGATTTTAAAACAATCGTTCGCAGCAACTGAAAAAGATGAGATGCGGATTTTTTTTTTAATTGTGGTTTTGGGCGCACAACTGCTGAGTTCATTAGCGCCCAACACTGCCCATAGTAAAATCTAACCGGGATTAGAACTTAAATGGCTTTCGCCGTATTTGCACGATGTATAAAAAGTAAAACTCTGTCAGCAGAATGCGGATATCATCAGCTAAAATATCAGACAATTCAAATGGTAAACATAGATCATGACGGAGACGATTAAAAAACGGACATTGCACTAAAAGGTGGTATACAGTAAAAGGTTCACCACAGTGCTCACATAAGGGCACAGGATACGGATCTGCGAAAATAACCTCGTAACTCCTAGTAATACGTCTTCTAAACAACAAGCTCCTGAACTGCAAACAGCGATATATGTGCAATAAAATTCCGCATGGTGACACAGACGAGCTGCACTGTCTTCCGGAGCACTGCTCTGTACAGTCAGTCAGCAGTGATCGTGAATTATTTGACTTGCGCGTCAGAGGAACACGCGGGCATCCTACGCCCTGTGACGTAACTTCCTTCGCCCACTGGTCGAGGCAATGCGGATGCAGTGACAATCAGAGCTCCCTACGCTTTGTTCCACTAACGACCACTAATTATTTCAGTGACATGTCATGTGCCACTCAGGGCTTATTCCCTTATTCGTGGGCGACAGAATGAGTGGAAATCTTGTCTGTGGTCTTCCCGTGAAACTAAAAGTAATTCGTTACTAAACGGCAATATTCCCTTATCTTTATCGTGAAGATACCACCATCACGAGGAAAAAGGGAAAACTATGTACGCGCGCGTATATACACACATACACACAGAGAGAAATGTTCAAATGTTTGTAGAGCTTATGGGACTTAACTACGGGGTCATCAGTCCCTAATTTAGAAACTACTTATGAACTAGCTTATACTAAAGACGGCACAAACATCCATGACCGAGGGGGGGATTCGAACCCCCGATGGGGAATGGCCTCGCGCATCGTAGTATAGCGCTTCAATGCGCTCGGCCGCTCCATCGCGGCGAAAGAGAAAGAGAGAGAAAACCTTACCTTCCCTGTTACTTCAACGTCTTAAACAAAAATTGGGATTCGAAGTCGTACACGAGGTCTCTCTGCGAACGCTCAAAATTTAATGCTGCCGCGGTGGCGCTTCAGTCACGGTCTGTACGGCCACTACGGTCGGGGGTTCGAATCCCCCCTCGGTCATGGATATTTGTGCCGTCCTAGTTCGTAAGTAGTTCATAAGTAGTTTGTAAGTTTAGGGACTGATGACACCTTAGTTGAGTCCCATAGGCTTTACAAACATTTGAACATTTTAATGCTGCATTTTCTCTCTTTAACGCTTTTGGGCGGCGGTGGAGTAGCCGAGCGGTCTAAAGCGTCTCGCTGCGGAGCGCGCAGTTGCTCGCCGTGGAGGTTCGAGTCCTCCCTGGGGCATGGGTGCGTGTGTTTGTCCTTAGTTTACCCAGGTTTAAGTAGTTTGTAAGCTACGGACTGATGACCACGCAGTTTGGTCCGATAGATTTACAAACATTTGAACGCTTTTGGTCATGGCGTCCTCATATAAGGACATACTAAATAAATGCTTCCTATATTAAAATTCGTTAAATTTGACCATTTGTGATTGTTGTCCTCATATTGTCACAAGCAGCGAGTTTGAGAACAGTGTCGACATCTCTTGTCAATCTGTGGTACCACAAAACAGAATTGAATATTCACTGTCATTTGTACGATTCCCAGTAATCTCTGTACCTCCTATCAGCCGGCTATTACCTTTTGAGTTGAGGTAAAAAAAAAATATTTGTGCGTAGAAAAATGCATTCTAGTAATTGAAAACTAAAGGTGTCTTTCAAAACGAAAGGTAAGTGACATATTTACCATTTTATATATGTCTCCAAATAAGGACATTGCGAATGAAAGGTTGTAATAGCATAGTAATTTAGGACATTATTTCGCTGTATTATCAGTCATTTAAGGTGATTTCACAACGCCCTGTTTCCAAGGTAGATGAAGTCCTGAAACAAAGATGTGTGTAAAAGGTGGGATAAAACAAAAGAAATATGTTGAAATCGACTGGCCAGAAGTTATTGAAGTTTACAATCCACATATGGGAGAGAGGTCGACAAGATGGATTTTCTGATCACAAGTTATCGCACATTTATTAGTTTGCGAAAGTGGACGCTTCGCGTGTTTGCTCATGCGGTTGATATTGCTTGTGTAAATGCATGGATTGAGTGCAAGAAAAAATCATCAGAATTAGGTGTTCCTGAAAATAAGACTCTTGATTTACCTCAATTGTAGCCAGAGTACGGACAAAAGGAGATAAGCCAGATGGCACGAAAAGGGGGTGTTCCCATTAGTGAGAGTCCAATGCCGTCTCTAACTACTTCAAAACGAGCCCATGCGGAAGTTCCTTGGGCATCTTCCAGTGACAAAAATTTGTTTGACAGGTGCAACGAACCGGGTTTCAAAGGCAAAACCAAATTTATTGTGTAAAATGTAGCAGTCACCTATGCCTCAATAGAAAACAAAAATGGTTTTTTATTATCATTCTTCACAAGTCTAAAACTATAACTTATGCATGTAATCATTAAGTCATGTGTAATTTATGTATTTTGGTGGAATAAAATCAAATAAAATACTTTGAATTTTCGACCTATACTGCACCCACTTGAACACAATGTACTCATTCTAGGATGCGCCGTATCCTCCTTGTGGTTACCTCGAAATATTTTGGATATCTGAAAAATCAATTTAATTAGAAGAACTGGATAGAAAAACCGTTACCTTTGATCAGAAAAAAACTAATTCCTGGCCGGATGGGTTAACTTTGTATACAACGTTGGAAAGTGGCAATCATTTGCCCAAACCGAAATAGGCATCTGAAAAAGAATAGTCAGGCTAAGGGGGGACACGAAAACAGCCAGTTCCAACCCAGCGGAAACTAGCGTACGCCACGATGCAGCAAGCTACTTCTTACGCGAGATAAATGTCAGGCTTTGCACAGCTGTATTTTATTCCTTACCTAAGAAATATGTTGTGTACACTAAAGCGGATAGCGAGACAAATACTCGTTTCAGAGAGTCATCATTTTTGTCATTGAGATGGTCGATTTTTTTTTTGCCAGTATATAAATTAATGAAGTAGGTAGAGGCACTGGGGAAGCAAATAATAGTAGTAACGTTTGATAAAAAAAAGAAGGCTCCTAACAATTGACAATAAGTTCCAAATATTGGAAGACTTCAAGTTCGCAAATTTTATATCAATCAACGAAAATTTTGCGGAGGATTTGTTATTAAATGAATCTGATTCCTGAATCTGTGCGATAATCAAATCAACACGTATCTATGTATCAGGGACAATATTCAGATGTTGACAGCCAGATTTTAAGCAGGACTAAAATGTTAATTAGTGTCGAGACACTTCAGTGTGACGTAACAGTAACTGTTCTGAATATCAAATGAAAACAAAAATATATGACTAAGCATTTCAGAGCGTTTATCGTCCGAACTGTTGGAACGTCATCGTTGCCGGGTTTACAGTACAGTACAACTTCATATGCACAAATTGTGGTTGTACTGTAGTTACCACACATTACTTTTTTGTAAGATTTAATGTGACTTACCTCAAAACGTACCCTTCACAAGCCAAAGGCAGTGGAACAATGTTGTCCATAGAGCCGTGTGAATAGATAATTTGATACACTCATCTGTTGGCGATGGTATAATAATGCGTAAAGAACTAATGAACTATGTGTGCTTGCAACTCTCAAGCTGGATCCAAGTATCATTGAGAGTAACCCAGACTAGCCGCGGTGGAGTAGCAGCGTTCTAAGGCGCCTAGTTGCGGATCGCGCCGTTTAGTCCTCCCTTGGGCATGGGTGTATTTGTTGGCCTTAGCGTTAGTCAGGTTAAGTAGTTTGTAAGCCTAGCGACTGATGACCAGAGTAGTGAAGTCCCATAGATTTACAAACATTTGAAAACAGGCCACTGAACTTGTAGGTTGCAATAAATTATAAAACTTATATACTTACATGGCCTATATCCAAGTAGATTAAAATATCTCACCTAGATTCTGTGATATAGACAGCACATCAACGACAAAATAATATTTCTGAAAATTATTAATGGAACATAAAAAGCTCGTGACGATATTATAGCTAAAATGAGTCAATGTCTGCATAAATACCCTCCGCCACGCACCGTATGGTAACATGAGGAGAAGAAATCAGGTTTTATGCGATTCTATCACAGGTAATTGATCCAGTAAAACAGTAACATTTTAGGCCAGACCGCAGCCAATTCAGCAAATTATTTTGGAACACCTACACGCTTAAGAATGTTATTTCTCTTCATAATGGATTAATCGTGCTAACTAACGAATACGGTAATTACTTTATTCTCATCGTTGTTTATTACTTCGGATCGACGAAACATTTGATAAGACATGCATTTAAATTATGTATAGTTGAATACCTAGGCATGTTGTTGTTGTTTACTGTCCGGTCTAGTGAGGCTTCTGGAGTTTTACCGCCAGTAATACTGTCTGTATTACTAATTATGAGGTTGTGCATTTGATACGTTATAAAAAGGTCTTTAAGTATTTACACACCAGAAACCCCAATACCCCACTTACCATTTCCATTCTTTCCTGCACCGCGTAGTTATAATTTAATATTTCACAAATCTTAAAAATTTAATATCCTCCTTATACTGATAATGAATCGCAACAAGAATTAACATATCAAACACTGAATTTGAGTTTTATTACATATGTTCAAATGTTTGTGAAGCTATGGGACCAAACTACTGTGGTTATCGGTCCATAGACTTACAAACTACTTAAAATAACTTATACTATGGGACGCACACACACACACACACACACACACACACACACACACGTGTCCGAGGGAGGACTTGAACCTCCGCTGGAGGAATGGTCAAGCACTCCACGGCAAGGCGCTTTAGCGCTCCTGGCCGTTCCCAAGCGGCGGGTCTGAATAGAATCAAAGAAATAAGTCCTGTTTTCAGGTGTCGAAACCGCAACTAGAAGGCTATGATTTATTGGAAGGACGCTGATAATGTTTGTATGTGAACGAGATTTATTATAAAGTTCAATGTGGGCAGCATTGGTCTGGTTGAACGAACACTGGGGATAGATTGCATACAACGAAGGGCAGCGGAAATATGCAGGTGCATGGGATTAGCTGGAGAGTGTTACAAATATTCAGAACTAGCATAAACTCGCAGCTCCGCTCGCGTGTTGGTAGATTAAATCACACGTAAAAATGCGCTCGTTTCGAAGACTCCAATCACGAAATTCAACAATAATGATTGTAATTATATCACAGATCGATCACTTGATGTAATGCACGAAACGTCAAATCGATTTTTTAAGTGGTGTATTAAATGAAATTTCTTTTTACTGATTTATTTATTTATTCTTATATTTCCTTATTCGTATGCTTATCCTTACAGAGAAAGAGCTGAAGACATTGTAGCACGCAAAGACCAAAGATATGGTCTGTGGCATCACGCTTCGCTGTATGTAACCTCTTTGCTATAGAGTCGCAAACGTCATCGCTGGCCTTCAGTCCGAATTTTTTTTATAATTTGATGACTGTCAACTACCATATCTTCCACCCCCTTATAGCTATCAGCACCACCATATCTTCCACCCCGTTATAGCTATCAGCATGGAACTGCTATGGTGTACAACGGGAGACTTCGGACAACAATAACGCACAAACCATTCGTTTGCCATCTGTAGTTTTCGCTGCAGAGTGAAATATTAACACACACACGTAGAATTTTATATACACTGATAACTTTCCATAGCAATATACTCCACCCTTTTATCATTATCAACCCTCAAGCAACAATGCAACCAATAAAACCATTTTCCAAGAGTAAATACAATTTTCAAAGAGTAATTATTGTTCCGCATTTCGCATTATACTCTTCAAATTACTAAATATCAGATAGCTATAAAACCGCGCCTAAAACCTTCCTCATGTATAAATTAGTAATTGTACAAATATTTAAGTCTCTGCGTCTTGTCGTTCGGACGTGATAAGCATACACCGAACAGACATTCACATTAATATATATATAGATAAATAGCTATCCGATCGCCATAAAACCGTGCCTAAAGCCTTTCTCGGGTAGACATTAGTAACTGTACAAATTTTTAGCTCTTAATGTCTTGTGGTTCAGACGTGATAAACGTACACCGAACAGACATTTACATTTATAGATATAGATAATGTAAACGGGTTCGCACTGGACGAAAGCTGCCTGGAACTCGCTGAAAACTACAAGAAAATTTCAAGGGCAGTCTTTCAGTATGAAATATAATGATGTTAGCAGTTTATGCATGGTGTATGTGTCCCGTTAGGACACAGAAAACAAAAACGATCCGTTAACAAAGTAAGTGTATGTAACCAATAACTGTGTCAGGCCCGCCGCGGTGGAGTAGCCGAGCGGTCTAAAGCGTCTCGCTGCGGAGCGCTCGGTTGCTCGCCGTGGAGGTTCGAGTCCTCCCTGGGGCATGGGTGTGTGTGTGTTTGTCCGTAGGTTAGTTTACCTAGGTTTAAGTAGTTTGTAAGCTACGGACTGATGACCACGCAGTTTGGTCCGATAGATTTACAGACATTTGAACATTTGTGTCAGGCCCGCTCTTGTATGAGTTGGCTTTAACCATTATTCACGCTACTTTAACCGGCGCAAGCCAATTAATATCCGAATATATCTTCTATATTCCGACCATTTTAAGTTGTTTTACTTCCCAAATTCCAAAGCTGATCTACCATCTTTGTCTTGTTTCCTGATTCCCTTACTATGACCTGCTTTAATTAGACTGTATTACATTACCCTTGTTTTGCTCATCATCTTATATCGTTCTTTCGAGAAAAAACCTATTCCGTTCATCTGCACTTCCAGGTCCTTTGCTCTCTCTGACCGAATGACAACGAGACCGTCAAACCGCGATGTTCTGTATTTCTTCTTCCTGATCTATAATTTATATTCCAAATTTCACCTCGCCTTCCTTCACAGCTTTCTCGCTGTACAAATAATATTGGAAAAAGGCTACAATCCTGTCTTACTCCCTTCCCAACCATCAGGTAGTTTTATTACGTATGCAAATGTTTCTAAGAATTTCCAATGGAAATAGACGCAACATAATGGCCTCTAACTATTACAGGGAATTCTTAAAAGATCATTTGTGTGAGATATGATTTCTAAGCCGAATGTGTGACGAATTATATCTGAAAGAATTAGCCTCGGCTACTATTTACATGTCAGGAAGTGTTGGATAATGCTTCAAGTGAATATGTACAAGATAGAACCGTGGTTCTCCTAAAGAATAACAATACAATTTTACAAATTCAGATATTGCATTTTTCTTGGTTCTACTTTCAAAATACGCTTATTTCTTTTTGGTAAGTATTGGACAGTTGTGAAAAATCAAATAAGTTAAGGTCAAATTTCAAAAGTAGTGTCTTTAATAACCCTGTGCTGCATTATAAGTAGACAGTTTGCGTTAGACGCATGAAGACGGATCCGTGCAATGTATGAGGGATAGAGGCTCCGATTGTGAAGTACCATGCTACCAAAACAACGAGATTGTTCCTGATTTCGTCAGGTCGTATCTGTCAATGCGTGTGGCGACTTCGTAACATTCTGGCAAGGCGTCAAAATGTCGTGCGTCATCCATGTTCACCTCTAGAAAACACACATTTCTTTCTCTGCTGTGTTAAAAGTAGAAACACAAGAATAACACAAGTTTTGTTCACAAATAACATTTCAAAAGAATAAGTGCCATTATTTTCGTGGGTAGCGAAAAAGTTTCAACATGAAAGACGACTCTCTTACGCCAGAAGCGGACTATGCAGCCGTCTACGGGTCTCCGACAATAAGGGCTGGACAGGTAACACGAAACTCTGCAGCGCGCAAAATCACACAGTGGTAGAGCTCTTTCGCATCCCGTCAGAAAAAAATAAAAATATACTGTACATTCCTCTGTTCGTGCACTTGTTCACTTGTACGTGTATGTATGTGTGTGTGTGTGTGTGTATGTGTGTGTGTGTGTGTGTGTGTGTGTGTGTGTGCTTGCATGCGTGTGAGTACGCGTGTGTGCGTGAGTACGCATGTGTGCGTGCGTGCGTGGTGTATGTATGTATGTATGTGTGTGTGTGTGTGTGTGTGTGTGTGTGTTTACCTTCTGTAGTTTACATAAAACCTTGAGCGCTTGCATTTCCATATTAAATACCAGATTTTAATCACAATACTTTGTGCTGTAGCTAACATACTTCATGTTTTCAAATTCTTTTATAAATGTTTAATAACTCTGAAACTCTAGCTGCAGGTGCCACAGAGGCCAACACCTCATGTCTCTTATTTGGAGAAATTTTTCAATCAAATATGACGTAGAACATGAAGGTAAAAATGTTTGAAGATGCCATACTGCCATAGGAATTGTCACCTCGAAACCTGCTCTCTCAGTACGAATGAGTTATTAAGGACGTTGACACACCAAAACACTAGCAGATAATATTGATCTCGGGTATGCAGCCGGATACCGTCGTCAACCAGACACGATATTTCAACAGACCAACTGGCTGCCATCTTCAGGTGAGAGCGCAGAACACTAACTCAGTTTCCGGCGAGTTAGTGTTCTGCGCTCTCACCTGAAGATGGCAGCCAGTTGGTCTGTTGAAATATCGTGTCTGGTTGACGACGGTATCCGGCTGCATACCCGAGATCAATATTATCAGTTACTACGCCGGGAAAGTCTACGCATCCACAAAACACTAGCACTTCCTCAGTGTTTTCATTAGCATGCTCAACAGGTTATAGTCTCACCGTTCAGAATAAGTACGGGATTAACATTTGTTGAAGTATTCCACCAAGCAATGCGGTGGTACACTATGTAGTAGCACTACGTACTGTGTAGGAGTTAGTTACGTGGACGTTAAGTGGCTCAGACAAGAACAGGATTGCAGCTTCTAAAATATGGCCGTACAGAAGAAGACAGCAGATCAGATGTGTGGATGACGTAATTAATGGAGGAGGTGCTCGACATAATTGACATATCTTTACTGAAATAAGAGATCGATTGGTAGGATACACCCTGAGACGTCAAGGAATCGTCAATTTAGTATTGGAAGTAAGTATGGAAAGTCGCAGAGAGTGACGAAAAGACGTGTTCAGAAAGTAGGTTCTAATGGATGTGAGTTGTCGTTATTTTTCAGCCGTGAAGAGCCTTGCACGGGATACACTAGCTGGATCAACCCCCCTCTGAATTCACGACAACGACAACACCAGTCGGAAAGAGTCTGTCGGCACACGAGTCTTCGATGATCACATCTCGTGCCAGTGACCAGCATTAATACCAGAGCCGACCACGTCCGGAAAGAACATACAGCATATCAATAATTGTAAATATGCCCACAACAGGCAATGACAGTTTCAATGCGGACGCAATCAAACTCTGGGTCCCTTGCATGAATCCAGTATAAGCTACTAGCAAGTGGAATCAAAGGGGAGGAGGTAAGAAGTTGAGAATTTGGGTTGGAAGGGAAGCATATCTGGATAGCCTAAATGCCGGGCGCCGTGGCTCAGCGCGCCCGGTCAGGGGGCTCAACGCCCTCTGTAATAAAAAAAAAGCTGAGCCAAGAACACTTCGAACATAAACGAACAAAGATGATCAGCGTCCGCAATGTACAAAACTACCCATAGAGCAAAAAAAAAAAAAAAAAAAAAAAAAAAAAAAAAAAAATGTTAAGGCGACCGCTGGCTCAAAGCGGGAAATGGTTCGAATCCCGGTCCCGTACAAATTTTTAGTTTTGCCGTTGAATTTATTTCAGTCCCTCGAAACGGTCGATATGTTCCAATATTTCGATATCGGAAGCTATTGAGGTCTAATCAGCACTGAGGGAACAGTGTCCTGAGTTCTGCCAATGGCCGTGTCGAAATGAATACGCCGGTTCTCGACAGATCACCGAAGCCGTGGCCGTGGCCGATGGCCGTGGCCAGTACTTTGCCTTGTGGCAGACAGGGCAGGAGGTTAGGTGGTGCAAAGCCTTTAATCGTCAGTTTTTGCGCCGTTGTCAATGTCCTGGGTTAAATCCAAACCTATCCGCAGTGTCTCATGGAATGAGGGCATGGGACACTATTGATGGTGATCAGTCCGTCGGCCCCCTTGATGAAAAAAATGTTCAAATGTTTATATAGTCTATGGGACTTAACTACGGGGTCATCAGTCCCTAAACTTACAAACTACTTGTGAACTAACTAAGACTAAGGACGGCACAAATATCCATGCCCGAGGGGGGATTCGAACCCCCGAACGTAGTGGACGTGCAGACCATGACTGAAGCGCCTCAGTCCCCTCGGCCACCGCGACCGGCCCCCCTTGATGATCCTCGAGAGGAGTAAGTTCTGTGCAGGCAGCGGCTTTCACCCTGTCACTTCTCCGATGATGTCGAACACGACACTACACACGCATCAATTACAGTCGCCTGAGAACTTCACACACAAAAAAGAAAGAAAAAATCTTTTCATTGTCCACTCCGACGAGCAGAGCGGGCTGTTTGAGATCCGGCCTAGAAAGAGTCGCGGATCCATTCAGCCAATTATCAGACAAGATGACAGTAGGACAAAGGGAGTCCCAATTGCGAATAAGTGGGAGGGCATATGCCTCACAACCAAGGAAAATAGTCCAAACACCTTTGTCGGAATCGGGAGATTGCAAATTTATTTCCCGGTAGTTGACCCAGACCAAAAAAAGAATTAATTATCAGGAGCGCACTAGTGAACTCGCGACAAGCAAAAATTGGACGCCAGAGTTACTCTCGTAAACTCGCAGATATCAGCTGGTCCTAGTTGCAATGAACAAACGTCTCCCTAGAGGAATCGCACCCGGGAGCACGGAAAACGTCACTTACACACATCAGTAAACCTCATACTTCGCGAAGGAAAGGTTCCTGCGGGAAAACCTTTCCAATTAGGCGGCTGAAACAGCCCTTCGGGGTCTCCCAGCCAATCAGGCCACACGACTTTATTTTCCCTGTGTTCTTAGAATGCTCTTATTGGTGTCATGGTATTTTTGTCGGCACCCCCACCCCACAGTGGACACCTCTGCTTTCCTCCCTTTTCTCTCTCCCTCTGTCTCTCTCTCTTTCTCCACTTATTTCATTTAATGTTCTCAATTGTTAAATTATTAACTACAAAACAAATTCCTGCTGACTCATCAAAAATATGACTATCAGTATTATCATACATGGTTTACGCTGCAAACTTTTCCAATTATTGGTGCACTATTCAAGTAGTATACAGATAGATAATTTATAGCTGGTATTATTAGTAGTTCCTCTGTGAAAATTTGTAACATGGTTACTAGACACATCATATCGAGAACTAACATTTCGTTCCAGTTCAAATACAATATTTTTTTAGACATATATTTACTTAATTTAGGAAAGAACAAGAATTCAAATGAGTGAGCAGTCTGTCTTGCAACAAAGACTTTCATTCATTTGAATCATTTATCCACTGTTGCCACATCTACTATTATGGAATGTAATAAAATTTAAAGAAAAAGAACTTAGACTTCAATTCTTGCCCCTTCTTCAGAATAATCTTCAACCACTTTCTCTTCTTCTTTCCAAGGTTCAGGACTAGGCTTCTTCAAGTACATGTGGCACTCCTTACACCCAAAGACAACCGTTCTGGCGATGGGAGGAACTTTCTGTACTGGTCAGTATCTGAAAACTGCCACCTTCCCTTCTAAGTTCGTTATACTCGCCAACTTTGCTGCCTTACTGATTTGGGTCAGGTGAAATAATACGCGTGGCAATGCATCTCCCTGTCTCGAACCTCCAGGCCTTTGCTGTCGCTTTCCTTTCTCTTATATACGCTGTAGAGAAGCGGTATACAGAACAAAAGCAAAAACTGATGAAACCTGATTTATTAGCGACGCAGCACAAACATGGAATTGGCAACGACTGCAATGCTGGGAGCAATACTTCTGATGCGTGTAGAGTGAAAAAAGAAAAGAAGACAGTGAGGCTGCGGAATGTCAGGCTAGGCGGGCAGCATTACGTCGCGCCACTGCGTGAGGGCAGTTAATTAAATCAGACGTGTATCTGTCAGGGAGCAGCGCCTAGCCGACTGACCTCGCCGTTCGCTCCCAACGGCTGCCGCCGCTGTTGCTTATCCGCGTCATGGGCCATTACTGCGCAAACTGCGCGCCTTATCTCGCCGGCATAAAAACCAGAAATGAGAGCGTAAGGGGCGCGACAGGCAGCTGACACTGCCAGCCTTGTGCCGCCTCCAGTTGGCTGCGACCTAGGACCGGATCTCCCGACGTAAATTCATCCTGGACTCCATCGACGCCTCGTCAACACGGCTGACCAGGTTTAAGGTGGCTAGGAATGCAAGGAGAAATTTGGAGAGGGAATTAATGTTCAGGGAGAAGAAATAAAAACATTGCGGTTTACCGTAAAGGTAAAGCAGTCAACGATCCGAAAATTAGTTTGAAAACCACAGTGCTTTACTAGGTACGGTCCTGTTTGGAGGTGGTATACCGTTGCTTTCCTCCGACCTTCGAACTGACTTACCCAGCCAGTTAGGGGGACCTACTGTTTAACATGGGTTTCGGACCACGGTGCTACTCAGTATTTTTGACATTAGCAATACTGCCAGAGGTAAGAGAAATGGAAAGTGACAGGTAAAAATCCTAGGACCTGGCGGGAATCGAACCCGCGACCTTTGGATTTATAGTCTGGCTCTCTACCACTGTGCAACCAAGGCGCACCGATGACGTAGTAATTCTGTCAGAGACGGCAAAGGATCTGGAAAAGCAATTGAATGGCACGGACAGTGTCTTGAAAAGAGGGTATTATATGACAGTTGACCAGATTTGACGTGGGTAGGAATGCAACGAGAAATTTGGAGAGGGAATTAAAGTTCAGAGAGAAGAAATAAAAACTTTGTGGTTTGCCAATGACAGTAATTCTCTCAGAGACGGCAAAGGATCTGGAAAAGCAATTAAATGGAATGGACAGTGTCTTGAAGACAGGGTATTATATGACAGCTAACAAGATTTAACGTGACTAGGAATGCAAAGAGAAATTTGGAGAGGGAATTAGTTCAGGGAAAAGAATGAATGCGGTTTGCCGATGACATAGTAATTCTATCAGAGACCGCAAAGGATCTGGAAGAGCAATTGAATGGAATGGACAGAGCCTTGAAAAGAGGGTATTAGATGAACGCCAACAAGAGAAAAACAAGGATAATGGAATGTAGCGTCAGAAAGTAAGGCGATGCTGAAGCAATTAGATTAGGCAATGAGAGAATACAAGTAGTAGATGAGTTTTGTTATTTGGGTAGCAAGATAACTTCTAATGGCCGACGTAAAGAAGATATAAAATGCAGAATGGCTACGTGAAGAAAAGCATTTCTGAAGAATCGAAATTGGTTGACATCAAATATTAATTTAAATATTAGAAAATCCATTCTGAAAGAATTTGTCTGGAGTGTAGCATTGTATGGGAGTGAAAGAGTACAGACAAAAAGATGATAGAAGCTTTCGAAATGTGATGCTATAGACGAATGATGGAGATTATATGGGTAGATCACGTAACTAATGAGGAGGTGCTTAACCGAATTGGGGAGAAAAGGTGTCCTTCCTATCCTAAGAGAAGGGATAGATTGGTGGGACACAATCTGAGACAGCAAGGAATCGTCAACTTCGCATTAAAGGGAAGTGTGTGGGGTAAAATTCGTAGATGGAGACCGGGAAACGAATACAGTAAGCAGATTCAAGAGATTCTCAGATGAAGAGGCTTCCACATAACAGGATAGCGTGGAGAACTGCATCAAACCAGTCTGCAAACTGAATACCACAACAACAAACACGCAGATAAAAAAAAGCGATGCATCACCACGCTTCTAGGGGCTCATGGCCCTTTACACAAAAATCGAATAGATGTGTACGAAAACGACATGTCAGTTAATAAAATCATCTCGGGTTTCAAGCCGCGTCATAATGGTTTACTGCCCACGATCTTGCAACAGAGATCTCTGTCATTGTCAAGTGGATGACGGTCATTTCGAGGCCGCTGCCGTGCTTATATAGCCGCGCTGCAGCCAGTGACGACACTGGTGCCCAGTTCCTTGACCATATATGGCAATGTTTTGGTAGCACGAATGCCGCGCCCGCTTCAACTCCGCAATTACAGATTCCCATGGCGTTCCTCTCAGGGTTCCTCTGAGTTGAAATCCGTAAGTAGCTGTCTTTAGCTGCTGTGGTACGCTTTGGACGGACTGAACGAGGCAAATAATCGGCAGTTCCTGTTTCTGTGTACGTCCTCCACGTCCAAACAACATCGCTGTGGTTCACTCCGGGACTTCTGGAAATTTCCCTTGTTGAGAGTCCCTCCTGACACAGTGCGGATACGATCAAACTTCGGAAATGGTCTCTAGGCAGGACATAACAGCAGTCAACAAAAGCGGTGTACTTGCTTCCTGGTGTTACGACAGGAACTGATCAGCCCACTCGATCGTATTGGCACTGTTCTTGCGTCATTGTTAACGTCTTCGTGCAGACTGAGTGACATTTATGAAGAATCTAAGGAACTGTGTTTTTGATGCAACATTCAAATTGGTCAGGAGATATTGGAACCAACGAGACGCGACACTTTTTCAATGCGTCTATTACACAGACCGGCGAAACTCCTTGATATCTTATCGGACCCCTCTCCGCTCTTCTCCGGCGACTCCACGATATATGGACGGAACACGTCGTTGGAAGTCCCCTGCTGGAATATCGAGCCATGCTACTTCTGTAGCGGTGCTTGACCTTGTGCACGGACTGACCTCCCGATTACGATCCATAAATGTTCGATGGGATTCTTGTCAGTTGATCTGGGTAGCCAAATCATTTGCTGGCACTATCTGGAATGTTGTACCCCGATGACATTTTCATCCATAAAAATTCTGTCGATGTTTGTACACGAAAACCATGATTGGTTGCAAATGATCTGCAGTCGCTCATCGCTACAGTTGGACCAGAGGACCTTATACATTCCACGCAAAAATTGCACAACATTCTGAAGCCACCACCACGCGGGGTCTGTCTGCCGCACTCTTGAACCATATCGAAAGTTCTTCCCAACTGACTCATCTGATCAGGCCACGGTTTCCCAGTCCTCTAAGGCTCAACCTATATTACAATTCTGCGTTCAAAGTATGTTCATTACTGTGATTCTCGAGTTTCTCCCGGCACAATATTTCGGCGATCATACAATGTCGCCATCATCAGGTGAACTGACGGACTGAGCTCCTGGACCACGGAGGGGGCGCTCCGCGGGCGGAGAGTATTTAAATCGCCCGCCACCGGGCTAGAACCCAGTTCCCTTCGAACAGCCGTAGCGTGCGGATCTCCGTGCCGGCGCATTTCCAGGAGCTCAGTCCGTCAGTTCCCCTGATGATGGCGACATGTATGATCGCCGAAATATTGTGCCCGTTGGATAGTGTAGACCGGCAGTACACCCGTGGATATTTTTATTATGTTCATTAATGTTGTACTACCTTAATAAAGCTGGAAAACGTTACAAACTGATCACCGGAATACATATTACAAATGACAGATATACCAATGCCCCGCCCTTTTTGAGAACTGCACGCGCTACTATCCTCTACATATGTATCTATGTATTTCATTCGTCGACTCAGTGAAAATTCCGAGTGACGTAAATTGACGCAAAGTTAACGACGAAACCAAGCATCCGCACCTATTGCGACTTATACGCTCGACTTGGATTATGGTGCAAAAGTTTACAGTCCTCCACAGAGTTCTTCATGGTACATTAGAGCCTTACCTGGTTATCTGTGGGTTTGGTGTAAGTTCTGGTAACTCAACATCTGAAATCGCAAGTATGCAGCAACCTCTGGATCATGTCGATTAGGAGCAACTAGACTCAGTATTTTGTACGCTATTGGTTTGAAATTATGCAGAGAACACCAGGTAAGTTTGAATCAGTGGTTTAATTCAACACTTTAAGTAAACCGGCATATGTACAGCGATCACATTTAACAGTGAAATGTCAAGGTGGTGACGGGTTTAGTGGCTGCCTTGGAGTATGATTAAAAACTGCCTCCACGACTTCCACGGGCTGCCTTTATATACAATTCTCAACACAGCCCTACATTTTTAGAGATGAAAATATTAAATTTACAATCAATTACCTTAATCTTACTAACATTTCATGTTGTATTAAACAAGCTTAAATGTCTTTATCTATTAATAATACTTAAACGTTAATAAATGTTTCTAATTTCAAAAAATAGATTTGAATGTGCAAAGCAAAAATGTAGATTACATTTGTCGTAATAACTTGAAAAATAATAATAGGAAATTGTTCCTAACATTTATGTAGTTATGATTCACGAGTATTTTCAATTCTGTAACAAGATTGATTGGAAAGTATAATGCATACTCTGAGTTTACCTAAATAGTCGATTTGACATTTATGACTTAATAAAATTCGTTAGTCTATCAAAATTAAATCTAAAATTGACTATTAGTAAAAGCAAGCATGCTCACATGTGATCTCATTTAAATTACAGTACTTTAAAGTGGTGTTTGAATTGAAATATATGAAATATATTGAAATATATGACGTTATTTGGTCAGCCATGACCACATCTATAGTTGCAGATTTACATTAAACTATTTTGTGATTTATGTTCCTACCAATTGGCAGGATATTTCATATTGCGTATTCACTTTCGATACTAGTTAGATAATGCACCGTACACTCAGATATGTTGTTTGTTTCCATTAATATATCAAAAACTTGACAATTGAAATTTAGTACGTTTAGCTCAGGAAGTGGGGTTTAAATGTTGCTACAAATCTTGTATGTTACGTTCCTAATCGCCTGACCTGATTTATCATGCCTGTTTATTAGGTCGTTGAACGAATATCAGAAAAATTGGAATCATCCATGAGAATCAAACACGTATAGGTTCAAAGTATTGGACTCCCAAATTGAACCAAGTTTCTCTGTAGGTGGAAGATAAACGTAAGAGACTTTGAAAGAAATCTGCATGTAAAATGTTACAATGTTGATTTTAATAGGCTTCACACTCGTATGTATTTATTATCGAGGAATGACAAGACATCTTACAAAATAAATCAACTGTTTACTGATGGTTTATGTTGTTTTTGGTGGCAGTCTACAGCCGCGATGTACTATGAAAAAAATTATTCTTGCGCCAAGGCTATAAAATTCTTGTATTTGTTATGTTCGACTGGTTTCGGCAATTGCTGCCATCAACAAAAATTTTACATCAAAAGCAATATCATTTTTACTGAGTACAGCAACGTAAAATTTACTGTAAAATATTGTGATCGTTTCTAAAAGCCTGCCCATTTTACATTATGTAGTACGTATTCCTTCAATTAATCTTTAACTATTACAAATAAACAAATACTTTCGTCACAGACTCTAATAAGATATGCAGGTGACATTATTGGAGCAGATAGGAATTGGGTAAACATTCTCCTGCTCCAATAATGTCACCTGCATATCTTATTAGAGTCTGTGACGAAAGTATTTGTTTATTTGTAATAGTTAAAGATTAATTGACGGAATACGTACTACATGATGTAAAATGGACAGGCTTTTAGAAACGATCACAATATTTTACTGTAAATTTGACGTTGCTGTACTCACTACAATTGTTATCTTGTCCAACGTAACAGATAAAAGTATTTTAAAGCCTTGGCACAAGAATTATTTTTTTTTTCACAGTGCTAAGCTTTTGTTGGGCACCAATGCATGTTGTCGCACTTAAACCTCTTTTATGTCCGGCCAGTACGAGGGTAGGTCGTTCGCACGCTGCTCCTCTGTAGTGGCAAGCGTTCACACGAGCCGCCACTGTGAGCGGATGAGCAGCTGCAGAGAACAGCTTTGATGCTGCCGCGAGCGGCTTTCATGCTGCCGCTACTACTACTGCTGCTGCTGCTGCTGCTGCAAGGCAAAAGTCTCGCACCATTTGTTCAAAGGCGGCACAAATCGTTGCCAGACAGAATCTCCAACGAGTAGTCTCGTGAAGAGGCTGCTATTGGAAGCGATAACTGTTGTAGGACACTCTTGATGGAGCATCATTAGTAAGAGGTTTAGAGGATTAGGAATATTCTGAGACAGTTCAGGAGGTGGAATGTGGAAGGCAAAACAGGAGTAGTCAGCGTCAGTACAGTACGAAATGCAGGGTCGTCCTCTCAGATCAACAAAAACACCGTAATTCATTAAAATTTTCCACCCTGCTAAAATATTTTACATATTACGCAGCTAATATGAGTAATAAATAGAGCTTAGTATTGAAGAATGTTACCCTAAAGCCAATGAAAATGGGTCCCAGGCTTCAAACTCGAACCAGCGACCGGGTATTCTGCTGATTGTTGATTGAACGGATAACAGCAATACAGCTCCTCTTTATAACACATGCACCGAGTTTTTATTGCTTCGAACAAACAGGACCGTCCAATGTCCTGATAACAACATTGAAAGAGCGGAAGCCTAATTTTTTTGTTGTTGCGTGTACTTTCATTGCTTAGCAGTTTAATGATACATCTCCTTTTGTAAGATGAGGAACTGAATACCAGGACACAGCAGAACATCTGACAGCCAAACTGATTTTCAAATTCTGTAAAATCTAACAAACAGCTCACAAATTAGTCGAAATAGCCGTTCTGTAAACTTTCAGTTTTATAATTAAGTTGCTTCTTTGCTAAGACTTTTAATTTGAGGCTGAAGTATCGCTACTCTTTTTTCTTTTTTTATCGAAGACAAATTTATGTTATTTTCTGAGTTTATATTTTAACGCCGTTGAGTCGTTAAAGCTTGACGGAAAGTTTGTGCAAACATCCTGAAAATTCGTATGCCATCCTCGGACACAGAGTGCATTGGCACCCAGTTTACTCGAAACAATACTTTAAGCTTCTAACGCCGTTAGGGGGAACGATGAACTTCATTAGAAACAATATCAGCGAAACAGTCTCGACTGGAAGGAAGTCAAGTCTTATTGTTAGTACACCGAAAGTCACTAAGTAGGTAATTCATAAGTTACACGCAACAGATCTGTGCAGACTGCTGTAATCCTCAGATTTGTTGACTTATCGATACTGAATGACGTTGAATCAGCACTCTACTCGAGCTCAAATGAAATATAAAAAGCAACTAAGAAAGCTGTTTCAGTAAAACAGAATATTCTCATCCTCTTTATGATGGCCTTTGCCTAAATTTTAATATGTTGTGTAGATACTTTCAAAGCAAAACGACTTTGGTTTTTCCATAATATTCTTCTAGTTTGTCAGCTCGTCATTTTCTAAAATGTACTACGGATTTAATTAGTAAGGTAACCGAATAATGTGTCAATATTGCTTTAATTTGGCACAAGAGATGTATTCCAGCCGCAGCACATCAAATCATCCGAAAGATCAATACCAAAAACAGTTCTTCAAATGAAAATAACTTTTTTACTTATTGCGATTTTAAATCTGAGTAAAAATTATAAATAATATCTTCTATCCTCACAAAGTTTTCAAATACCTTACTGACAGTTAACATGAATTTTTAATAGATATTTGTATACTTGATCATTTTCAAAAAATGTCCAAATGTTTCTAAACATATTGGACCAAATTTTTATGACCATCAGTCTCTTGATTTAAAAACTACTTAAACTACCTTACAGCAAGGATAACACACACACACACATGGCCGAGCGAGGACTCGAAACTCCTGATGGAACGGCCACCCTTTCCGTCGCATGACTACTTAGATCACGCGGCCATCCCGCACAGCAGTATAACTTCAAACGACCACTGAAGATGCTTTAAAGTAACGCGAATTGCGTCTGTTCTAAAGTAGACTAATTTACAATTGCAAAATTCGGTAACCTAACGCATAAAACTGTCAAACGAAAATATTCGACTCATTAGTGGAAACAGACGTCGTCGATTGGCGTTTGCATAGTTCTTTGTCATTGGCTGGAGAGGGCGAATGGGGGGAGAGGGCGGCAGTTGTGGAGTGCCATTGTTTACTAGTCGGCTGGTAGAAGCGGCAAAAAAAAAAAAAAAAAAAAAAAAAAATCAAATGTTTGTAAATCTATCGGACCAAACTGCGTGGTCATCAGACCGTAGCTTACAAACTACTTAAACCTAGGTAAACTAACCTAAGGACAACACACACACACCCATACCCTAGGGAGGACTCGAACCTCCACGGCGAGCAACCGCGCGCTCCGCAGCGAGACGCTTTAGACCGCTCGGCTACTCCACCGCGGCGAAGCGGCGGCGAGTTGGCGCTCCGTGTATTACAGGGTGTTACAAAAAGGTAGGGCCAAACTTTCAGGAAACATTTCTCAGACACAAAGAAAGAAAATATGTTATGTGGATATGTGTGCGGAAACGGTTAATTTCCATGTTAGAGCTGATTTTATTACTTCTCTTTCTCTCATGTTATTACTTCTCTTCAAATCACATGAATCATTGATTGGAAATACACAGCAACAGAACGTACCAGCGTGACTTCAAACACAGGAAATGTTCAAAATGTCCTCCGTTAGCGAGGATACATGCATCCCTGATACACTGATGCAGCCCTGGAGAATGGCGTATTGTATCACAGCCGGCCACAATACGAGCACGAAGAGTCTCTACATTTGATACCGGGGTTGCGTAGACAAGAGCTTTCAAATGCCCCCATAAACGTCTTCCTGTCGGGACATCTTCGTTCTGGAAATCTGTCTCGATACAAACGTACCGCCACGTCTATTGCCCCGTACTAATCCATACATCAAATGGGCATCTGCCAACTCCGCATTTGTAAACATTGCACTGACTCCAAAACCACGTTCGTGATGAACAATAACCAGTTGATGCTACGTACTGTGTTTGATGATAGTACTGTAGAGCAATGAGTCGCATGTCAACAGGAAGCAATGAAGTCGACATTAGCTTCCTTCAATTAGGTCAACTGGCGGTGAATCGAGGAAGTACAGTACATACTAACGAAACAGTTGGGTATTTTGACAACTGTCTGCACGAATTATTTCAATTTACATTTAAAGAGAAATACTAAAATTAGTTCTAACATGGAAATTAAGCGTTTCCGGACACATGTTCACATAACATACAGTATTTTCTTTCTTTGTGTGTGAGGAATGTTTCCTGAAAGTTTGGCCGTACCTTTTTGTAACACCCTGTATATAGGTACGGCCGCAGTTGTTTCCCGCGCGCCTGGCGTAGTTGTTGTCTTCATATTTTGTTCATGTTCTGAAATTATTGTCCTCATTTGTCATACGGTCTCACTTGAATATACCAGCCCACACTCGTAACCGATTTCGTAGATATCAGTATTAGTCTACGGCATCTTTCGTGGAGCCAAGGACATCCTT
This sequence comes from Locusta migratoria, assembly GCA_026315105.1. NCBI lineage: Eukaryota > Metazoa > Arthropoda > Insecta > Orthoptera > Acrididae > Locusta > Locusta migratoria. The sequence continues at coordinate 602,103,041 of CM048745.1, forward strand.
CGTATTGTTGTTGATGGTGACTATGAAATCGGTTGCGAGTGTGAGACCGGGCGACCGACGAGGAAAAGAATTTCAAAACATGAACCATATCTCTGGCTTGTTAGCACAAGTCGGCAGTGGCAGAAAACAACTATTTTTCCGTGAAGCCCGCGTGGTGGCGAAACAACCTTTCACTATGAGGCGGAAGATCAGAGAAGCCATCGAAATAGCCAAGCGACCCGGCAACATGGATAGAGAGGTCGGGTACAGACTTTCGGCCCTCGCAGCTGCCGGCGGTGGCAGTGCCACGAGACGGCAGCGCGTGTAGAGCGACTCAGATTGTCGCGCGGGAGACAGTTGCGGCCACACTACACCACACTACACTACACTACACTTCAGTACACGCAGCGCCGCCCGCACCACCCGACTGGTAAACAGCGGCACGCCACAACTGACCACCACTCCCCCATTCGCCTGTTCCAGCCACTGACAAGGAAATACACAAACGCCAGTTCCTGACGTCCATTTCCACTAATGAGAGGACATAATGAAATGACCAATGACAAGAAAAAAAATACTGTATCTAAACACCAATATACAAATTCCCAGTAGAAGGCCACTTACAACAGTGGCCGAACGGTCAATTTCTTAAAGATTGACAATGCAGTCTCACACCCAGAAGAATTTTATTGATTCTCTGTATATCCATCTCAGACGGCGATGTATTAATTTAGCAAATGAAAAAACTTCCGCCGTTATTTTTTAAAATTTTTAATCAATTACATGTTTCGAGATTCCAACAATCTGATCTTCAGACCAATATAAGATCCATGCAGTAATATGAGAACTAGCCATCCATTTAGCTGACAACGCAGCTACATCTTGGGGTGAGCGGGTATATGCAGGATTATAGATAGCTAGTTCTCATATTACTGTATGGATCTTATAAGGGTCTGAAGATGAGATTATTGGAATCTCGAAACATGTAATTGATTAAAAATTTTAAAAAAATAACGGCGGAAGGTTTTCATTTGCTAATTTTATTGATTCTGATTCTGTATGCATAACGGATCAGTCGTGCAGGGTAGTTAGGTGTCAGGTGTTACCAATCATTTTCACCACCATTCCTACCCTCCCCCAAGAGACTGTGAAGAAACTAATTAATATGCATTGTCGTACATTTGTGGGCTTCTTTTCAAATTTGCAGTGTGCATATCATTGCGAGACGCCACTTTATACTTCTGCCATAATCAAACAATGCCAAATGTAATTAAAGGGATTATATGACGGTAGGCAATGAATTACATCAACGGGGAAAGCTAACAATATTTGTTGGACTGGGATTCAAACGCTGGTTCATAAATGTTCAAATGTTTGTTCAGCTTATGGGACTTAACAACGGGGTCATCAGTCCCTGAACTTATGAACTACCTTATACTAAAGACAGCACAATATCCATGCCCGGGGGGGGGGGGGATTAGAACCCCCCGACAGTAATAGCCGTGCAGAACGTGAATGACGCGCCGCAGACCGCTCGACCACCGCGGCCGGCTCAAACGCTGCTAACCCGCTGACTAGGCAGGTGCACCGATTACAATGTCATCCGGACAAGGTGACCCACACCTGCGTGGACTACGCGAGTTGCCTACAGCCAGACGCAATTTCTCAACTTACACCTGCGTATTATCCTCTACACACGCGGCGTTTTCACCGATATCTAAGAGTTGGAGTGCGGTGTGCAATTGCACTATAGGATGAACTGCCGTCTTTACCTTTTGACATATACTTTTGACATGTCTTTTGACAGACACGAGATAAACAGTGTATCTCCTTACGAGGGTGCAAAAATTTAACAGGGCTTAGCGAACGCCCCACTAATAAAGTTGATGCAGGGAAACTGGCTGGGAGTCGCGGCGGATTAGCCGTGCGTACTGGAGTGCCGTGTTGCGGTGCGCGCGGCCGTCCGCCGTCGGGGGTTCGAATCCTCCCTCGGGCATAGATGTTTGTGTCGTGTTTAGTATAAGGTAGTGCATAAGTAGTTTGAAAGTTTAGGGACTGATGACCCCGCAATTAAGTCCCTTAGACTTTACAAACATTTGAACATCTGAAAATCATTGGGAAACGCCGCCTTAAGGCGATAGGGAAGTAAACTTGTCTACCGCTGTCTCGTGTTACCGTTTCCCAGCTTCTTCATTACTAACAAGCGTACAACTTGTTGTGCCGTATCTGTTCGCCACACACGTCGCCTCGCAATTTTAGGACGAGCGGTAAATCGCTCCACAGTACTTCGGCCGCCAGGGGCGCCTGCAGTCTCGGTACCTCTTTGCCTGCTTCGTGCGCCATCCATTAGGAAGAAAGGGGCTAGCCTAGATATGCCGACGCACCACATCAACGGCAGACAGTACGGGAGTTCCAGTCAGTAAGAAGCAGAACCACGAGTACGACAGTACTACTGAGAAGAGCCAGCAGTTACATAGCCAAAACAGTTTATTATTACATAAGTGGTACCATCAGTAGCACATCAAAGTTAAGTATTTCATCTAATAAATAGTTCATGTGGACTAATCAATTCTTTTAGTTACAGATCTTGCTTTTCATGGTCGACTTCCTTCTGCTACAGCATCCCAAAGACACAACACAACTTACACTTACTGCGCTACTTACTTAAATTCTTTATATCCTGCAACGAAACAAGGAGAGCGAGCTTGAATAAAGTCATGTTGAGGGTTTTGTTTACTTTACTTGTCAAATTCTTGTTAAGCTTATGGGACTTAACTGCGGGGTCATCAGTCCCTAAACTTACAAACTACTTATATACTAACTTATACTAAACAAACATCCATGCTCGAGGGGAGATTCGAACCCCTGAGTGGGAACGGCCTTTCGCATCGGAGCATAGCGCCTCAATGCGCTCGGCCGCTCCGCCGCGGCTTTACTTGTCGATCAGGTGTGTCTGCTGTATCGTAATTACACTGTCTGATGACAGAACGTGCCATGTATCAACGACAGAGCCATACATTACTCAAGTGCTGTTCAGAGAAGTACAGTTTTAATACAATGGAACGGTAACGGTACATTTTAGCATAACTCACTGACTTGCACCTTACATACGAGGTAGTACGCTGCATTGATCTCGTTGCCGAAAGGCGTATAAGGAGTGATTTCCTAACAGGCATCATCCGTCATCTAAAGTCCCTTGTGTATGAGACCTCAGTGGAAACGCAGATGGAATTAGTTGCCAGAATTGTAGGCAGTTGCCAAAATTGAAGTGCCAGTACTGAATGGTTGCTTGCCTCAACCATTTAAATCAATAAACTGGAATTGTAGCTGCTTGTGACTAGATTCTAAACTCACCAGGGTATTTGTCAGAGTGCGTTAGAACATAGTTCGCCGATGTCATGTTTGCACTGAGGTTGATGGCCCTCAGCTTCAGCATATTTGTAAAATACAGTGGAAATGTTACGTTCATTATCTCAGTAATAGTATTTGCAGTCAATAATAACTAGTGTAAATAAAAAAACGTACTCCGTAACGTGATTGTATTCCTATTATCTCCTTAAGCCGGCTTCTCTGATCCCAGGCTCCCTACCTCAAATAGTTCAGTGGGGCATCCTGTACGTCCTTTTAAAATTTTGCACACTCTTACGGAAACAGCCTGGAGATAATTCAGGCGAAGACAGCCAGTTATCCCTTCAGTGAGGATGCACAGAATACATCGACGAAAGTTGGATAAAACCCTCGAATAAAGGGGATAGTGACTATGCGGGAGCTACACCAGTAGTGAATGGACAAGTTGAGAATTTTGCTCTGATAGGAGGCGAACTACTGTTCTGTGTGTAGTGCTAACCACTGTGTCGGGGTCAGCGCAACTGCCTACCGTAGTGAGCAGTATACAGAGATCCGATTGTGGTTCAGCAAAATTTTCGTCTTTCCCTATTGGTGTAATTTAGTGCACATATGCACGTCTTTAATTCTTCTTTGTCTTGAAAGTCTATTGGTTGAATGATACTATTTCTTAATTATAAAATACGAACAATAGACACAAGCTACGCCCTTTGGAGTACGAGTAGAAGTAGACAGTGTGTCCTAGTTCTGTTAGGATTGTGAAATTCTATACTTCAAAGCAATCTCTTAGCGAGATGCGGCGTTACGATTGTAGAAGTTTCAAGAAGATCAAAGCGCTAGCATCGCTGCACCATGCGTCCTCGTAGTGTGTTAACTCGTCGAAAAATGGCAAAATCAAGTTTTATTTGAAGCTAGGCAAATCAGCAAGTGAATTATTTGATATGACTAAAAGTAATTAATTAAATCGCCCATATGTTTTTTCAGTGTATTCTCTGAACCGTCTAGGGTCTTCCCTCTGTTAGTTTGTTTTCCCGCTTTTCCGGTTACCTTTGCTGTGGCGCTTTTCTGTACCTTTTCTTGTCCCTTTGGGTTTTCCCTATTTATCTAAACCACGCCGTATTAAAGTAAACAAAAAGAATATTCAATAGGTCAAGCTATTCCTGAGTTTTAGCGAGAGTCATAAATTGTTTTGCTTGTGGAAAACTTCGAAAAAGGAAGTGACAGCCTAGTTTATGCAATTTATTTAAAAGTCCTTTATTTATTGATTACCGGTTTCAGTGAGCAATTGATCATTTTCAGATCAGTGTACAAAATTTTTTTCAAAGGAGGTACATTTGTGGTCAACCACTTGTACATCTTTGTTAAATACATGACTAAGAAAGATTGCATGCAAACAATGCACAAAGACATTAAGAACATAGTTGGTGGGTGCTTATAAGGTTCTCATGTACAGTCCTTGAACTGTTATGAGTTGTACTGAGTCAAGAAGTGAACATGAGAGCCTTATACACACCAACTATGTTTATAATAACTTTGTGCAGTGTTTGTGTGCAATCTTTTTTAGTCACGTATTTTAGAACGATGTAACAGTGCTTAGCCACAAATGTACCTCCTATGAAAAAATGTTTTGTACACTCATCTGAAGATGATGACTTGTTCACTGAAAGCGACAATCGCTAAACAAAGATCTTTTAAACAAATTTCGATCCATGATGTCACTTCCGTTTGGGATTTTTCATCAAATTTCTGAGATAGCTCTCCTAATACTGCAATGGTGGGTAATTTTAATTTGTGTGTCGAAAGATTTTGCGTGAGATTTACTTTTTGCTGAACTTCGCCCTTCAGTGTGACAATCGTTATTGTCCAGCTCATCATATCATGTGAAGAGACATAGTGATGTGTATATTATATCACTTTGTCGTATTCAGAACGTTATGACACACAAGACAGTGAGGCAGTTCATCTTTCTCAAGAAACAAAAACTTTTCCAATTTGTCAAAAATGTGAACAGGCTACGTCTAGAACTCGTTGTCACTACATCCATTATTAAGAACAACACTAACCTAAGTGCTATGATGTCACTATACGAGAGCCCGTAGCCAATGAGAAAAACTGGCCTAGGTGCATTTGCCTGGTCACAGAATCAGTAGGCTGTGGCCGAATAGCCAGCCAGTCAGCTAGAAATCTCCACATCATGCGGTCAGAGTAATGCTGAGCCAACATGATCACCAGCTGACTGGCTGGTTGCTATGATCCAGTAGGCTGTGCCCCAGTGGCCAACCAGTCAGATAGTGATCACCATGTCACCACTACTGTGACTACGTGATCTGGGCATTCCTAGTTGACGAGTTGGCTGCTGGGGTACAGTGTACTGTCTCATAGCGACCAGCCAGTCAGCTTGTCATCACATTGGCTCAACACTACTCTGACCACATGACCCGGCTGTTGCTAGCTGAATGGCTGGGCGCTGGGACACAGCCTACTGATTCTGACCATGTGACCTGGCTTACACGCACAGCCCAGTGTTTCTCGTTGGCCACGGCCTCCCGTACATCGCAGCACTTAGGCTAGTGTTGTTCTTAACAGAGGATGTAGTGACAATGAGTTCTAGACACCGCCTGTTGCCATTTTCGACAAGTTGGAAAGGTTTTTGTTTCTTGAGAAAGATGAATTGCCTCACTGTGTTGTGTGTCATAAAGTTGTGAATATGACGAAGTGATATAATATACAGCATCACCGCATGATCTGGTGTATGCACCTGGGCCTGTCTTTAATCCGTTTCAGGCCCTGAAATTGTGCATTTCTCTTTTTGCTCGCTTAATTTCTGTGTGATTCACGCTACAAAGGTCGGGCTTGCACCATACGATCGTGATTGTACTGTGGTAATATGCACAATGTGTTTTAGTTTCATGTTCCAACACTGTGTGACACCAGCAGTTGGCAAACTTCCAGTACACTTACAATGGCGGCAAGAAGGAAATGTTGACAAGGTCTTGATGTCCTTGTTTTGACATGTGAAGCTGTCATATATGACAGCCAGTTGATATTATATGAACCTGATATGTTATTATGTCATTTCTTTCAAAACCATGTTATTGTAAGATGATGCAGATCATAAAAATTTGTAGTGAAGTCCCAAAACAGACAACTATGTGGGTAGAAAATTTTTGAAAATAAATGTATTTTCTTCTTCTTTTTTTTAATGAATAACTGTATGTATTTTTATCTTAAACGTATTTGTCTTTATTAATGTCACATCACCTACAAACTTGGGTCAGAAAGGATTATGTTGTCGTCGACGAAAGCAATGTAGAGCTCGTGATAGAAGTCGTGGTTTGCATGCAGAAACGCTTTCATGACTAGTGCACTATGTGTGTCCATTCCTTTGTTTTACAAGGGCAGCCGCCTCAGTCGCGTGTTACTTACTGGTCACAGGGCGCAGTTAATTGATTTAAAATATCTTCAATGGTTGAGGCAAGCAACCATTCAAAATTGGCACTTCAATTCTGGCAACTATCTACAATTCTGGCAACTAATTCCATCTACGTAATTACTGAGGTCACATATACAAGTGACTTTAGATGACATATGATGCCTGTTAGGAAATCACTCCTTATACGCCTTTCAGCAACGAGAGCATTGCAGTGTACTACCCTGTATGTATGGTGCAAGTCAGTGAGTTATGCGAAAATGTACCGTGACCACTCCACTGTATTGTACTGTACTTATCTGACTAGCACTTGATACAGGGCACGTTCTGTCATCAGACAGTGTAATTACGATAAAACAGAGACACCTGATCGACAAGTAAAGCCGCGGCGGAGCGGCCGAGCGCATTGAGGCGCTATGTTCCGATGCGCCCCCCCCCTCGAGGGTTCGAATACCCCTCGAGCAGGGATATTTGTGTTGTCTTAAGTAAGTTCATAAGTAGTTCGTAAGTTTAAGGACTGATGAGCCCGCAGTTAAGTCCCATAAGCCTAACAACAACTTCACAAGTAAAGTAAACAAAACCTACAACATGACTTCCCAGTAGTCAAGCTCGCTCTCCTTGTTTCCTTGCAGGATATAAAGCATGCACAATTAAGTAAGTTGTGTTGTGTCTTTGGAATGTTGTAGTAGAAGGAGGTGGACCGTGAAGAGCAAGGATGTGAACAGGTCTGCAACTAAAAGAACTGATTAGTCCACATGAACTACTTAACTTTGATGTGCTACTGATGGTACCACTGACAGATGAAGTGCACGGCTCGGCAGGAAACGTATAACTGAGCTGGTCATCCCTCCAAAACAAAGGAATCGACTTCTTACATGAGCTCTAACAGCAGTACGTACGTGCAGAAAAATCTTTGTAGGTGGCCTACCCCACAGCGCCTGCTGTGCGGGCACAGACAAATATATACAGACGGGAAACCTCCGTAAGGGCCCGCGATCCGCCTGACTCCTGCTGGCATCTTACGGAACTACGAGGGGAGCGTAGGACAGTGGTTTAGGGCTGACTGCTTCTCTGTATATGTTACTCTGTGGTGCGGGCGAGCCCGCGAGCGCCCACAGACGCCACGCCCTATGGGGCCAGCTTGGAACAGCCCGAACAGCGTCATGTAAGAAGGCGCTTCCGCACACAGAGGCGGGGTGATAGGGGAGGTATGGAGGGGACGAGCTACGGCCGATCGCCAACAGTTGAGCCCGCAGCCAGCCACGCGCCTAGAGAATGAAGATTATTGGCTGCCAGTGCGGTAACGGAGGGGGATGCGCAGAACGGCTGAAAAGTGGGGCGCCTTCGTGCGTGACGCAGACTATAGGCGAGAGGGCAGGGCGGCAGCGGCGTTACCTGAAGAGCGGCGCGGCGGGCCCGTCCTTGCTGGCGGCGGCGTTGAGGGAGAGCCTGGCGAAGGGCAGGTGCTTGTGGAAGGAGCCGAGGAGGCCGCCGTTCTGCTGGTGCTGGCCCGAGGCGGTGGGCGAGGCGGGCTGCGGCTCGGCGGGGTCGGCGGCGGCGGCGTCCAGGGACATGCGCACCGCGACGGCGGCCGCGGGCGACACCGTGCTCGACAGCAGGTGCTCCCACGGCGCCGACAGCGCCGGCCGCTCCTCGTCCTCCATGCGCTCGCTCGGCGGCACCGCGCCTCACGCCTCACGACGCGACATCACAGCACCGCACACGTCCGCGATCACTGCTGTACACCTCACACGCCACCAGGCCGAGATCGACACGACACACTCTTTCCTGTGCACACACGCAGTCGATCGTCTCTTGTCAACCCGCGAACACAGGGGGACGTTACACCGTTCACTGACGAGGGCACTGCTGTTTCAGATACCTCACCGTCCGACAAAGGGAAACTCGCGAATCAACTGCTCAGTTGAGACTGGCCTTGAGCGAAGCAATTCTTCCGAATAATCCAGAACACTCCTGAACTTCAGCAGAACCTGAAAAGAAAAACAGAGAAAGGTAGATATTAATTTCTCGCAGTAATTCGACACAGTTGTCACCAAGAAAGCGACTGGGATTTATTGGAAAAAAACCGTAAACACCATACATCAAGGTCATGCCACAGTAAGTAGTTACGTAATTTATTCTTTTATATAACACGTTTGGACGAACTAAGTGCCCTCATTTTCAAATTTATGGATTGAGTATTGTATAAATAGCTTTGTAGTCATCAGTTCCTGAACTTACAAACTACTTGTTGTTGTTGTTGTTGTGGTCTTCAGTCCAGAGAGTGATTTGATGCAGCTCTCCACAATACCCTATCCTGAGCAAGCCTCTTCAACTCCTCATAAGAATGGCAACCTACATCTGTTTGTTGTTGTTGTTTGGATGTTTTAGGGGGACAAAACTATGGAGGACATCAGTCCCCCACATCTGTCTGAATCTGCTTATTGTATCCATATCTTGGTCTTCCTCTGCGGTTTTTACCCCACACACTTCTCACAATTCCATGATGTCTAAGAATGTGTCCTACCAATCTATCCCTTCTTGTGGTCAAGGTATGCCAAAAATTCCTTTTCTCCCCAATTCTGTTCAGTACCTCCTCATTAGTTACGCGATCCACCCACCTAATCTTCAGCATTCTTCTGTAGCACCACATTTCAAAAGCTTCTATCCTCTTCCTGTCCGCACTGTTTATCGGCCATGTTTCATTCCCATACAAGGCAACACTCCACATAAATTCCTTCAGAAAGGACTTCCTTAGGCTTAAATCAATATTCAATATTAACAAATTTCTGTTTTTCAAGAACGAAGTCTGCATTTTATATCATCTGTACTGCGACCATCATTTGTTATTTTACTGCCCAAGTAACAAAACTCATCTCACTCCTTTATTGTTCCGTTCCTAATCTAATTCTTTCAGCATCGCCTGATTTTCTAAGACTGCATTCCATTACCCTTGTTTTGCTCTTGTTAATATTCATCTCATATGCTCCTTTCAACACACCGTCCATCCTGTTCAACTGCTCTTCCAGGTCCTTTGCTGTCTCTGAAAGAATTACTATGCCGTCTGCAAAACGCAATGTTTTTATTTCTTCGCCCTGAACTTTAATTTCTTCCCCAAATATAATCTTACACTAAAGACAACACAAACATCCATGCCCGAGGGAGGATTCTAAGCCCCGACGGGGAACGACGTCGCGCATCCGAGCATGGCGCCTCAATGCGCTCGGCCACTCCATCACGGCCTAATATCTTTGCTGTTCAATCTTCCAGGTTGTATCGTCGCTGTCGAAGAAACACTCTTCCTCCTAACGTTTCGTCCAGAGCTGCGCTGGACATCTTCAGAGATGCTTCTGGTAGCGGTTAGTCTTGTGGTGGCACGGCAAGACGGAGAACGGCAGCGCCCATTGTAGCATAGCGCCTCAATGCGCTCAATGCCGCGGCGGAAATGTCTCTTCAACCACGACCATACAACCCGGAATGTTCAACAGCAACTATTTTAGCCAGTCGTGAAAGTCGTCAATGCTAATATATTATTAATTATTGATCAAGCAGCAAATGTGAGCCATGAGGATTCCTTCATGTACCTTTGCTTCCATTCCTGATCTACTGTGATTCATAATATACTAGGATTATGTTAAGCCAGTATTAATACAATATTCCATTACTGTATTTGAAAATAATGATGTACAGCACCGAAACTTGTCATGGAAAAGAGTAAATTAGATTATTAGTGGCTGTGGCATGACCACTACGTCTGATGTCAAATATTTTTTTTACGTAATAATTTTACTATTACCTGACATTTCAGGAAAGAAGAGATCTAACTGAATTCAACAACAACTCTCAAAATGAATGCAGCCAAACATCACACCGATTTCAATGAACTAATCATCTTCTTCAGATCAGCATTCTCTACAAAATATCGGCCATTGGCTTGCACATGTTTGGAGTAAAGATAAATACTTACGTGCAAAACAATGCACGAAGTCATAATTTTCTTCTATCACTTCCTGTAATGTTTGCACATTGTAACGTTATTCCAATTGAGAATTCTGGGGTCTGTTCTTTCCGACTTGTAATGTTCAAATTGTCATATTCAAACAACAAAACTTTTTCCTATTTTAATGTTTAATATACATTTAACTTTTTATATACTGCTCTCATGAATGAAATAGTTCAAGATACTATGTTTGTGAAAGAATGATTCCAAACTGGCCATTTCATTTACCGAAACCGTCTTCAGTAAAGATATGTCATTGCGATCGTTGCCTAATCAAGTTTTCAAATAAGAAAACTGCAGTAATAACATTATATCGATGAAGTTGAACAGCAACCTCGTAAGTCAAAAAAATTCTGTTTTACATAAGAGTGAAATAAGTATTAACATTTTACAGTTGCCTCGATAGCAAATAAAAAAAAATTATTATCACTATAAATTATTTAATTAATAAAATATTCCATGAAAAATTCTGGAAAATAATTTTCAAGCCATAAATTAAATAAAAATTGTCAACGATGTGTTTATATGAACAAACTGATATACGAGGTTGTAGTTCAACACCATCGATATGATCATACTCCAAACGAGCATAACTGACATTATAGCTCGTTTGGAGTGAGATCATATAATTTTATTACTGCATATATGAGGGTTAGAGCTTAAATAGTTACAAAAGCGTTACATGTTTGCACCTGTTACTGTCCTTCAAAGTAGTCATCATATATTACAGACTACATAAAATACTCTGCTCAAAACATTAGACCATCAGGTCAGGTAACATACACAGTACACATATGGTAATGCGTATTTTATTCAGATATTGGGTACGCTTGTAATTTGTGTATGATACCGTACGATATATTGCTCTCTCGACTCTCACTTGAGGTTTACATGGCGCTTACGTAGAGCGGGGCACCATAGGGCTTCCATAATAGTGAACAAGTCATTCTATGGTTTGTGATCCTCTCGGCCGGCCAATACTGTTGCATACCTGTGTGGCATGGACGGTATAACGTTATCACTCAGCTGTTGCGGGATAGTTGGCCATTCTTCCATGACTGCAATATCCACCTCTCCCTCGTCTCTGATGAACCTCTTCGTCTAGTGGGCCCTATTATTTAAGAAGCCTTCGGGCCACTCACTTATCTGGGACCGATGCTCCTTTGTTAGCAGTCTGCAGTGTTGCACCGAGTCAAAAGCATTTCTGAGGTCAAGGACTATGCAGTCTGCTTCATCCATGGCTCGCGACAAAAGGGCAAGCTGAGTTTCACACGGGCGATGCTTTCTGAAGCTGTGCTGACGTAAGGTGAGACGCTTTTCTGTCTCAAGGAAATTTATTATGTTAGAGCTCAGATCATGTTCAAGAATTCTGCAACAAACTGATATTACATACATCAGTCTGAAGAATGCAAGCTAAGAAAGGGTATATTACAATAGAATACTCTTTATTGGATTCGATCCTGACCTGGGAACTTAATTGTTTTTTGCTCTCTAAGGTGCTTCTCTGCACGAGGGGTGCCTATTACTGTACCCTCCATTCGGGAGTCCGTGCGATGGTTAAACGACAGTATGTTTGTTTGGTTCTCTAGTGTGAACGATTTCTTTAATGTGAAATTTAAAATTTTAACTTCCTTTTTCTGTCTTCTATCTCTACCCGAAACTGATCAACAAGTGAACGGGTGGAGGCCTTCCATCCGCTCATTGATTTTTCACAGGACTACGGGCATTTTTTCCATCCTTAATCAGATTAGTCGCACATACTTCTCCAGCGCATGATTTACAACCCATTTAAACTTCAGTCATACAACAAAATTCAGTGAATGAAGTTAGAATGGATGCATCGTGCAACATAGGCGAATCTGAACGCTGCACCTGCGAAGCAGCTGATGTTCACAGCCTGCACCCCACCGTGGTTCAATTGAGCAGTGTGTGTGTTGCGCCTTAGACCTGCTGGACGAAGTGTTTTTTTAGTGGGCTGGTTCTTAACTGAGAACAGGATAATGAACGAACAAAAGATCAATAATACGTAATATTCTTCTAGTTTTTTCCTGCCGGATAAATACGTCACCTGGCCGCCATTCTCAGGTGACAGTGCTGGTACACCGACTCGCCGAGTCTGAGTACAAGCCGCGGATTTTGTGCAGGAAACCAGAGAAGAATATTATCTATCTTTACGCCGGGAATGCCTACGTAGTCACGAGCAAAGGCTCAATTTAAAATTTTGTTTTAGGTTTTACGGGGCACCTAAAGAAACGCATACAATACTGGTGCGTGTTTTCGGAGATCAAGCACTGCCCATGACGTGTGAGCACGAGTGTTTCTCTCGTTTTCGAGAAGGCCAGACAATCGGCGACAACCGTCAGTGACGAAAACATTGAGAAAGAGAGGGCATTAATCTCGAACGATCGTCGATTAATTGGGCACAAGGTATCGGATTAACTGTAAATTAACTTTGGATCCGCTCGACAAATCCTTAGCCTGAAGTCAGGGGAAAAGGAAGACGTGTTGTCGTCTTTTGACACATCACTTGACTGCCGATCATTCAAGGAATTTCTACCTGAGGGAACGTCGTAGAATGTTTCAATGTACAGTGGCGTAGCTAAGTAGTTTGGCACCCGGTGCGGTGATCCAATTGTCACCCCCCCCCCCCCCTCAAACACCACCACCACTCTCGCCAGCCTTACAAAGAACGGAAAAAAAATCAAGAAGGGAGGAATAAATTTCTGATACACATAATGAAATGAGCAAAATAATAAGTTAATTAGTTTGTAAACAGTATGTTTGAAAGGAAATAAATAAAGCTAGTTTTTATAAATAACATAGTTTAATCGGTTATTAATCGAGCAGAACAAATAGCTAAAGACTGTATTAATGACTGATAACTTTCAAATGCAGTTTAGAATCTCACCCGTCTACCTTTCCCTGCAGAAAATTTTGAAATTGCATCCTCAAAGTCAGTAGTTTTAGCCACACTATTTTCAGTTGACAAAATTGCCAAATTAGAGAGTCTTGCTTGGCTCACAGCAGACTTAAGGTAATTCTTAATGAGTCTCAGCTTTGAGAAACTTCTCTCACAGGGCGCTACCGGAAAACACAAAGTTAAGAAAAATCGTAATGCCAAAGTGAGGTTCGGAACAGATTCAGAAATTTCATATTCAACAACAAACTGTAAAATGTCCATCCAAGAGATACTTCTTTTGGGACATTAGCAACCTGCAGAAATCTTCGCAGCCGTAGAATTTCTGCGTGGATACCATCTTCAGAAATCTCATCGTAATTATAAATTAAACATTTTACAATCATGGGGAGTTCCTTTTCTGAATTGGATTTCTGGGCTCTAAAACAGCAAAATGATCTATGTTTCGTGAATCAATTTCTTGTTGGAACTGTCGATGCACACTAACATTGACCTTCTCAGTTCCTGCTGCAAAATCAGCGTCTCGTCTGCAGTCTTTTCCCCAGGCACCAATTTCTTCTTCCTAATTTTTTTTTTTTTTTTTTTTTTTTTTTTTTTTTTTTTTTTTTTTTTTTTTTTGACAGGAGTACCCGCCTCGTCACAGTGTCCTTCGCAAATTGAAAAACTTCATCCACAAGCAAATAGAAATCTCCATATTGATTTATAGCAAACATTTCTTAGTTGTCTTTAGATTTTTAGGCAAATATTGCTTAAAAGAGCAATCTTTTTGAAATGCAAAAAGTTAGTAATCAGTTGTCTGTTGTATAGGAGAAAATGCTTTTATGAATTTTTTACGGAGGTCAGACATTCATGAACAGCAAACAGTAAGGAGATTTTGTGGTGTCGCACAAGTACAAAGTGCGCGCCACCTACTTTCGCCGCGCGCCGCCATGCATGCACGGCGCGGCGTTCTTCCGACGACAGCCACGAGCGCCCTCTGCTGGGACCCCGCTCGTGGCCACCACTGAAGAACACCGGCCACTTCGGACTGAGATAGCAACGAGTTAGGACCTTCGTAATCCGATAGGCACGAGTGAAGACTTTGCTATTGTACAGGCACTAGGCAGGCCTCTAACAACTATGTATCAACATTCTGCAGTACTATGTAAAAGTTAAGTATTGTTACATTCTGTGCAATATATCTCTTTCTAATTTACTCGAGTGTTTATAGTTTCTGGCTGCTCCCCTCCGTACCTGCACCGGCGTGCTGTCTTGTTACTGTGTCGGTCTCGTTCCACTCGGCCACCGACACCTACGACGAGGCTGGGACACAAAAGCGGCGACGAAGTTGGGACACAAAAGATTTGTTCTAGCCAGCCGCAGAGGCTGATCGGTCTGCGGCGCGCCAGTCACGTTCTGCACGGCCACTACGATCGGGGGTTCGAATCCCCCCTCGGGCATGGACATTTGTGCCGTCCTTAGTATTAGCTAGTTCATAAGTAGTTGGTAAGTTTAAGCACTGTTGACCCCGTAGTTAAACCCCATAAGCTCTACAAACATTTGAACATTTTGTTCTATTTGACGTCACAATTGCAACAAATAATAAACCCATATGGTATTTTTTTGTAATTTTCAACGATTTTTCTTACACACTATACCAGATCTTTCCAAACTCTTCCTAATAGCGACACCATTTCGAATATATAAAGTTTTACAAGAAACACGCTGATTTTAATTAGAAAGATTTATCTATATAAATGATACTTTGAAGGAATATTAATTTTCATGATTCACTTGTACTTAAAGTGCACACTGAACGAACTGAAGGATGTTTAGTATTTTTTTCACAATGTTCTGTCTTATTTTATCTTAAGATTTTGCTGTTGTTGCGACACCCTTAGTGGCACTACGCGACACCCCTGGGTGTCGTGACTTCCAGCTAGGAAAGCTCTGCACTGAACATTATAACGTACCACATTGATAGCCACGGTGGCAAACAGTTCTGGTTTTATGCTAGACTAGTTCATGCACGTTTGACCACTTGAACACCCTAGCCCAAAGTAAATTCGTGATATATAATTAATACGGCTGGTTTGGCTAAATGGCCGTTTATTTTAACGTTCAAATCACAAAAAGGAATACAGTGATCGTTTATACTCTAAAAGTGGCAGCAACATCTGAATAAGTATCGTAATCACTTTTGAAGCTGGGAGAAACATCTGATTCTCAAAAAAAATCATTAAAAAGAAAAAATTCAGGCATTTAGCATCAGCAGAAAAAACCCTTGTTATCTTTCTTAGTACTATGGAAAGAAAAAGTTGTATTAAAAAAAATTCATAAATAATTCAATTTACTTACGTGAAAATTAATAAATATTTCATTCGATCTTCTGAACGTTGCGGAAGAAAACTCTGGCGTCCGGTCACTCACGATAATAGACGAAGAATTGCAACAGCCCCGTCGGTTCAGACCATTGGTGTAGTAAAAAAAAAAGAAAAAAAAAAAAAAAAAAAAAAAAAAGAAACCTCTGGCAAGTTTTGTCACCCCTTTGGAGTTGGTACCCGGTGCGGTACTGGCAATGTATTGATGTATTTCATGCAACGTTGACGGAGAGTACCACCCCAATACGCACAACAAGGTTTCTGGTTTTTTGTTCACGACACCGCTCTTCCATACAGCCAACATTGTCAAACAGTTTATGGCAAAACAGGTGGTGGTGCAAGTTGAACATCCACTACACTCGCCGAATCTCAATCCCCCAGACTTCTTCCTATTCCCTCGACTCAAACTCACTTTGAAAGGAAAGAGATTTGACGATATTCCTGACATCCAAGTAACGATGCTTTTGAACACCATCCCAAAGGAGCACTTCGTGCCAAGATTCCAGGACATGTATAGCAGAGCTAAGCGGGGCATAGTACTGGGCGGTGACGACTGCAAAGGACAGTAACGTGACTGTAGTTCATAGTTCATTTACATTAATGCCACAGGACTATTCACCGAACTTTATTGTCAGAGGTTGTAATTCCTCTCCATCCACTGAACCGGAACTAAAAGATGTCCGTTCATTGTGTGAGTAGATCCCTAGTAATTGCATATCAAGTCTTTCTACCAGAACACTCTCCTGAACCAGAGCAATTGATTAACTCCAGGCCGAACTTAAAAACTGCAGTAAAAACAAGTCCTCTCGACAACGGTCTTTTTTAGTCACTGCAGCCAAAGGGCCATTCATTGAGACTTTCGGCTCGTGCAACAACCTGCAAGTGGAAACAGTTACACAAGACGGAGTCTGGTGCAATGACACACATCTATACAGATCATGAGATTGATAGAGGTGTTACATAAGTCCTCGCTGATACCACTGAAGCCCGCTAAGTGTGTTCTTCTGAACTCACTAAAACAAACAGCCTAATTCCAGGTCCTTTCTACGTCATCTGATTCCCTGATTTCCTTAAATCTATCTGTGTCAATAACCAAGACGAACCCTGCAAACAAGATGCATAAATTTCGATCTGTAGTAGTATAAGGCAGTGCTTTGTCGAGACAATATTGTAATTGTAATATTTCGTCTATTGTACTCCTTTCCTATCGCCGTCGTCTTAAAATGTTACCAATGATAAGGAAGGAAGGAAGCTTAGGGTTTAACGTCCCGTCGACAGCGTAGTCATTAGAGACGGAGCATACGCTCGGATTTTTGGGGAAGGATTAGGGAGGAAATTCGGCCGTGCCCTTGGAAAGGAACCATCCCAGCATTTGCCTGGAGTGTTTTAGGGAAATCACGGAAAACCTAAATCTGGATGGCCGGAGTTGGATTTGAACCAACGTCCTTCCGAATGCGAGTCCAGTGTGTTACCACTGCGCCACTTCGCTCGGTTTACCAATGTTCAAATGTTTGTTAAGCTTATGGGACTTAACTACGGGGTCATCAGTCCCTAAACTTACAAACTACTTATGAACTACTTACGAACTAGGACGGCACAAATATCCATGCCCGAGGGGGGATTCGAACCCCCGACCGTAGTGGCCGTGCTGACCATGACTGGAGCGCCTCAGTCACCTCGGCCACCGCGGCCGGCTCGGTTTACCAATGATAGCAGTATTAAGTACTCATAGATTAAATTGATAGCTTCATTACAAAGTAAGAAATAAAGAAAGAAAGAATGAATGAATGAAAGATTTTAATCTAGCCAGCGAAAAGTATTACCTGCAAAAGATATTTGAACCCAGTGAAACTTGACCGTCTACAACACTAAGGATGAATGCGCATATTGACCATATGCTTGAATGCATTTGAGGAAACTGCATACGACCCGGTCGGTTGCTGGACTATCGATCATGAAAGCAGCCCCGATTCTACCGGTGCGCGGTTACACCCCAGCTCGGCAGCAAGCGCTTGAATGCTACACCGGGGGCGACAAGAATCCTCCAGAGTGTGCAGGGCTCTCGTTCCCTGCAGGCCTGCCCCTCCCCAAGTAGCTGCGAGGTGGCGCCCTGCTTCTGTACTAGCCACGGCAATTTGTCATTTCTACTTCATCGCTAAATAGCTTGCAGTTAATACCACAGTGGTTCGTTAAAAATGCTTCAAGATCTTGCGAAACACAGCTTGCCCTTTATTCACATGAAGTTATAAGTGCCATCGGCAAGGGATCTCAAATCGAGTCCATATTTCTGGATTTCCGGAAGGCTTTTGACACTGTACCCCAGAAGCGGCTTCTAATGAAATTGGGTGCTTATGCAATATTTCCCCAATTGTGCGATTGGATTCACGATTTCATATCAGAAAGGACACAGTTCATTGTAATTGACGGTACGTCATCGAGTAAAACAGAAGTGATACCTGGCGTTCCCCAGGAAAGCGTTATAGGTCCCCTACTCTTCGTTGTGTTTATAAACGATTTAGGAGACAATCTGAATAGCTCCCTTAGACTGTTGGCGGATGATGCTGTCGTTTATGGGTTAGTGAAGTCAACAGTGGAGCAAAAGCAACTGCAAAGCGATTTAGACAAAATTTCTACATGGTGCGAAAATTGGCAATTGACACTAAATAAAGAAAAATGCGAAGTAACACACATGAACACTAAAAGAAATCCGCTGAACTTCAATTACGCGATAAATCAGTCAAACCTAAAGGTCGTAAATTCTACCAAATACCTAGGAGTTACAATTACGAACAACTTTGACTGGAGAGAACACATAGAAAATATTGTGGGGAAGGTGAACCAAAGGTTACGTTTCATTGGCAGAACGCTTCGAAGATGCACCAGCTCCACAAAATAGACTGCCTATATCACACTTGTGCTTCCTCTCATGGAGTACTGTTGTCCCTTGTGGGACCCTTACCAGGTGAGACTGACGGAGAATATTGAAAAGGTTCAGAGAAAGGCAGCTCGTATTGTTTTATCACGTAACAGGAGGGAAAGCGTCACGGAAATGTTGCACGAATTGGGGTGGAAATCATTAAAAGAAAGACGTTATTCTTTGCGGCATGATCTGTTTGCGAAGTTTCTGTCACAGAATTTTACTTCTGAATGTGAAAATATTTTGCTAGCACCCACTTACATAGGGAGACATAACCACCCCAATAACATAAGAGTAATCAGATCGAAAACGGAACGATTTAGGTGTTCTTTTTTCCCTCGCGCTATTAGAGAATGGAACGGTAGAGAAAGCCGGCCGCGGTGGCCGAGGTGACTGAGGCGCTCCAGTCACGGTCCGCATAGCCACTACGGTCGTGGGTTCGAATCCCCCCTCGGGCATGGATATTTGTGCCGTCCTTAGGATTCGCTAGTGCATAAGTAGTTTGTAAGTTTAGGGACTGATGACCCCGTAGTTAAGTCCCATAATCTATACAAACTTTTTTTTTTTTTTTTTTTTTTTTTTTTGAACGGTAGAGAAAAGTTAGCCGGCCGCGGTGGCCGAGGGGACTGAGGCGCTTCAGTCACGGTCTGCACGGCCACTACGGTCGGGGGTTCGAATCCCCCCTCGGGCATGGATATTTGTGCCGTCCTAGTTCGTAAGTAGTGTGTAAGTTTAGGGACTTGAAAATGTTCAAAATGTTCAAATGTTTGTATAGTCTATGGGACTTAACTACGGGGTCATCAGTCCCTAAACTTACAAACTACTTATGAACTAGGACGGCACAAATTTCCATGCCCGAGGGGGGATTCGAACCCCAGACAGTAGTGGCCGTGTAGACCGTGACTGGAGCGCCCCAGTCCCCTCGGCCACCGCGGCCGGCGTTTAGGGTCTGATGACCCCGTAGTTAAGTCCCATAAGCTTTACAAAGATTTGAAAATTTTGAAGAGGAAAGTTATGAAAGTGGTTAATGAACCCTCTGCCAGGCAGTTAAATGTGATTTGCAGATTATCTATGTAGGTGTAGATGTAGATGATGCTGTCGTTTATCGGTTAGTGAAGTCAACAGAGGATCAAAAGCAACTGCAAAGCGATTTAGACAAAATTTCTACATGTTGCAAAATTTGGCAATTGACACTAAATAAAGAAAAATGTGAAGTAATACACATAAGCACTAAAAGACTGAGCGACTAACAAACACTTTCCGTGATTTCCCCAAACAGTTCGGAGCAAGCACGACGTCATTTTTTTCACATAAGGACGATGTTTACTTGTCTGCCACTAGGAACCTCAGAGCTCCATCAGAAACAACTACAGGGTAGCCGAAACTTTAAACACTGAACTAACGTAGTAAAGGTGCCAGATGCAGAACAATCCACAGCGTATGTTTCCGAAGTGTCAGAGATTTACTTAAACGTATTTAGCTTACTGCAGCGCAAGTTGTTGACGGAACTGCAGTTATAAAGGGTCTGTAGAAGTTTTCAAAAAAAAGCTGGAGTGCCGGTAATTGGAGTGCATGATGTCACGTGGAGCAGAAAAGAAGTAAACTTAGCGGCTGCAGCAGACAGCTGACGGAGTGCGGATGTAAACAGCGGGCGGCGCGACCAGCTTCTGGGGCGGTGAGTCCCCGCCGTGTTTATTGTGGGAGGCGCGCACGTCGCCAATCACTCACAAACCTTTCCCGGAAGTAATCCGGCGCCGACGCCGACGCCAGGAGGAATGCCCTCTGCACTGCAAACACCGCGCCGCCTCGCCCTTGCCGTGGAACAGTGCGTCACTGACGCGAAGCTTCTCTCGCCGACCACCCGCTCAGCCAGAAGGCACGGTCGCGGTCTCCACTGTTACCAGTCGTACTCGCCGAGAGCTCAACCAACATTCCACAAAGGGAAATCTTAACAGGCGTCTTAGTAGCAAAGTATAGGTGACATCAAACAGAATCAGAAACTGTCACAATTTAAATTCGTCAACCCTGACTCGTGGCTTCCGTTCTGAGGAAGGCTGCAAATCTGTTAGTAGCGAAACCAAATTCTCAGGTGCTGGAGAGCCCTCGCAGTACGTCTAAACTGTCACCTGGGGTAGTAGATGCACTGATAATGGGAGAGCTGATAGGCACATTGGTGGAGTGCCGGACTATGTATTCAAAAGTTCTGGGTTCGATCCCCGCCAGGTTTTAGGATTTTTATCTGTCACTTCCCACTTCTTTCACCTCTGGCAATGTTGCTGATGCGAAAAATATGTAGTAGCACCGTGGTTCGGAACCCACGTTAACAACTGGATGGGTAAGTCACGGTCGGAGGAAAGTAACGGCATACCACCTCCAAACAGGACCATGTTAAGTAAAGCGCTAGACTGCTTTACCTACCTATTTATAGCTGCTAGAGTGCCATTTGTATGCACTCTTTAATGGAGAATATTTATGACCGTAACGCTCATTGTAAAGCAAAGCCGCGTGGCAGTGGCTTTGCCTAGCTACGGAGTGCGCGTCTGCTCTCCGACGGAGGTTCGAGTCTTCCCTCCGATATGAATGTGTGTGTGTGTGTGTGTGTGTGTGTGTGTGTTGTCCTTAGCATAAGTTAATTTTTATAAGAGTAGAGAAGGGTTCATACATCGCAAGAAAAATTTTCTTTCCCTCCAATTAAATTCGATGTGACATTAGCCAGTGAACGATGACCTGAAAAATGACGTCAGAACGACATTCACTTCTTCCTTCCATGTTACAGACGCCATCTTGATTTGCCGTATATTTCACAGTTTTGGTTACATAACTCGCAGAAAACTGTTTCAGGGCAACAGCGCTTTAATGCACAAAAATAGTAAACTCATCTTTGGCTCAATTTATTATAACAAAATGTGAATAAAATCATATGAATATTGAAAAACAAATCTGTGAGAACGGCATTATATAAAATACAAGAAATTCTACTGGCGGTAAGTAGTCATAGCGTAATGGGCAAAGTGGTGGACTACGAAAGAAGAGGTACTGCGTTCGAAACTCGTCCCATGCAAATATTTTCGTAAAATATTTTGTTGAAGTTATTCATCCACAACATTTTGTGTGTTATCCAGTACTCTGTGTTACTTGTGAGTGCTGTCTCAGCAGTTAGTAACATCGATCTGGTGATTTGTGTGTGACTGATAAACAGATAATGAAATTGCTGGTGTACGTCGTACGACCAGCAATGACTATGCTGTTCCTTCTCACAAATATTTGACCTTTGTTCCAAATATGTTGCGATTTACGAGAATATGGTTAAAGACAAAACTAATGGAACGTTTAAACTGTTGGTAAGTGATATGTGTATAAATGACGATTAGTTATTTGCAAGACAGAAAGATTTGGCTGCTTATTTCCGAACATATCGTTATTTCCGAGGGTATGGAAATGCCGATATTTCTTGTTTCTCCCCAATATTTTGATACTTAGTTTCAAATATGTCACGATTTCCGAGAGAGTGCTTACACCGATATTCCTTAATTGTCACCAATATTTGGTAGTTTATTTCTGAAAATGTCACGATTACAGAGTGTGTGGTTAACTAAGAGCCTAAGAGGATAATTTTAAATTCTTTTGGAAGTGTATACAGAATACTCAGAACAGCGTCGTCTGCTGTCATCTCTACATCCGTACTGCATGAACGTTTCAGATATTTTCCTCTGGGAAAGATGTTTTCGCTTGGATACCAGCGCACGCAGTCCCACGCTTGGTTCTCCCATCCTGCTCTTCTCCCGAAGCCCTTGCACGCCCGCCCCGTCGCTTCCTCTCCACACCCCATCCCAGCAGCGCCTCCCCCTCCTTCTCCATCCCTGCGGGGTCCCGTGTCTACATCTACATCTACATGGGATACTCTGCAAATCACATTTAAGTGCCTGGCAGAGGGTTCATCGAACCATTATACTATTTATCTCCCATTCCATTCTCGAATATCACGCGAGAAAAAAGAACACCAAAACCTGACCGTTCGAGCTCTGATTTCTCTTATTTTATTCTGATGATCCTTTTCTACCTATGTACGTGGGAGTCAACAATATATTTTCGCACTCGGAGGAGAATGTTGGCGATTGGAGTTACGTAAGTAGCCCACGCCACAGCGATAAGCACCGTTATTGTAATGTTTCCCATCCGATATTATTTCCGTCTCCCCTCTATCGTGACAATACGAAACGAGCTGCCCTTCTTTGAACTCTTTCGATGTGTTCCGTCAAACCCACCTGATAAGGATCCCACACTGGGCAGCAATACTCTAAAATAAAACGGATAAGCGTAGTGTATGCAGTTTCTTTAGTAGTTCTGTTGCATCTTTTAAAGGTTCTGCCAATACAACGCAGTCTCTGGTTCGCCCTTCCCACGACATTACCTACGTGTTCTTTCCAGTTTAAGCCTGAAGTAATAGTAATTCCTAAGTATTTTGTGGAGTTTACGGCCTTCACTTTTGATTGATGTATCTTGTAAACAAAGTTTAACGGATTTATCTTCGTACTCATGAGGACGACTTCACACTTCTCATTATTTAGAGTCAATTGCCAATTTTTACGCAATAGTGATATCTTATTCAGATCGTTCTGCAGTTGGTTTTGATCTTCAGATGATTTTACTAGACGGTAAATGACGGCGTCATATGCAAACAACCTAAGAGAGCTATTTCCTCTCCAGTTCCTTCTTTTCTTTGCTCGCTATTATTCCTCTTCGAACAGAAGGTAGTGCTATTTCTGCAAGGTAGTGAAGCTACTACATTTTTAAACATATCGTTATAATTCTGCCTGTGTTATTAAGAGCTGCCTGTGTCATGTTTGGCATAAGTAGAGTTATACCAAACGTGGCAGGCGTACTCTGCTTTAGAATAACTCGATGCCATTGCAGGTGTTCGGATGGTTTCAGGTCGGCTACCCCATTGTGAACCGGCCAGTTTTCTAAGGAGATTATTCCTCGTGGAAACTTGGTGTTCATGCCTGCTTCTTTTATGTACTAGATCTGTCGAGTGTTATTCTTAAGTATTTCGGATACCAAAGTGTTCCAGAAACATCATCGGAAAGTGCATTCGTCCAAGACACACACTGTCCCCATCCCAGAACTTAGCTACAACTGTCGTTCACCTTTTATGTTTGTGGAGGAAATGCTGACCAGCGATCGGAATGTTGTAAGACCTGTACTTTTGTTACTCTTGCAACAGAAAGATGATGTGTTGCTCCAACAAGATAATGGCCGCCCACACACTGCGCTTGAAACACAGCGTGTCTTCAAGACGTGCATCAAATTCCGTCCGGACGATCTCCGGCCTTGTCTCCAATCGATCACGCGTGGTACATTATGGGATGACCACTGACACTGCGGTTCGTCAAGCCACAACTCTTGCAGAACTACGTTTTAACAATAAATCATGACTGAATTGGAAAAGTTTAACAACGTTTCATAAATTTTATTTGGGCAGTGTATACATGATTTATTATTTCTTTATTTTTGTCGTCATCCAGAGATGATGTTGGCTGAAACTGGTTGAGAATGAATGAGCGTAACTACAGCTTTTGGGTTAAAATGCTTTTCTTCACATAGTTGACAACCATAAATAGTGATCAGGTCTTCTTTCTTTCTCTTCAGCCCTTTTCCCGCACCTGCAAGGTCGGCTTTGTTACTGCAGATTTGGCATGTTAGTATTGACGGGGTGGGCGGATGCCCTTCCTGCCGCCACCCCCTGCACCCTTGGAGGAAATTTGTACCCCAAATATCTCTGTATACTGTTATATGTGTGAAAGTGTAAAGAGTTACGAAATGTTTGCGAATCGTGTAACTGAGGCGGCTCTTGGGAACCAGCCCGGTATTCACCTAGGGGGATGTGGAAAACCGTCTAAAAATCACATCCAGTCTGGCCGGCACCCCGATCTCCTTCATTAATCCTCCGGGCGGATTCAAACCGGGGCCGGTATGCTTCCCCGTCTCGGAAAGCGGTGCGTTTTTTGTTTTTTTTTGTTTTTTTTTTTTTTTTTTTTCTCAAAAGGAAAGGAATCTAAAGTTCCACCGCCACATTGACCCTAATATAAAAAAAAAAAAAAAAAAAAAAAAAAAAAAAATCTCAACCTCTTCAGGCGTTGGCGCCTAACTAAAACTACCCCTGGAAACTAACAATATAAGGGAACAGAAAGAAAGAAAAGGAAGGGGAATGTGTGAGAGACAAAACAAAGAAATTTTCTTTATTCACATTACTATGGTTTCATTTCATTATTTTTATTTAATAGTTCTTGATGTTCGTTGTATAGTTCAGAAGATCTCGGTTCCCTGCGGCTAGTAAATTCAGTCACGGCTTCTCGTAGAATGTGCATTCCGTTGAACAGTTCAAGGAGGGACAGCAGTTCAAACATTTAAAATTCTTCTCTATTGACAGAACACATTCCAGCTGCGGGTGGAAGTTTGAAAAGTATTGTCTGTATTTAGGAATGCGTTAGACCACACGGCTAACCGAGCGGGTCATAATGAGTAATTAGGTAAAGGTTCTATAGTCTACAGAGTTCACAAAACAGCTTGCTTTCACACAAATGTACTTCTCGGCTCTCTGATCGTTAAAAGTGGGCACGGCGAGCGCTTTTGACTGTGACTCAGCCTTCAGTATGAGCGTGACTGATAGCCTTAAAGACAGCGAGGAGGCAGTGCGAGTCTGCGTCGGTAAATGGCGCAAAATATTGCTACAACAAATCTTCAGCGCCAAAAGCTAAAGAGCGGGCTGTCATTCTGTATTACTGCAGAACATATCTTTGTTCGGGGCCCAGAGGCAAGTCGCCAAAAAATCTACGAGCTGCCTTTTCCACTTACTTTTTTTTACAACGTTTTCAAGCGTCTGTGCGCAGTGCGTACCAGAGGCGCAGTCGGTCGCAAGCTTCCCTTATAAGGCCACCATATAGCTTGAAAAAATATTTTAAAAACTTCCGCTTCTGCTACTAGGCTGCCTGTTGACACCAAAGACGTCAACGACCGTGCTTTGCAACAAAAGTTAAAAAAGGGCCTTCGCATGCTGTCGTTCGTTACGTTCAGCTCCTCTGGCAGTAAACACGGAACATCATTCAATCAATAAAGCGTTTTCCTATCCAAGAAGCTAAACATAACTAAAACCTGTTAAAAAGCAAAGGAATGTCACTATGTTTCAAATACACAATTAGCGTCATTCAACTAAATCTAATGATAGTTTTTATTCGTAAATAAAAGATAGTGGCTCTTAATTCGGTCGCTGACAAGCTTCTAAAACTACTGCAAGCACTGACTGGAGCCATGTATTGGTCTTTTGGAGTACTACAAAACTAACAGCACGACGTATCGGTTATTTTGGTGTACTACGCTAGACTCCTAAAGTTTTAAATTACAATCTCTTTTTTTCTGATCCGGTTATTATGAAATGAAGCCTGTATGTTGCTCCAAAATTTTCTCAGTTCACCTGTCAGAACCCCGTAAATATTCATCTAGTATTGTAAATGAGTCATGGCGTTGTAGAAGAGGCAAGCTGCCGTGATAAAATGAATGGGTAGTGCTGCGAAAATGCTGGCTAGGTCGCTTTTTTATTTTATTTTGGCAGTCTTTAGGTTTCGGTAGCAACACTAAAATGGGCCTTTGCGATCGCCTTTTCACAGCCCGAAATTTAAATGAAAACAACGGTTTAACCGTTCATTTGACACGAACATTGAATAAACAACTTTACTCTTTAAAAAATGATAATAATAAAAGAAATATCTGGCATCGTTTCAGAGGTTGAAAGTAATGCATCAGCAATCCGAAGATTGGTTTAAACACCACAGTGCTTTACTAGGCATGGTCCTATTTGGAGGTGGTATGCCGTTGCCTTCCTCCGACCTTCGAACTGACTTACCCAACCGGTTATAGGTGGACCTACAGTTTAACGTGGGTTCGGATCCACGGCGCTACTCTACATTTTTCACACCAGCAACATCGCCAAAGATGAAAGAAATGGAAAGTGACAGATAAAAATCCTAGACCCTGACGGGGATCGAATCCACTACCTTTGGATTCATAGTATGGCACCCTACCACTGTGCTACCGAGCAACAGAGATATTTGCGATTTGACCCTGTCACTTGGTTTTAAGTAAACAGTGCAGACAAAGAAAATAACTACCATGGCAATATAGGTGATAATATTTTTCGGAAAGAATAATGAAAATATGTGACAGGTATTAAAATAATAGATTAAAGAGGTAAACGTTCAAAAATATATGTATGTTTGTCAAAGCTAAAGTAAAATATCAAATAATTTTGGCTCTTTTTTGAAATACGGTTAGAATATTACGTGTCGAGTGCATAGATGTTATCACAATAATCGTCCACAATTATTTTATTATTTATATTCTTATTATTTTTGTCCTAAATCTTTACAAAAATTCATAAAACTACACCAAAACCCAAAGTGAGCCGTAAAACTTGATTATTACGTGTCACACTTTATGTACAGTGTAACTTCAATGAAGTGTTTCGGATTCACCATTATCTCTTTTGTGACATAGCCACAGGTATGCAGATGGATTAAAAAGTTGTTAGCTACACACACATATGGAGAAATTTTAAATCCATGTATCTGCATACCTGTGGATGTGTACATATGTGTAACAACTTTTTAAACCTATTTATCCGTATACGTGTGGCTGAGTCACAGATAAATCTGGTGATAGACAATCCGAAACACGTCATTGAAGTCAAACTGAACATAAAATGTGTCCTGTAAGAAATAAAAAAAAGCGACCCAGCCAGCTTTTCGGCAGTACTGCCCATCCATTCATCTAGTAGTTTTGCTGTTTAGCGTATTTAAACAAAGGAGACATTTAACGTAGAGTTTCATGGCCGGTTGTTGAATTATTGCCAATATTAGCTTATTCATGATAAAGATGTGGTCCATGGCATAGTGATCTGCCTTACGTTTTGTCTTCCACGTCTTCGGAGGTTTTACAGGCAGTAAAACGGTAGTTCAGTCGGCTCAGCAAGACGCACTGTTTTTGCGTATCTACGCAGTGGTCGCTTCGTGACCTTCCAGGATGTTGCGCTCTATTTGTCCCTTTTCCAGAGTAGTCGCTTTTTATCTGAAGACTGTCTTTAAACGATCGAATTCGTCCTCAAGTTTTATGTTTCACAGATACTTCTGGTCCGATACGCCAATGTTTTTTATTACAGTTCTTTTCTGCTTCGGATAGCCTTCAGAAGAAACTCTACGCCGGCCGCGGTGGCCGAGTGGTCCGCGGCGCGCCAGTCACAGTCTGCACGGTCACTGCGGTCGGGGGTTCGAATCCCCCCTCGGGCATGGATATTTGTGCCGTCTTTAGTATAAGGTAGTTCATAAGTAGTTTGTAAGTTTAGGGACTGATGACCCCGCATTTAAGTCCCATAAGCTCTACAAACATTTGAACATTTTTTTGAAACGGCTACTCTGAAAAAGAGGTAAATGGAGCGCTTCACCCCAGAAGGTCTAAATTTTCCAATGAAAACTAACCTAATAAAGGGTGCAAAAACCAGCCAGCGTTACATCCCGCACCCGTATCTTCGATACAGAGTCGACTTTAGGCTGTGGTCACCGTCGTCAGACGCCGTCGATCGAGTTCGACTAAAAACATCGACCGACGGCGTGGTCACACTGCATCCGATAGATTAGATTAGTACTTGATTATATTAGTACTTGATCCTACTTAAATAATTTAACAGGCTACTTTCAATGTGTGGTGACTATTTCGAAAGAGAGTTAACTGTAATTCATCTGTGTTAATGTTACAGGACTATTCAACGAACTTTATTGTCAGAGGTTGTATTTCGTTAGCACCGTGGTCCATGCCTTGTATTTAATGGCGTTATCATTTATGTTAACTGCTGAAATGAGAAATAAAATGGGCAGATGTAAGAATCGGGAACAAAAAAGATTACGAAAGAGAGCCAGACAAGACAATGGCAGTTGACAGCGACGAATGTTTCGGGCGTGACATCGAGTGCTCTGACTGGAGGAAAGCACGTGAACTGCCAACTGGCGAGTAATTGTAATCGGACTGCAGCTGACAAGGAGGGGCATGTGAACCAAGGTCGTGTTACGGTAAATCGCTATATGTGTTTGACCGCGTGGTAGGGGCGGATGGAGGGTTCGATTTTGGAGGGGTCTCAGGTCACTGCTTGTGTTTTCGGTTGTTGTCATCACCCACCCACAACCTCCCCGAAAATATACCTGTTACATATCACATATCTGTTTGATTTTAATATCTGTAAAATATTTAATTTTTAATATAAATATTTTAAACTGATTATACGTAATATATGTGCCCTTTTAATGTACTACACATAGTAATAATAGCTATATTTGTTTACATCAGTAAATAGCACAATTCATAAGCGATATAACATAATCAATCAATTGAAATTTTGATTGTGTCCAGAATTTTGCGATATCGAAGTGTGCTCTCAGGGTTACAGGTAGCACTATGACACTGCTTTGTGCGCAAACTGCGGCCATACGAGTGTGTTAAGGAGAGGATGCTGATTACTTCAGTCTCCTGTATGGCATGTTGGAACAGGCGCTGGTATAAGCCAGGCTGTTGGAAAGGCTGCTCCGCGAGCAGGAGCGCACACGAGCGCTCACTGAGGTGGTGTGGCCAGCTGACTCCCCGCACGCCAGCTCTTGGCGGGCATCAGTAAACAGACGCGTTCATTTAGTCATCGTCCATGGCTAGTTGTGACAACAGCAAATATGTGTAGCCGCCACACGCTAGTGCCTACTTCTTTATAATAGCTGCAGCTCTTCAAGAACAGAGAATGATGCCCACAAATGTCTAATGTATGAAATTGCACAAAAATAATCGATCTACAGCGTTATTACAGAAAAAGGACAGCCCCGTTTTTTGTTTGTATGTCTCACATCCATACAATGTTTATGAGGATGCAAATCAGGGGTGTACATAAGGGGGGGGGGGCGAGGGGGAGAACTATTTTTTTGTCAGTCGTGCTAAAAATAATAAAAAAAAACGAAAATAATTTGTGTAATGAATACGAGAGTAAGATGTGTAAAAAGACGCGAAGAAAAAACTAACAACCATCATTCAATATGCGGGATGATAAAGAAACTATTCTGAACAATCAATTATTCAACACTGTTGCTGCACCAGCCGCCACCACCACCACCATCATGGAATGGAATGAAATGTATTCTCAATTAGATGTGTAAAAAGACGCGAAGAAAAAACTAACAACCATCATTCAATATGCGGGATGATAAAGAAACTATTCTGAACAATCAATTATTCAACACTGTTGCTGCACCAGCCGCCACCACCACCACCATCATGGAATGGAATGTATTCTCAACAAATACAGGAACAAACAAAATAAATAAATTACAAACGTATAGCTACACCCTTCTGCATTACTGAAGTGAGTCATGATCACTAAAAACACAAAAAATGTAAATTACAAGAAACAGAAATGGGATTTCATTAAAAAAAAAGTGAGATTTTTACCAAGGAATACTGTACAGGAAATGAAGCTACAAGGAATGAACTAGACATTAAATTGTGAAGTTCATTTAATCAACTAAGGCAACGAATTGGAATGTTTGAATTTTTATAAAGTCAAGGGACGAAACCGCTGAGGTAATCGGTCCCTCCCTAGACGTACAACCTGCTTAAGCTAACTTACGCCAAGGACAACACAAACATCCATGCCCAACGGAGAACTCAAACCTACGACGGGAGAGGCCGCGCAATCCGTGCCGTGGAACCCCAGACCAAGCGGCATCCAACTTCAAATGAAACAAATAATATAAATTTTATATTTTAGATATTTTCAATCACTTTACAAGGTATCATTTTTTTTTTTTTTTTTTTTTTTTTTTTTTTTTTTTTTTTTTTTTTTTTTTTTACTGAAGCTATAAGGTCTACATCTATGTACTACCACTAAAATCTTCTGAATATCGCTGAAACTACCTTACACAGACATGACTTCTTTATTCATTTAATATATAGCACTGGAATAAAACTGAAAACTGTCAGAAAGGAATTTCTATATAATGCTTATTTTGAATGGAAAAGAAACCCACTCCCACAATCATTAGGTTTATATTTAGTTTTAAGACTTACTAAGAACTTCCATAATGGCGTTCTGACAGAAGAATGTATGTGTGTGTTTGTGTGTGAGGAGGGGAGAGGGAGGGGCACCAGACGGTCTGCCGTGCAGCTAAACGTAAATAACTAACGAAAAATCTTAAAACCGCTAATTTGGAAGTAGTGAATTATTTCAAATATAGCCACACTAAAACAACGAACACGCCGGCCGGAGTGTCCGAGCGGTCTGCGGCGCGTCAGCAACGTTCTGCATGGCCACTACGGTCAGGGGTTCGAATCCCCCCCCCCCACGGGCATGGATATTTGTGCAGTCCTTAGTATTAGCAAGTTCATAATGTGAGTTTAGGGACTGATGACCCGCAGTTAAGTCGCATAAACTCTACAAACGTTTGAACAACCAACAATTAGCTAATCAAAAAGAAAAGTGTTCAAATTAACGACGAGGTTGCAGTAGCAGTTAATAAGTTTTTAAATGTAAGGCAGCTGAAGACAATTAACGGAATACAACAATAGAAATAAATCAAAATGAAATGTCTGTAGTAGTGATCCTTGCATATTAGATTACGGTTTTAAACGAAATTTCACTTACAATTTGTATTATCAGTATCTAATGCAGCAAATTTATTGTAAGTAAAAATCCGTGAGAACAGAGAGCATTACACACATATATTCTGTTAATTCACTGATGCAGTGTTCAGTACTTACGTTTTCGGACAACCAATCACGAAGGCCCTTTCCTCCGCGCGGCCTAAATTCTGTTTTCCACTATTTATTATCATTCGACGTCTCTCCCACGTGGACCTAGATGTCGTACGCTATAAATAATCTGAAGGACTCTACCCG
Source organism: Locusta migratoria (assembly GCA_026315105.1). Lineage (NCBI taxonomy): Eukaryota > Metazoa > Arthropoda > Insecta > Orthoptera > Acrididae > Locusta > Locusta migratoria. The sequence goes on from CM048745.1 coordinate 602,134,964, forward strand.
ACTGAACGTTTGCTTGTATTTGCTTAGTTTGTTTTGCACTTTCTTATAAATAAACCTATGACTTCTTTTGGGTTCTGTGTGTAACATATTTATTTATTATTCATTTCGTGGAAACAGTATTTAATTACTAAGTTTCGCTCGCACTTAAGTATTTTCGAGCTAATGTTTGTTGCGTTAGTTTTGCAAATCACATGCACTATCTTAGATATGACCACAAAGAAATAGTAGTTTGGATGTTCCATTACTCAGGAATAAATGAAATGGCAGTGGAAGGGATAAATTTTTGGAGGGACTTGTCATTTATTCACTGGCCGCCATGAAAAATGACAACTTCAAGTTATTTTCATATCCGTTAAAACTGGAAAAATAGTATTGCGGCTGATTGTAGTTTTACAGTTGTCGCGCGCGACCATTCTGCGCTTCAGTCGTGTCTTTAAAATGACAGCGGTTCCACTTTGCGTAATATTGGTTCCACAACACAAGGGATTCGCATTCGAGGGGACAGCGACTCACAAGCAGTCCTTCCAGTTTGGGGAAGTCAGTTCTGGATGGGACTTCGCAGGATTCTAGTACACCTAAAGGGTGTCCACTCGTAGAACCCCTAAGGCGCACTATCCAGAGAATTCCGAGAAAAAGGGCTGTAAAGTTTTAAACGGAGAACATATGCAACTGATCCACTAATCAAAGAAGCATGTATTTCAACGTGGGCTGGTAGCTCTGGTAGTAGTGTGGTAGCCTCTCATGTGGGCGGTCCAGGTTCGAACCTACATTTAAAAAAACGTGTTGTTTTTGTTACTTATTTGACTCTTCCTGACGTCTGCCTGTTTGCACGCATACAATAGGGAAGGCAAAAGGTATACTTTACTTTTCCATGAAGAAATCGGTTCCTAAAAATTACAGTGAATATTTATATCTTTCCACAGCTTACAATATCGCCGAATTTCGTAATAAAATTGTAATAATAAGAGAATGTAACGCTTTACTCTACCTACTCTAATAGTAAAATGCATTTGTAATTATTCGCCTGTAAACTAATTGTAATCCAAATGTAAATTAGATGCAGCCGTCATTTCATAAATAAATTAAAGCTATTCACTATGTAATTGATAATATTTTACATCATTAATTTTATTTAAAAAGTGCAATAATTTTAAAACAAATAATAAAATATCAGTTGCAGGAGGACCGAACCCTGTCCAGGCACATGACAGTCAAGGATGCTACGGCCCGAGCTATTTCACCATAACACTGCAAAAAGTCAATGACTTCTGTAATATATATATATATATATATATATATATATATATATATATATATATATATGAGTTGCGCTTAAACTTTAGAGACATTTTTCTCAGAATTTAAAGGGTAGTGTGCTTTACAACCTCTTATACGTGGACACCCATGAGGTATACTGCTAATATGCAAACTATCATCCCAAACTGTGTTTGCGAGACCGGAAGGTCTCCTTGCCAGATCTACCTCCGCCCATCCAGGCATAGTTCTTCTGTAATTTCTCTAAATCAGTCCAGGTAAATTCCTCAATCAGCATGTCCATGGATACTTTGCAAATCACAATGAAGTGAATGTCAGAAGGCTTACCGAACCGCTTTTATGATGTTTCTCTACAGTTTCATTCTCTAATAGCTCGTGGGAAAAGGAATACCTAAATCTTTCTGTTTTCGATCTGATTTCTCTTAATATAATGATCATGTCTCCCTACGTAGATGGGTGCTAACAATGCATGTTCGGGTTCGGAAGAGAAAATTGACGAAAGAAATTTCGCAAATAGATCTCGTCGCAACAAATAACGGCTTTCTTTTAACGATTTCCACCCCAACTCGTGAATCATTTCCGTGAAACTCTCTCCCCTATATCGTAATAATACAATACGTGCTACCCTTCTCTGAATTTTCTCCACGTCGTCCGTCAGTTCCACCTTCTGTGGATCCCACAACGCGCAGTAATACTCCAAAATAGGACGCACAAGTGTAGTGTAGGCAGTTTCTTTGATAGAACTGTTCCATCTTCTGTCTGCCAATGAAACGTAGCCTTTGGTTCGTCTTCCTTGCCATATTTTCCCTGTGTTATTTCCTATTTACGTTGTACGTTACTGTTATTCCTTGGTATTTAGTTGAACGGCCTGTAGATTTGTCTGGTATACCTTGACTGAAGGAAGGGGTCGCTTCGTAGGACACATTCTTAGACATCGAGGAATCGTAAATTTAGCATTGGAGGGAAGAGTGTGGGGTAAAAATCGCAGAGGGAGACCAAGAGACGCATATAGTAAGCAGATTCAAATGGATGTAGGGTGCCGTTCTTATGAGGAGATGAAAAGGCTTGCTCAGGATAGAGTAGGGAGGAGAGCTGCATCAAACCAGTCTCCGGACTGAAGACCACAACAACAACAGTAAAGTACACACAATATAAAGAACACAGAAAGGAAACAGTGCAACTTTCATAACGATGGACAACAATGTTTTGAAACACGTGACTGAAAGAAGTTTACTCGAAGTCGTAAGGCAGATTTCAATCCCCTAGCACCACAAAGCTCAATGAAGACATACGCAATACTGAATACACGCATGTTTATCTCAAAAACTATTGAGCATCAAGCTAAAATAGAAACAGGTTTCAATTAGCAAAATTTCATTCAAATCCATGTCCCTCCATTTCCTTTCTCCATTTATGAGATAACGATTTATGTGATATCCCGCACTAAATGTCAGACTGATTTCTCATCTGCACCTCAGAGAAACATCATAGACTTATAATTGAGAACCTCAAAACAAAATATAACCGTCTAATAGACAAATGACAAAGTGTCAGGTAAGTCCAGATAATAAATTGATTAATTGTGAAGAACAGGAATCTAACTCAGAGCTAAAGTAATGCGAAAAAAATCTTGACGCATTCGAAAGAAAGGAATAAAGAAGACTTCGCAAATAATCACAGGAGCAAATTAAGAATTTTTCTAGGCAATGTCAACTACGTTGATTAGTTTAAAATTCTGGGTCACTGATATTTCGTGACAATTTTTCACTCGAATTCAGAACCATGACTTTCTCGGTCAATGCTCTGAAACCGGTTCACGACCTGTCCACATTCATCGAGCATTTCCAGTGGAAGACAAAGTTCAGGATTCAACTCCCGCCCTGTTTTAATTGTGCATGGAGTTTCAGTCACATGCAAGTGTAGCGTGAATTGTCAATCTGTATAACAGCTGCCGATTCTTTACATACACATTCAAAATGTCTACCACGTAACTGGAGTTCACATGTTTGTAGACCTAAGGGACCAAATTAGTTTGGTCATCGACCTCTAGCCTTACAAACTTATCCTAAGGACAACACACACACGCACGCGCACGCGCGCGCGCGCGCGCCCTAAGGAGGACTCTAAACTCCAGCGGGAGCGACCGCAACATGATGCTCCAGAAAGCACGGCCATTTCCGCGTGTATTAACTGAAGTTCTAAATAGATACTTCATACGACTCTAGACGAAAAATTTTTTAGAACCATTACATCCTTGACGAAGCAGTGCACTTGAATAGTCTCTGTCATCAACCAAAATGAGTAACATCTTTGCATCACTCTCAAACCTCATATATAAAGTTTGTCGGATCCCAATATACGGACGTTTGTGCGATTTGGATAAATATAGAAAATTAAAAAATAGAAGGGAATCTTCAAAACCAATCTACGTTTACCAAAGCAAGAAATTTCACTGTTCTTTAACGCAAGTCTATGGTTTCATTTTTCATCATTTCGAAACTACAGAGATAGTTTAATTTTTAAAAAATATATAATTTCTATATGACGCTATAAATACAAAGGAACACTAAGCCTACCAGGACGAGAGAGTGTGAACTGAGTTGTAAACAGCTCTCTTCACTCGTACTGCACTGGAAGCAAAGAGACACGAATGCTGTAATTGGACATTGTGACTACCAACGTTACGTCATTCCTTAATAATTAATCAAAATTATTTTTAAAGGCAGTTAAATCGAAAAGTGGGCAAACTACTGCAAGTCGAGTTTATGCAGAGAATGAATAGGCATACAGATTCTCGAGAATGAGACACTGGAGACAACCAGGTCGTTATGAGAAAATGTTCTCCAACCACTTCTGATCGTTTAGCAATACAATCCTTCGCTTAACATCTGCAAGTAATTTCGAACATAGTGTAGTATTTGACTATAATTTGCTTATAAGGTTCACGTTTGTAATCAAACAGGGACAGTAATGTACCCTTTTTTGTTAGGAAACTTGACAATCTTTATTGTTTTCTATCTGGCATTATAAAATTCTCTGGTTGAGTCATGCTGGATGTCACGCAAACGAAAAGAAAAGGTCGTAGTGTGCGGAAAAACGAGACAAATTACAGTTTGAAAACAAATAAAAATAGACGTTAGGGGCGCAAGTATTGAATTGAGGGAGTGGATACGTTCCTTACACAAGAATATTAATGAAAAACCATTAAATATTAATCAGCACACTTTTCTTCCAAGTATTGCCTGGTCGTAATCGTAGCTTTGTATGATTGGAGAAAGGTTTTGACAGTGTTGTCTGAAATTGCGTTTTTCTTTGCCGTAGTACCGCATTCGTGGGGTTGGCGTGTTTGTTTTCGGAAGTGGCACATTAGTTGAGGAGTGGCTGGATCTCTTTCTTGTCTCCACCCCATTAACCCCTCCCCCAGGAGGAAATGTGTGTACCCCAACTGTCTGCATGTACATGTGAAAGTGGACCAAATATTTCTAAATGTTTCGAATCGTCTGAGGCGTAACTTTGGTACCAGCCCGGTATTCACTTAGTGGTGTATGGAAAACCGCGTAAAAACCCCAGCCAGGTGTCCCGCACACCGACCCGCCTCGTTAATCCTCCGGGCGGTTGCGAAGCGGCGCCGGCATGCCGCGCCTTAAACCGCGGCTCTAACCGGCCGGCTAATGTTATCTGGAATACAATGGAAATTCTAAAGGTAGTAGGGGTAAAATGTTCAAATGTTTGTAAAGCTTATGGGACTTAACTTCGGGGTCATCAGTCCCTAAACTTACAAACTACTTGTGAACTACCTTATACTAAGGACGGCACAAATATCCATGCCCGAGGGGGGATTCGAACATCCGACCGTAGTGGCCGTGCAGACCGTGACTGGAGCGCCTCAGTCCACTCGGCCACCGCGGCCGGCCGTAGGGGTAAGGTACATGCAGTGAAAGTTATAAGAAGCTTGTACAGAAACCAGAAGCTGTAAGAGTTCAAGGACATAAAAGGCAGACAGTGAAGTAGCAAGATAGGGTTGTAGCCTATTCCCGATATTATTTAACCTGAAAAATGACCAAGCACTAAACGAAGCCAAAGAAAAATTTGGAGAAATAATTAAAGTTCAGTGGGAATTAATTAAAAGTTTTGAGGTTCGCCAATGACATTACAATTGTGCCAAAGACAGTAAAGGACGAGGAAGGGTATGCAGTTGAGTTGAACTCAATCTTGTGGTGCTGACGGCATCTGATTAGGAACTGAGGCAATGAAAAATGCATATGAAAGAAGACAGGATATTAAATGTAGGCTGTGAAAGGCAAGAAAGCATTTCTGAAGAAGAGAGATGTGTTAAGAGCAGTATATATTTTAAGTGTTACGAAGTTCTTCTGTGTAACCGAGTAAGAAAGCGAAACTTTGACGGGAAGTAGTCCAGAGAAGTAGAGAAGAGAGCTTTTGAAACGTAGTGTTTCAGAAGAATACTGAAGAATAGATGGATAGGTCTTGTCATCAATGAGTTGGTGCTGAATATATTGGAGGAGAATGCAAATTTCTAGCATAACAAGTCTAAAAGAAGGAATTAGCCGTTAGAAACGTAGGAGGCAAAAAATATAAAAACAAATCGAGAACTCGCGATGGGTACCCGGTTTCTCCAGCTGGTCCTCAATTGGTGGGAGCAAAGAAAACATTTTTAGAAATACTGGGTGAAACCTCGTACTGATTTTAATACAAAATTATAAAAAAAGGAACTATAATGCCAAAAGATTCGTTGCTGTGATAAGTGAGAAAAGTCGTTCAAAATAAGTTACTTAGGAACAAGTCATGTTTTGAAGATTTTATTCTTCTGATAAAGGTATTCAAGATGAGCTCTTTACCACAGTTTTCGGTGCGAACTAGGACGGTTCAAAAATGTTCAAATGTTTGTTAAGCTTATGGGACTTAACTACGGGGTCATCAGTCCCTAAACTTACAAACTACTTATGAACTAACTAAGACTAAGGACGGCACAAATATCCATGCCCGAGGGGGGATTCGAACCCCCGACCGTAGTGGCCGTGCAGACCGTGACTGGAGCGCCTCAGTCTCCTCGGCCACCGCGGCCGGCACTAGGACGGTCATGAAACCTTTGCAATAATAATAAGAAGGAAGACACGCATACAGAAACACTTGCTTTGTTACGTTCACACACTTGTGACTTGGATTAAAACGTAGTGCGCATCTGGTACAGTCAACCCGTTAAGGTCAAGTGTAGTTAGAGGCAGTAAGAAAACTTCGTTTTTAACACGAGTGGCGTCTTGGCTTGCTAGTGACTGAACTCTCCAGACGAAAGAAGGAAACTAGTTGGTGATTCGATTTAGGAGCTTAAGACCGACAAGGAGGTAATTCATGGAACAATAGAACTGTTGAAAGCTTAGTGCAGTAAGCAGGTTGAAATGGATGTTGGTTGTGACATTCATTCGGAGCTGAAGTAGAGTGGAGAACTGTAGCAAAACTTCTTCGGATTAGTTAAATTTTACTAACGGCAGCGGTGACGTAGGGTGGTGATGTTGGCAACGAAATATTCGCGTTACGAAAGTAATCAACATGTACGTAATTACCCTGCAAATCATTACGAAAAGTTTCTGTTTTCGATCTGATTTCTCTTTTATTGCGATGATGGAGGTGGGTTCTAATAAAACTCTGTAACATTCTGCGAAAAAAGTTGGTGAAGGAAATTTTGCAAATAAATCTCGGCGAAAAGCAAAACGCCTTTCTTTTAATGATTTTCACTCCAACTCGTGCATCATTTCCGTGGCACTCTCTCCTCTATATCGCTATAATACAAAAGGAGCTGCCCTTCTCTGTATTTTCTGAATCAGTTTACGAATTACACAAAGGTACCTACAAGAACCTGTCGACCAATAGAGAAGGAGCAACATTGTTTATTTTTATATGTCAACCAGCACCTCCCAAAGATAATTTAATTTTAATATTTTTTATTGTTTTCATTTTTAAGCAGGTCGGCACCGGAAATTTGAAATAGTACACATGTAATAAATCACAACGTAGCTATAATTTGCCAAGCACAAGTGAACGTGACAATGGGTCACCGACGTAATGCAGCCACTGAGAACGTGTGCCAATGTTGCCAGCCTCTGAAGCTCAAACGTCCCATCCAGGAATTCAAAATGTCCCTTTTCAGCGTAAAGTGTCCCACGGCAAACAAAAACACGAGAGAAAAAAAAAACAGCCGACAGTTCCATACAGTGCTGCTTTTCCTGCGACAGACAAGGAAAAAAAAAAAAAAAAAAAAAAAAAAAAAAAAAAAAAAAAACATAGCTACTGCTTTTGTACAATGTGATTACGGACTGCTGTGACGTTTGTTTCGCCTTATTATCGCGGCATGTGCCAATCATACAGATGTTTTGTGTAAGCAAACCACAACAGACGAGCAATTAATAAAAAAAAATAAAAAAGGTACCGAAAAAATGTCCCATACTCATCTCACTTTTCGCAAAAAAAAAAAAAAAAAAAGAAAAAAGAAAAAAAATTATAAAATAAATAAAAAAACCTTTGTCCCTTTCTGAAAATATATTGTCAAAATGTTGCACACAAATCCCACATGATAGCAACACTGACGTGTGCAGCAGTTTTAATGCCACCGCGACCAGCTCTGATGCTGCGGGTATTGTTACTGCTATGCTGAAGTTAGGAGACGATTGTTCGTAATTGGGCGACCGGCTGCTTAGCAGGTCAGCGGCGGTACCGAGTGGAAGCTTATGAACGACAATAATGTTACTTTTAGTTCAATTTTTACACACAGTCTCGTGTTAATTAAACTTTAAAAAAGACTTTTGTCTTTGGGTGGTAACATAGGAGCTCCTTAATTATTTCACGGGCTGATTATATACGCTCCATTTCGACCACGTTGCTCCTCTTCCAAATTAGTGCGAACCTACTCATTTTATTTCTTATTCAATTGTTTTCTAAGCATAATTGGTTAAATTATAAAAAGTGTAAAAATAAATGATAGATTAATAAATGCAATAGGCTTTATTTATAAAAGAAAAAAATTAGCCACCCCCAGAACCAAATCCAGTCTGCGCCACTGCTGACAACAAAAGATTACTCCCTCGTTCTATGTTGCTGAGTTTTGAAACGACATTTCTCGCTATTTGCCAAGATGAGCACATCACACCGCCGCTCCGGACTGACGAGCACAACAATAACACCAGAGTTGTTGACGGTCCACTTGCCTGCAGATTTACGGTCCGTGTCCTGTTTCCGTCAGGGTGGGCAGAAGCTCGCGCAGGCACACTCGTGGGGTGGCTGTCTCACTCCTCGGGTTCAGCCGGTGAGCGGCGTGGTGTGCGTGGTAGCGAGTCGCCTCGGCAGTGGGCGGTCGTCGCTTGAGCCGGCGGTGGCTGCGAGGTCCGTGCGGGCGCGCTGCCCCCCTGCTACTGGCGGCCCCTGCAGCCGCTGCCGCCCCTCCCCCTCCCCCCCCCCCCCCCCTAGCAGCCGCAGCTGCAGCTGGCGCCGCCTCCAGCCTCCCGCCAGACGCTCCTCCAGCGTCGCTTAGTCACGCCGCACGCCGCACGTGCTCAGCTGAGACCACCGTGTTTCCAACGCACGCGCATCTCGTCCAACCGCACCACGGGCCAGTGGTGGATCCATTGGGGGAATCAAATACGTTTTATTTATTGATACGGAGCGGTTTCCGAGGGGACTGAGGCGCTCCAGTCACGGTTTGCACGGCCACTACGGTCGGCGCTCCAGTCACGGTCTGCACGGCCACTACGGTCGGGGGTTCGAATCCCCCCTCGGGCGTGGATATTTGTGCCGTCCTAGTTCGCAAGTAGTTCATAAGTAGTTTGTAAGTTTAGGGTCTGATGACACCGTAGTTAAGTCCCATAGACTTTACAAACATTTGAACTACGGTCGGAGATTCGAATGCCCCCTCGGGCATGGATATTTGTGCCGTCCTTAGTGTTAGGTAGTTCATAAGTAGTTTGTAAGTTTATGGACTGATGACCCCGCAGTTAAGACCCATAAGCTTAACAAACATTTGAGCATTTTGGAGAATCGAAAAAGTTTTATCTTTTGATACGGAGAATGTACAAAATTACAGGAGTAGTTATTTTTCGAAATAACCTCACTTATCCTTATACATCACTTTATCCACTTCAAATATCCTAGCCGCGGTGGAGTAACCCAGCGGTCTAAAGCGCCTCGCTGCGGAGCGCGCGGTTGCTCGCCGTGGAGGTTCGAGTCCTCCCTGGGGCATCAGTGTGTGTTTGTCCTTAGGTTAGTTTACCTAGGTTTCAAAAAAAATGTTCAAATGTTTGTATAGCTTATGGGACTTACCTACGGGGGACTGATGACGTTGTTTGGTCCCCAATAAACAACAACAACTTACCTACGGGGTCATCAGTCCCTATAGTCCAATCAATGAATGCATTGTAGAGTGCATGGAATATGCGATACTTTTTGACTTCAGGACTTTGTTAGGGATAGTTAGGAGGTGAACATACTAAAAGTTCCCGCCCTTGGGGGATGAGCTAAAGCGGGGGTGGGGGTGAAAAGGTACAATTTTTTGGTTTTTCGCTTATACCTCGAAAGCGGTCCGCTTTAGGAAGAAAATGTTCCAAATAAAAATGACAGATAATTGAATTTGCTATAAAATTGTTTCGATACATATTAGTCGAATTCCCAACGGGTTTCGAGATATACGTTACTGAAAATCGACAATTTCGGAAAAAAAAAAAAAAAAAAAAAAAAAAAAAAAAACATTTTTACCTCACTAATTTTGTCAAACATTTACTTCTAGTGACTCACTCGATCGTTTCTCAGAACATTTGTCGGAAGGAAAGTTGTAGATCATTAAATTTCCTTGAATTTGATATGCACATTTATTACCATTTATTCAGCCATTCAGAAGTTATATCATTTATAAAATGTGCACTCCGTTTCGAGGTCCTTCTAGAAATGAGTGTTTTGAAAGGCTGTGACATTTTTATCTTGTGAAACGTGCTAGCATGGTAAATAACAACACCTTAACAATGACAAGAAGGTAATTCTCCTTTTTACAATTATAACGTGTATTACAATGTTGTGAATCATACAATGCAAGTATTTACAAGCACTGATAGTGATTCACAATGAAAAATAAGTGCATTGAATGCAACATTTTCATTTTTGTGAGGAATGGTCGAGTGTCATTCACCTTAGTCAGGTGAATCTCTTTCAGTTGGAGGGAGAGTTCAGAGATTAGGCTTCATTTGCCCAGCTGCTTTTATAAATGATTTGTAGCGGAGCTCGTTGAGGGATGTCTTGGTGGCTGGAGCTCCATACCATGAGAGAGTACTCATGATTCCCGCTGTCTGAATGGAGTCGGGAAAAGAAGAATTATTGGAAAAATATCTCAGCAGCATGTTGTATGTTTCAAATGTTTGTTAAGCTACAGGGTCATCAGTCCCTAAACTTACAAACCACTTATCTACTACCTTATACTAAGGACGGCACAAATATCCATGCCCAAGGGGGGATTCGAACCCCCGACCGTAGTGGCCGTGCAGACCGTGACTGGAGCGCCTCAGTCCCCTCGCCCACCGCGGCCGGCGATGTTGTATGATTTTGGACTTCTGATGCATTTTGACAAACCCCACTTTACTCTTGGAATACGCTGCGGATGTTGTGCCACAGCCTGTAAATACATGTATGAATAACAAATGGACGTTGTCCTTCATTTTCAATTCCTGCTCCTCTTGTTATACATTGCTTGTGTCCCTTCCACTCTGAAACTACAGTACCTTGTTTTTTGGCAACAAACCACAGATTGTCATTTGGTGCAGGATGTGGCGGCTCCTCTGGTATATCAATGTGTGCCACGGTCACATTTCGTAGACCTCCTTTCATCGTAATGTATGCTTCTAGTGGAATAGTTCCGAGTTTTCCAGTTACAGCTGATGTACAACTATCTCACAAATTCCAACTGACATTCATCATGATACACAGCCTCGTCCGCAACTAAATCATTTGAGGTGGAAAGATGCCTCGTCGCTTCCTCTCCCCACTGATCATGTCTAGCTCGAGAAGCATCCATACTCGTCACTTGTATGTCATTTCTACTGCGTCCTTTTGTGAAAAAGTAACTTCTTTTCCTCACCATCAACACTTTCGGCACAAAAGAAACATTTGGTTTTGAAATCGAATTTCGCTTGTTTGGATCTCGAAGTTGAAGGCTGAACTACTTCAGAGGACGATGAGAGTGCCTGTTTCTTTAAATGAGCGTTGCTGGATTGCGGCCAGATGTAATTTGTCCGATATTCATTATGAATCAGAAGGATGTCTAAACCTTCTAAAGATGAGCCATTGCTATGTCCCCTTTCTCTAATTGCTTTGATGAGTGATAGTATTCCTTTTTTGTCACTGTGAAAACACCAACATCTGGTCCATCTATTGTTTCATCACATCAAAACGCCGAGTAGCCATTACGCTGACTACATAGTCAACATTTTCATAAGTAAATGAAAAATATCACGGAAAGCCGACAAACAAAGTTTTCTATGCTTGGAGAACTTTTGAAGTGAACTGAAGTAAGAAGTGAGTGAGAACACTGCATTCCACCCCCCTGTCCAGTCTCTTGGAAGGAGCCAGTGGCAGGTCTTCGATGTTCATCGTGGGGCTTCCCCATCCTTAACCCTCTGCCGGGTGTTAGGTACCGGCGACCTTGAAGGCGTGTCCACTACAGGTGACAATAAATGAGCATCGACCATTCCTCCTCATAAAAATGAAAATGTTGCTTTGAAATGATTCATTTTGAATCACTATCAGTGCTTGTAAATACTTTCATTGTATGATTCATATTATTATAATAAAAGCTATAACTCTAAAAAGGTGTTCTCTTACAATTCCAGTTACCTTGTTATTGTTAAAGTGTTGTTATTTACCATGATAGCACGTTTCATAAGACATAAATGCCTCTCAAAACACTCATTTCTAGAAGGATCTCGAAACTGAGTGCACATCTTACAAATGATGTAACTTCTGATTGGCTGACGATAAAGTAATAAATGTGCATATAAAATTGAAGGAAATTTAATGCTCTACAACTTTCTTTCTGATAAATTTTCTGAGAAACGATCAAGTAAGTCACTAGAAGTAAATGTTTGACAAAATTAGTGAGGTAAAAATGTTTTTTATTTTTTTCGAAATTGTCGATTTTCAGTAACGTATATCTCGAAAACCGTTGTGAATTCGACTAATATGTATCGGAACAATTTTATAGCAAATTCAATTATCTTTCATTTTTATTTAGAACATTTTCTTCCTAAAGCGGACCGCTTTCGAGATATAAGCGAAAAACCAAAAAATTGTAGCTTTCCACCCCCACCCCCGCTTTAGCTCACCCCCCAAGGGCGGGAACTTTTAGTATGTTCACCTCCTAACTATCCCTAACACAGTCCTGAAGTCAAAAATTATCGCATATTGCATGCACTCTACACCCCTCTTTTGAGCACTCGTTGACTGGACTACTAAACTTACAAACTACTTATTAACTAACTAATACTAAAGACGCCACAAATATCCATGCCCGTAGTGGCCGTGCAGACCGTGACTGAAGCTCCTCAGTCCCCTCGGCCACCGCGGCCGGCTTACCTAGGTTTAAGTAGTTTGTAAGCTACGGTCAGATGACCACGCAATTTGGTCCGATAGATCTACAAACATTTGAACATTTGTTCCAAAGGTAATACATTTGTTATTATTTAAATTTTGACTCTAACCGCTAGTAGCGGAAAATTCTTGGGATGGTGATGCCCTACAGTATATAAAAGATGATTTAAGTGACGTATTTGAAGATAGTAACGGTCTAACTCACTGTAAACAAATCTCAAATATGTTTTTAGTATTTAGTTACGTAGTTGCATATGAAACTAGGGAGCCGCGTTGGAGTAGTCTAGCGGTCTAAAGCACTTCGCTGGGGAGCGCGCGGTTGCTCGCCGTGAAGGTTCGAGTCCTCCCTGGGGCATGGGTCTGTGTGTTTGTCCGTAGGTTAGTTTACTTAGGTTTAAGTAGTTTGTAAGCTACGGACTGATGACCACGCAGTTTGGTCCGATAGATTTACAGACATTTGAACATTTTTTCAAATATCCTAATTCAACATCTACATCCATACTCCGCATGCCTCCCGATGGTGTGTGGCGGAGGGTACCTTGAGTACCACTGTCGGTTCTCTCTCCTATTCCAGTCATGTATTGTTCGCGGAAAGAAAGATTGTCAGTATGCCTCTGTGTGGGCTCTAAACTCTTTGATTTTATCTGCATGATCTCTTCGCGAGATATACGTAGGAGGGAGCAATATGCTGCTAGACTCCTCGGTAAACGTATGTTCCCGAAACTTCGACAAAGGCCCGTACCGAGCGACAGAGCGTCTCTCCTGGAGTTTATCGATCATCTCCGTAACGCTTTCTCGATTACCAAATGATCCTGTAACTAAGCGCGCTGCTCTCCGTTGGATCTTTTCAACTTTCTCTATTAACCCCACCTGGTACGGATCCCACACCGGTGAGCAGTATTCAAGCTGTGGGCGAACAAGTGTACTGTAACCTACTTCCTTTGTTTTCGGACTGCATTATTCTTCAAAATGTTCAAATGTTTGTAGAACTTATGCGACTTAACTACGGGGTCAACAGTCCCTAAGCTTACAAACTACTTATGAGCTAGCTAAGACTAAGGACGGTACAAATATCCATGCTCGAGGGGGGATTCGAACCCCCGACTGTAGTTGCCGTGCAGACAGTGACTGCTGTGCCTCAGTCTCCTCGGCCACCGCGGCCGGCCATTATTCTTCCAATAAATCCAAGTTTAGTATCTGCTTTACTGACGATTGATTTTATATGGTTGTTTCACTTTAGATCACTCCTAATGCGCCGGCCGCGGTAGCCAAGGTGACTGAGGCGCTCCAGTCCCCGTCAACACGGCCACTACGGTCGGGGGTTCGAATCCCCCCTTGGGCATGGATATTTGTGCCGTCCTAGTTCGTAAGTAGTTCATAAGTGGTTTGTAAGTTTAGGGACTGATGACCCCGTAGTTAATTCCCATAAACTTAACAAATATTTGAACATTTTTGAACTCCTAATGCCTACTCCCAGATAATTTATGGAATTAACTGCTTCCAGTTGCTGACCTTCTACAGTGTAGATAAATGATACAGGCTCTTTCTTTCTATGTATTCGCAGCAGATTACAGTTGTCTACATTGAGATTCAAATGCCATTCCCTGCACCATGCGTCAATTCAATACAGATCCTTCTGCATTTCAATACAATTTTCCATTGTTACAACCTCTCTAAATACTACAGCATCATCCGCAAAAAGCCTCAGTGAACTTCCGATGGGATGCGAAAGATCATTTATATATATTATGAACAGCAACGGACCCATGACACTCCCCTGTGGCACGCCTGACATCACTCTTACTTCGGAAGACTTCTCTCCATTGAGAATGACATGCTGCATTCTGTTATCTAGGAACTCCTCAATCCAGTCACACAATTGGTCTGATAGACCTTATGCTCTTACTTTGTTCATTAAACGTCTTTGGGATATTGTATCAAACGTCTTGCGTAAGTCAATAAACATAGCATCTACCTGAGGAACCGTGTCTATGGCCCTCTGAGTCTCGTGGACGAATAGCTCTTTGAGCTTGCGCGCTCCCGTCATTTAGGGAGCGCTCACCTGCTCCCGGGGCACCGCTTCATGGTCCTCAGCTGTGGCGCACACGGCTACAGCGGGCGTATGTGCAAGTGGAGCAGCCGGCTCGGCTGTGACGTCACGAGAAACTGTCAGTTACATTCCAATTCCTGCGATGGGCACAATTGTTTCTGAAACACCTATAACTGAAACTGCAATTTTTTTTTTTTTGCATGGAAATGCGGGACACTTAACGCCAGGTCTATCCTCAGCGATAATAATGTTTTTGTTATCATAATTAATGTAAACGCTCTTCGAACCTGAATATCAATGCTCTGGTTTCATGACTGGAATTTAATAAAGCATGTTCATGGTGGCATTATTTTACATTTTTAAATTCCTGTTTCATGGAGCTAACATGGTTCTTTGTTATCACGTGTGTAACGAAGTTATGTTTTAATGAAGAAGTCTGATTTTAGAAGTTGTCTCTAGAATATCAAAAGGAGCCACATTATGATTGAATGATTTATCAAGTTGAACCGCATCCTCGTTTCCACATGTTACTCCTAAATATGGCAGTACGAATTTTACAGTGCATTTTATAAGTAGGATATCGGTCTTCGAGAAAAGTTGGCTATGATTTTTATGTTCAAAGATATGGTACATTTGCGTTTAGGCATAATAGTTTGTTGATAATAACTAGAGTAACCAAAAGTCGCCTGTCTTATAAGTTTCAGAACGCGCTAAATGGGAGCAACAATAAGTAACTGTCGATCCAGCATTTATCACAAGAAATAGCACAAATACTAACGTTTTCAGTTTAGTAGACATTGCAAGAAAATACGGACCCAATTTGCATCCTCAGAAAAATTGTGGGGATGTGAGACACACAAGCAAAAAATTAAAAAAAAAAAAAAAAAAAAAAAAAAAAAAAAAAAAAAAAAAAAAAACTAAACAAAACAAAAAAAACGGGGCTGCCCTTTTTCTGTAATAACGCTGTAGATCGATTATTTTTGTGCAATTTCATACATTAGACATTTGTGGGCATCAGTCTCTGTTCTTGAAGAGCTGCAGCTATTATAAAGAAGTAGGCACTAGCGTGTGGCGGCTACACATATTTGCTGTTGTCACAACTAGCCATGGACGATGACTAAATGAACGCGTCTGTTTACTGATGCCCGCCAAGAGCTGGCGTGCGGGGAGTCAGCTGGCCACACCACCTCAGTGAGCGCTCGTGTGCGCTCCTGCTCGCGGAGCAGCCTTTCCAACAGCCTGGCTTATACCAGCGCCTGTTTCAACACGCCATACAGGTGACTGAAGTAATCAGCATCCTCTCCTTAACACACTCGTATGGCCGCAGTTTGCGCACAAAGCACTGTCATAGTGCTACCTGTAACCCTGAGAGCACACTTCGATATCGTAAAATTCTGGACACAATCAAAATTTCAATTGATTGATTATGTTATATCGCTTATGAATTGTGCTGTTTACTGACCTAAACAAATATTGCTATTATTGCTATGTGTAGTACATTAAAAGGGCACATATATTACCGATAATCAGTTAAAAATACGAGGCGCGTCCATTTTTGATAATAAAATGAAATTGTACACAGATACAGAAGAAATTTTGTAGGCACTTGTCATCGCGTGCCACAAGTTTTTCCATGCATCCTTCACAAAAGGTTTCCGCCTGTGTATTCAACCATGTGGTAACAGCTCTTAATTATCGTTGAAGGGTTGACCACCAAGGACAGATTTCAGGTGTAAGAAGAGATGAAAGTCGCTAGGAGAGAGGTCCGAGCTGTATGGAGGATAATCAAACAGGTCCGATTGAAATTTCCGTAAGAATTGTTTGGTCACATTCGGTGTGTGATATCAGGCATTATCGTGAAAAAAAAATCTTTTGACAGTAATCCTCTTCTTACACCTAAAATCTGTCCTTGGTGGACAACACTTCAACGATGATGACGAGCTGAAAGAACATGTTACCACATGGTTGAATACACAGGCGGCAACATTCTATGAAAAAGGCACCCAAAACAATTGCGTACAAAAATCGGAAGCTATGTAGAAAAGTAGTTTGGCAGTTGTGGATTTTTGTTCAATCAATCTTTTTTCTGTATCTGTACCCGTTCGTTTTATATAACCAAACGGAACTTACTTTCTGGATGCGCCTCGTATTTATATTAAAAATTAAATATTTTACAGATATTAAAATCAAACAAGTATGTGATATGTAACAGGTATATTTTCGGGGAGGTAGTGCGTGGATGATGACAACAATCGAAAACACAAACAGTGACCTATCCCTCCAAAATCGAACCCTCCATCCGCTCCTACCACGGGGTCAAACACATACAGGGATTTCCGGTAACACGACCTTGGTTCGCATCCCCTTTCTTGTCAGCTGCAGCCCGATTACAATTACTCGCCAGTTGGCAGTTCACGTGCTGGACCTGCTTTCCTCCAGTCAGAGCAATCGATGTCACGCCCGAAACATTCGTCGCTGTCAACTGCCACAATTGGCCAGTTCACTTCAATTGCCTTGTCTGGCTCACTTTCTTAATCTCTTTTGTTTCCGATTCTTACATCTGCCATTTTATTTCTCATTTCATCACTTGACACTTAACGATATTAAATACAAGGCATGGACCACGGTGCTAACGAAATACAACCTCTGACAATAAAGTTCGTTAAATAGTCCTGTAACATTAACGCAGATGAACTACAGTCTTGCGAAATAGTCACCACACATTGAAAGTAGCCTGTTAAATTATTTAAGCAGGATATCGGTCAGTTGAGATCTGCAAAATCTAGTTAAAACGCTCACTGCTGCTCTAAATTACTTTGCGAGTGGCTACAGTACTTGCGCAATGGAAATTTATCTAACTGCTCACTCCTTAAGGGAGCAGCCAACGATTTAACAAACATAAAATTAATGTTAAAAATAAATGAACGTGGGACGGGGAGCATCAAATTATAGAGCAGAAGTTTGATACTTTAAATCATCATCTGCTCAAAAAATGAACAATTAAATAAATGTGGAGAGGACAAATTAAGCGCAATAAAGCACACACCTTGTACAAAAGTGAATTATATCATAAAGTTACTGCCCGTAATAAAATTGTTTCTGCCCTCTATGAATATGGAGGTAAGATGGGAGGAAAATTGCAAACACACAATGGATAGACGAAAGCAGATTCATTCATTCAAAGCCAGACACGAGCATAATTCTTGTGACACTTTACCCATGAAGGATCACTTGATAGCCACAAAGCGTCGGTGGCGTCTTGACAAGATGGCGGGTGTCTTGAAGTACAAGTTTAAAAATCACTATGCACCAAATGAACCCATGTGTTGGGAGGCAGCAGTATACTATTCTTAGGTACCACGTGGTGTGCAACCATGAGGAACTACACATAATTTGCTAAAGATATTAATTTAGAATAAGCAAGTAAAGCACATACAAGAATTCATACAGAAGAAAGCTAGTATTAATAAAAGCATGGCTAAGGGCCGAAGTAATGACCGTTACGAAAGCACGTGGTGCAATCGCTCATACAAGACAGGAAAGATGGAATCAAACTAGAAAATCTGAGAAATATTTAGCATACTCGCGGATACAGACGTGACGCAAAAAGTTAGTTAAAAAAACAACAAGAAAATTTAAACATACTAAGTTTACACAAAGGCTGAAGGCCTCATACGGGTATTCTAACTTGAGAAAAATAGGACACAAAATCATTACCAGTATGAAAATGCAAATACTAAATTTACACCGAATTACTCGAGTTCTGTAAATTAAGAAACACTCGTCTCGCATAGCCAAAGAATTACTCAAGAAAACTATCACTGATAAACAAAGACTGCCTGATCACAAAGATAGCAAAGTTCTAACAGCATGTCTTCCGCTGAGCATGATGCGACGAAGTACTTACTTCCACTGACGCAGCAAGAGTGAAGCTCTAAAGCCACGCCAAAAACTTCCCCACTACACACCGGATGCAGAGCGCGCTAAAAACCTATACAGAGCGCGTTCAGAGCATAGCGTCGACCAACCCTCTCTACCTGAGGAAGATAATATCCTCTTAAACGGCTCCCAGAGTGGTCTCCTGTCACCTCTTTCGTCCAAGATTAGGTTGGCACCACACTAAGAACACGGCCACCTCGCCATCTTGCCAAGTAAGCTTGTCTCTGGTCACCCAGCAGACGCCAACGCAGACGACAAACAAAGCCATGCGTTCTTATTTAAAGTAAACGAGGCCCTAAAGCGTGAGTCGGCGACTGTAAGCCATTCCGCGGTAGTCAGTCAATATTAAAAACAACCTTCCACATCCACATGAACACACAAGTTCAATCACACGGGTGGAAACATATATAAACATGGGACATTGATCATTAATAAACAGAATAAAATATAATTAATATATAAATAGACAATATTAACGGTGCAGAAACACTTTAGGTTAATGAATAAATCAAAATGGAACACGACCACACATTCAGTGGATGTGTTTCAACATAATTATGCACCGCTGAGCTCTGCGATACATGTCCTCTGAACTTTGCACGAACTCTGCCTTTGGGATGGTGTTTGAGATGTAATAGGCAAATTACAAAGCTAAATGTCTAACGTTTTATCACCCAAATAGGAAGCTAAACAAATTATTTCAGTAGAACTTCAACTGTTAAATGCCAGTTTGCGACTTTTGAGTATGGATCGAATAAGATACACGATTTCTAAATAATTTACAAAAGAAGACATTGCTAGGAATACAAAACAAATTTCTGAAACACTCGTATTGAAAATACAGATTTGTTGAGTCGTTTCTGAAGTTGTGTGGTGTGCTCCTCCCAACTGAATTTATTAACAAGCTGTAATCCCAGAAATTTAATACCGTCAACCTCTTCTATCTGCTCTTCTTCATTCTTAATGCATATGCTGGCGGGAAATCTCTTACGTGTTCTGAACTGCATGTAGTGAGTCTTTTCAAAGCTCAATGACAATGAGTTGGCTTTAAACCATTTATTAATCTTCATGAAAATATCATTAGCAGATCTTTCTATAACTATGCTTGACGTACTTTTTATTGCAATACTTGTATCATCTGCCAACAAAACGAACTCTGCTTCTGGTAGTGTAACTGATGAGAGGTCATTAATGTACACAAGAAAAAAGCAAATGTCCTAAGATGGATCCTTGTGGGGCACCACATGTAATTTCTTCCCAATCCGATGATGACTGTTGGCTTAATTCACTGGTCACTTGCACTGATACACTTTGTTTCCTGTTAGTGAGGTACGACTTGAACCATTTTGCAGCATTTCCCGTGACACCATAGAATTCTAATTTACTTAAAAGGATGTTATGGTTCACACGATCAAATGCTTTTGACAAATCACAGGAAATACTTGCTGCTTGCAATTTATTATCTAATGAATTAAGAACATTCTCACAGTAGGTGTAAATAGCCTTCTCGATGTCGGAACCTTTCAGAAATCCAAACTGTGTTCTGGACAATATGTCATTCGTGGTTAGGTGGTTGAGAAGCTGCTTGTACATTACCGTTTCTCGAATTTTTGAGAATGCAGGCAAAAGTGAAATCGGTCTGTAGTTTAATGGTATCTCTTTATCACATTTCTTGAATATAGGATTAATATCTGCATATTTTAGCCAATCAGGAAATGTTCCAGTTATAATAGACTGGTTACACAAATAAGTTAAAATTGTGCTAAATTCACAAGAACACGTTTTAATTAATTTTGTTGATATTTTATCGTAACCACTAGAGTGCTTTGTTTTTAAAGATTTTATTATGAAAGTTATTTATTGTGGTGAAGGGAGTGACATACTCATGTACCTGACCTTATTTGTAAATGCTAGTTTCAAATATTCAAGGGCATTATTTACTGACCCAGACAATCCCATACTATCAGTAACTGATATAAAGTACTTGTTAAATAGATTTGCCACACTATGCCCATCAGTTACTAATGTCTCATATACTCTTAATGCTACCTGCTCTTGTTCCTTTCTGGTTCTACCAGTCTCCTCTTTCACTATATCCCACATTGTCTTTATTTGGTTTCTTGGTGTTGATATCTTCTTTTCATAGTGCATTTGTTTAGATGCCTGAATAACTTTTTTTAATATTTTACAGTATTTCTTATATTTAGCTAAATCATCATCATTGCAACTACTCTTCGCTGATAGATATAGTTTCCTTTTTGTCTTACATGAAATCTTTATTCCTAGTGTAATCCATGGTTTTATTATAGACTTCTGTTTAATTCGAGTTACTTTTAGAGGAAAACAGTTTTCAAACATGATACTAACATTATTAATGAATACGTTATATTTTTCATTCGTGCCATGAGCACTATATATATCTTTCCAGTTCATGTCTTTGAGGAGTTTTCTAAAATTTTCAATTATTGGTGGGTTGACTACTCTCCTGTATGCAGATTTTGCTGTCTTCATAATCTGTTTAGAATCTATACTTAAAACAAGGAGCTGAATATCTTGATCTGATAGGCCATTTATTATTGGTTTTATGATATGATTTTGTTCCTCTGATTTGTCTGTTGTTGTTGTTGTGGTCTTCAGTCCGGAGACTGGTTTGATGCAGCTCTCCACGATAACCTATCCTGAGCAAGCCTCTTCATCTCCACATAAGAACGGCAACCTACATCTGTCTGAATCTGCTTAATGTATCCATCTCTTGGTCTTCCTCTGCGGTTTTTACCCCACACACTTCCCTCCAACGCTAAATTCACAATTCCTTGATGTCTAAGAATGTGTCCTACCAATCGATCCCTTCTTTTAGTCAAGGTATGCCAGAAATTTCTTTTCTCCCCAATTCTGTTCAGTACCTCCTCATTAGTTACGCGATCCACCCACCTAACTTCAGCATTCTTCTGTAGCACCATATTTCAAAAGCCTCTATCCTCTTCCTGTCCGCACTGTTTATCGTCCATGTCTCACTCCCATACAAGGCCACACTCCATACAAATGCCTTCAGAAAGGACTTCCTTAGGCTTAAATCAATATTCGATGTTAACAAATTTCTCTTTTTCAAGAACGCTTTTCTACCCATTGCCATTCTGCATTTTACATCCTCTGTACTGCGACCATCATTTGTTATTTTACTGCCCAAGTAACAAAATTCATCTACCTCCTTTATTGCTTCGTTACCCAATCTAATCCCTTCAGCATCACCTGATTTTCTTACACTGCGCTCCATTACCCTAGTTTTACTCTTGTTAATCTTCAACTTATATGCACCTTTCAACACACTGTCCATTCTGTTTAACTACTCTTCCAGGTCCTTTGCTGTCTCTGACAGAATTACTATGTCGTCGGCAAAACGCAAAGTTTTTAATTCTTCACCCTGAACTTTAATTCCTTCTCCAAATTTCTCCTTGCTTTCCTTTATAGCTTGCTCAATGTACAAATTGAATAACATTGGAGAAAGGCTACAACCCTGTCTTACTCCCTTTCCAACCACTGCATCCCTTTCATGCCCTTCAACTCTGACAACCGCTGTCTGGTTTTTGTACAAGTTGTAAATAACCTTACGCTCCCTATATTTTACTCCTGCTGGCTTCAGAACTTGAAAGAGTTTATTCCAATCAACATTGTCAAAAGCCTTTTCCCCAAATCTACAAAAGCTAGAAATGTAGGTTTGCCTTTTCTTAATCTATCTTCTAGGATAAGCCGTAAAGTGAGTATTGCCTCCCGTGTTCCAACATTTCTCCTGAACCCAAACTGATCTTCCCCGAGGTCGGCTTCTACCAGCTTTTCCATCCTTCTGTATATAATTCTTGTTAATATTTTGCAGCCATGACTTATTTAACTGATGGTTCTGTAGTTTTCACACCTGTCTGCACCTGCTTTCTGTGGAATGGGGATTATAACATTTTTCTTAAAGTCTGAGGGTACTTCACCTGTCTCATACATCTTACACACCAGGTGAAACAATTTTGACATGGCTGGTTCTCCCAGGACTTCAGTAGCTCTGAGGGAATATCATCTACTCCAGGGGCCTTGTTTCGACTTAGGTCTTTCAGGGCTCTGTCAAATTCTTCTCTCAGTACAGTGTCTCCTATTTCATCTTCATCTACATCCTCTTCCCTTCCTACAATATTGTCTCGAAGTTCATTTCTTTCATAGAGCCCCTCTATATACTCTTTCCACCTTTCAGCTTTCCCTTCTTTGCTGAGAACTGGTTTTCCATCAGTGTCCTTGATATTCATAGAGCTGTTTTTATTATCTCCAAATGTTTCTTTTATTTTCCTGTAGGCTGTATCTATTTTTCCCCTATTTATACATTCTTCTATATCCTTGCATTTGCCTTCTAACCACTCCTGCTTAGCAATTTTGCTCTTCCTGCCAATCTCATTTCTTAGTCGTCTGTACTCCATTTTGCCTGTTTCATTTACTGCATTTTTATATTTTCTCCTTTCATCGATTAAATTTAATATCTCCTGTGATATACAAGGATTTTTTGCAGGTCTTGCCTTCCTAGCTATTTTGTCCTCTGCTGCCTTCAATATTTCATCTCTCAATTTTACCCATTCCTCCTCTACTGTTTTATTTTCCCCTGTTTCTGTCAATCGTTGCCTAAAGCGCCCTCTGAAATTTTTAAGAACTTCAGGTTCCTTCAATTTATCCAAGTCCCATCTCCTTATTTTCCTACCTTTTTGTAGTTTCTTCAGTTTCAGCCTACAGTTCATAACCAACAAGTTATGGTCAGAGTCTGCCCCTGGGTATGTCGTACAATTTAAAACCTGTTTCCGAAATCTATGTCTTACCATTATAAAATCTATCTGGTATCTCCCGGTGTCTCCTGGTCTCTTCCACGTGTACAACCTTCTTTTGTGATTCTTAAACCAGGTGTTTGTAATAACTAAATTATGTTCTATGCAAAATTCTACCAGGTGGCTTCCTCTTTCATTCCTTTTGCCCAGACCATATTCACCTATTATCTTACCTTCCCTTCCTTGTCCTACTACCGAATTCCAGTCTCCCATAACAATTAAGTTTTCCTCTCCCTTAATTGTCTGAATAATTCTCTTTAGCTCCTCATATATTTCTTCGATTTCCTCGTCATCGGCAGAGCTAGTTGGCATATAAACCTGTACTACTGTTGTCGGTGTTGGCTTCGTATCTATCTTGACAATGATAATACGATCACTGTGCTGGTCATAGTAGTTTACCCACATTCCTGTTTTCTTATTCATTATCAATCCTACTCCTGTGATACCTCCAATTGATTTTGTATTTATAATCCTATACTCACCTAACCAGAAATCCTGTTCATCCTGCCACCGAACTTCACTAGTCCCCACTATATCTAACTTCAACCTATCCATTTCCCTTTTTAAATTTTCTAATTTTCCTACTCGATTAAGGGATCTAACATTCCACGCTCCGACCCGTAGAATGCCAGTACTGTCTCTCCTGATGATCACATCCTCCTGAGTAGTCCCCGCCCGGAGATCCTAATGGGGGACTATTTTACCTCCGGAATATTTTACCCAAGAGGATGCCATCATCATATGTTCATACAGTAGAGCTGCATGTCCTCGGGAAAAATAACGGCTGTAGTTCCCCCTTGCTTTTAGCCGTTCGCAGTAACTGTGTGGCAAAGCCACATTAGCTGATGTTACAAGGCCAGCTCAGTCAATCATCCAGACTGTTGCCCCTGTAACTACTGAAAAGGCTGCTGCCCCTCTTCAGGAACCACACGTTTGTCTGGCCTCTCCACAGATACCCCTCCGCTGTGGTTGTACCTACGGTACGGCTATCTGCATCGTTGAGGCACACAAGCCACCTCACCTCGGCAATGTCTGTGGTTCATGGGAGTGGCTGATTAGTCTATAAAAATATTATCAATTGCTGTCCTAGAGGTTTTAGTTATCCTAGTTGGAAAGTTTATGGTATGAGTCAGGTTGAAAGACAAAGTTACTGACTGCAATAAATTTTTACTGGAGGACTGCATAAGAAAATCTGTATTAAAGTCACCAGCAAGCAGGATTTCTTTATTTGTTCCTGTTAAATAACCCAATGGAGTTTTTAGATGATTTAGGAATATAATTTCCTGCAGGTGCTCGGTAAATAGTTACTATTATATAGCATCTGTTATGGAACTCTACTTCTGTTGTTCAAGCTTCTAAATGCTGCTCTAGACAGAATTTTTTTATATCAATATTCTTGAACTTATAGCAGTTTTTAATGAATGTGGCAACTCCTCCTCCCTCCATATCTACTCTACAGAAGTGTGAAGCTAATTTAAATCCTGGAATGTTTAACATATTTGTACCATTGGCCACATGATGTTCAAAGAGGCAAATATGTCATTTGGGTTAGAGGAATCCATTTCTGAGTAGTTCATCAAGTTTATTTCTAAGTCCTGGAATATTTTTATGTAATAAAAATAACTGATATTGCATACTAATAGTTTGACTAACATTTACTGGCAGTTTCTGAGTACTTTCTGTTAAACATTGTTTGCTAAAATTTATCTTCTGTCTGTTTTTTCAAACGGAGGGTGTATTCCAAGCTCTATCAAAACTGGTTTTCTACCCCCTACCCCCTCCCTATCCTAAAAAAGACATCCCTCTGACACCTGTAACCACTGGTATTTTACCATTTGTGACAGTGCCCCCCTGTCAGTTGCTTGCAATCAATCCTGACAGTTTTCCCTTCCCCTTCCTGTTGAGGTGAAGTCCGTGCCTAGTGTAGTCCCACCTACAGATATCATCCACAGGAATAAAACCAATATGGGATCCCGTAGACATGAGTAGCCATTCCAACTCCTAGTTTACTCTCCTGACAGAAGAGTTCAATTGAGGCCGATCATGGAGACTGAAGACAGGTACAAACCACACACTAGTATGCTTCGTTGCCGATGATATCTTCACCAGGTCACTCTCTATAAAATAGTCACAGTTTCTGTCAATGCTGTTTCCCGGACCACCCACTATAACTGCGGTATCCTCCACGGTGAAATCTTTACAAAAAGAGAACCTATATCCTCTGTTACCTGATCCAGGCCCGCATTTGGTTTGAAAAAGTTTGTGACCTGGTACTCCGATCCTAGCTCTTCCTGCAGTAGTTGGCCAATACCTCTACCATGGGAGCTACCTAACAACTAGACTTTCTTTTCACAGATTTCTCTGCCTTTTTCAAATACTCCTTGAAAGTTTGTTGTGCCCTTTGTACAGGTTCAGCTACATGAGGCTCATCCGTTTCTGACTGAGGCAACAGGTCAAATCTGTTTTTCAGATTAATGACAAAGCTGTCTGAAACTGTCTTAAGCCTGTTCCCCCTGTTACTTGTTGCCAATTCCCACCGCTGTTCACCCTTCTCCCTCCTTAACCTGCTCAGAGTCTCCCTTTGCTAGTCTAATTCAACTTGAAGAGCTGCAATTTCCCCCTCCTGTTTCCCATTTGCCACGCCACTACATTCGCCCCAATGAAAGAAACCACTACAACTATCAAACCACAACCCGGAACTAACGATACTACGGCATGTCACACACTTCTCACCCATGTTAAAAATAGAAATCGTAAAAACTTGATTAAGTAGTGACTAAAAAGTGAAAGTTACACCAAGAGACACTAAAATCTGTTCACGCAACTATAATTAACTGAAAGGGCACTGGATAAAAAGAAACTCGCTCACGAAACAAAAATTAGGCCTAAAACACGGATTACTATACACGCTTTTTCTAAATCACGAAATTTACGCTGTTTTCCTTTTATTTGTGTCTGATAGACTTTATAAATGCAGGGAGAGAAAAACGGAAGAAAGGGTAATTAGATATAAGTTTTAGTCACTGATTACAACGATGCGCGCGCGTTAAATTAGGCCTACAAATACGTGCTATCGGCATAAGAAGAAAAATACACTTTTTACACCGTGTTTCCTTATTTAACACAGTGTAGTGTTAATGTAACAACACTTATATTTACACTAACTGGAAACGATTAAAGATAGCTGAAAAACATCGATTTTTGTAATTATTTACTGGAGCAAGTACTCGTAACGTTCCCGCGGGAGCAGTGTTACCAACCGTCAGTCGCTTTGCAGGAGCAGCGTTGTGATTCGCCTGTGTTGCCCGGTGGATCGTTCTGTTTTCTTTCACCGAACTTTATTGTAAGGCTTTGTGTATCAAAGTAAAGCAGTAAACAATTCGAAGAATGCTTTGAACACATCAACATCTTCATGGGTACTTTACAAGTCTCACTGAAGTGCTTGGCACAGGGTTCATCGAATCTCTTTTATGATATTTCTTTATAGTTCCATTCTTTAATAGCTCACAGGAAAAAGAAAGACTTAAATCAGTTTTCAGTTATTTTATTTTGATAATCATGCCTCCCTACGTAGGTGGATACTAACAATATATGTTCACATTCGGAAGAGAATGTTGGTGAAAGAAATTAATCAAATATATATCGCCGCAACAAACAACTTTTCTCTTTTAATGATTTCCTTCCCAACTCGTGCTTTATTTCCTTGACACTCTCTCTCCTATATCGCAATAATACAAAGGAGCTGTCCTCTGAATTCTTCTTGCTCAACGAGCGTAATTCGCTACTGAACTTTGCCCGCAATACGAACCCCGCATAACACAACATATCATATATTTTTCTGTCTCATAAAATGTGTTCCATTTTTTTTTTTTTTTTTTTTTTTTTTACAAGAAGGTTGTATCAACAGAAGAAAATTGAATTCGATTTCTTTGAAATTACACTAGTCAGAAGGGGATCGCGTTTTCAAAAATTGGACACTCTGCTGTAGACCATCTCTTCAATGACTTTGTTGCAGTTCTTTCAGCCAACAAAGTGCAGTCTATGGTTAACCTTTCCCATAATAGTATATAAGACGTCTTTACAATTAAATTTGTTCGTAAACGTAATTCTTAGTTATTTAGCTGAATTGACAAGCTTGAGAATTGTGCTATTTATCTTGTAGCCGAAATTGTTCGGATATCTTTTGGTACTCGTGTGGATGAACTTATGGTTTTCTTTATTTAGAGTAAATTGCCACATTTCACGTCAAATAGAGCGGTATTCGGACTGAAGAAGAACGTGATGCACGAGTTACAAACACGGCGGCGCAGTATTTCACAACGCAGACACAGACGCAACCAAAAGCGGCCAGTGGTTTCGAGTAGTACACGGCGCGGGCATCACAGTGGCCAACGACTGCCAGAGTTCCAGAAGGCAGTCAACATACATCGGCGGCAGCGGCAGAGTCACCATAGCAGAAAAGCTGAGTACTAACGTCGATGATGTAAATGTGTGTGAGTCTGGGGCCGGATCTTACGTTAACGAAATCAAATGCTCAAGTGTCTGTAAATCTATCGGACCAAACTGCGTGGTTATCAGTCCGTAGCTTGCAAACTACTTAAACCTAGGTAAAATAACCTACGGGCAAACACACACACCCATGCCCCAGTGAGGACTCGACTCTCCACGGCGAACAATCGCGCGCTCCGCAGCGAGACGCTTTAGACCGGTCGGCTTCTCCATCGCGGGTTTCGTTAACGAGATGCCGGTATTTAAACAGTCACAAAGCGTGTGTGGCTCTGAAAATATTAGCGGATGTGCAGCCCGAGTTCTGAGGGAAAAAACGTAAATGGTGAGGGCTAAAGTGGGGCTAGTAGTCCAGTTGCCCCAAATAAAGATGATACGGCAGGAAGTTCATTAGAAAGCAAACTTTACATGGGGATAATGTCGTTAAAAACAGATGTGGGTGGTGTAAAATCAGAATTAAAAGCAGATTTGTTTTATGTAAATTCAGAAGTAGGTAATGTAAAATCGGAATTAAAAGCCGATTTGTGTAATGTAAAGAAGGAATTGGGCTTGGCTTTGAACAAAGTTCAAGCAAACATGGAAAGTATGAGGGCGGAATTAAGTAGTAACATTGAAAATGTAAAATTTGAGTTGGAAAATTTTAAATCAGAAGTGGATGGAACGGTAGAATCAATATTAAACGATGTGAAGACAGAAGTGGGCAAAATAGGGGTGGAAGTTGATTCCGTTAATAATAAAGTCAGTGCATTAGAGATAAATTTATGTAACAAAATGCAAAAGGTACAGCATGAATTGAACAGCAATTTAATGTAGACTGTGCAACGACAAGATAATTTTGAAAAGGGAACTACAGCTGAAGTAAATAATTTAACGGATAGGATGGCGGGTTGTGAAACGGAAATAAAAGAATGTGGTGGGAGAATTTATCAGGAAAAGGTGCAGCTACAGCAAAAAATTGATGAAGTGCGAGCTGAAATAGGTAATGTAACGTTAGTCCACTTGTAAATAATCTGTGGTTTCAGCTGGAAATAATAAGAATTTTTCTAATGATGACAATTACCACCCAGTAGATTTTCTTACCTTGGGTAAGGATGGATTTTTTAGGGGGATGAATGACCAAGAAAAAATTAAATTGGTAAAAAGACTACTTGAGGGTAGTGCGCAGTCATGGGCTAATTTAAATAATCATTTGTTCGAGACCTATGACAAGTTTGAGATTTGTTTCTTGAATAAGTACTGGAGTGAAGCAAAGCAAACGTGTCTTCAAAACGAATTTCTTAACGGTCCAAATTTCAAGTATGGCAATGGCTACCGCGGCGAATTAGCCGCGCGTGCTGGAGCGCCGTGTTGCGGTGCGCGCGGCTGACCGCCGTCGGGGGTTCGAATCCCCCCTCGGGCATGGGAGTTTCTGTTGTCCTTAGTATAAGGTAGTTCATAAGTAGTTTGTAAGTTAAGGACTGATGACCCCGCAGTTAAGTCCCTTAAGCCTTACAAACGTTTGAACATTTGGCAATGGCTCAATGCGCAAATTTTGTGTGAGCGAAGAGAATAAGTTAATGCATACAAATCGGCCGCTGGGAGTTCTGACGGAAATCACAACGTTAAAGAGGCGATTACCAGATCATCTGCAATGGGATTTGGTGCATAGTCCGACGCAATCGATTGATGAGTTTTTAAATTTTGTTGAAAAGTTGGAACGAGGATTAAAGTTTAAACCAAATCACGGTAACGGAAGAGGAAATGGTAGTCAAAATTGGAACCATAATAGTAATAATGGTAATTATGGGAACCACAGTAATAACGGTAACTTCCGGAATCAACACAATAACAATGGTAATCAGGGCAATAAATTTATAAAGGTCAAAGCAGTGGGAATTATCAGGAGAGATATCATGGAAGGGAACATAGTGATATGCGGTCGGGAAACTGAGAAACGCCGCGTCTCATGTGCGGAGATGGCGAAACAAACAGGCGATAGATAGGACACTGTACTGTGATAATTTTGTGGGAAATAGATGTGATAGGTATCAGAAGGAAGTTGTTGATACATGTGTGATAGATAAATCCATAAAAGTCGGTAATTTAAAACAGTGTGACCGTCAGAGAAATCAAAATTATTTTAAGCAATCATTTGAATCAGATGAAGCTATTTTGTGAAGAGAGAATGAGTTATGGAGTGAATGAATGTATGCTAAAAAGTTCTAAGTCTAAGAAAGGGTATGAGGAAAATTTGAATTTGGTGGAGATGATGTGTGCAGAAACTTCCGAGAAGTTGTTGACCAGTGGCGATAAATGCAACTATGTGTGTACTAAATTTTGTGAATTTGAGGCGGCGGATGTAAGTGGTGTAATTTGTGAAGGCGTCGTAGCTAAGGGCACGCTAGCTGGTAAAAATGTAAGTGGTAAATAGACGGATGTAAGCCAAGTTGATAGGGAAAGCGGCGTAGCAGTTGTCTCGGCGACTAGTAATGAATTATATTATGTATGTGGCATGATAGGTGATTTATTGTTGAAGGGAAATGAAATAAGTGAGACATGTGGTAAATTTGAAGCTACTGAGACAGATGCTACTAAGGAAGAAATTTGCAACTTTATTTCTGTTGATGAGGATGATCCAATAGCTCTTGATGGGATTATGGATTGTGAATGGAAGGTGATGGATGAAAGTGTTGATTATATATTAAATGAACTATTATCTGTAGTGAAGGAAGGAAAGTTTAATGTTGATGAAACAGATAATATATTGGGGGAAAATTTAATGTGGGTTACAGAAATCGTCAAATAACCAGTGTACTAAAGAGATGAATGAGGAGCGATGCAGTAGCGAAGTAATACATAGTGATTGTTTGGAAACAGATTTTAATAACTATGTGTTCAATGATAAATCGGCGGAGGTAAATGATATATGTAATAAGGTTTTAAGTGCATCGGCTGAAGTCGATAATATTATTTGTGATTGTGAGATACTTGGAAAGAACGATGATGTATGTGAGGAAGATATTGTATGTTCTGCAAACAATTATGTGAACGAAGCAGCTAGTTTAGTGACTTTTCCTAATCATGAAAGCAATTTTGAGATCGACAAGGGCAAAGATGCAGAGGAGTTAAATGCATATAAGTTGTGGGATCAATTTGCGAAGGGAAGAGAAAGTGACAGCGTTATTAATGACAATTATTGTGAGTTAGAAGAAGGGGTAAACGTTGATTGGTTTGGCAAAGTGAACGCGAATTTTCTGTTACTGACTAGTGGTGGTATGCGAAGATTTTAAAGTCAATGTTACCGCACTTATGGGTTAAAGAAAAGTTTAAAATAGCAAGGGAGAAATAAGGGTGAAAAAGGAGCATACAGGGTATTTAAGGAATTATTTTATGGGGACGACGAATTTGAAGGGTGGACTAAAGCTTTGTGTACAACTGATGTGGAAGAAAAGGGGAGAGAAATTGAGAATGATTTGTTACATGAAGATCTTTTACACAAGGAAGAACAGATTGTTGTACAGCCAATAGTAGACATAGATGTTGGAAAAGTAAGATTCAAATGTTCAAATGTTTGTAAATTTATCGGACCAAACTGCGTGGTCATCAGTCCGTAGCTTACAAACTACTTAAACTTAGGTAAACTAACCTAAGGACAACACACACACCCATGCCCCAGGGAGGACTCGAACCTCCACGGCGAGCAACAGCGCGCTCCGCAGCGAGACGCTTTAGACCGCGCGGCTACTCCACCGCGGCAAAGTAAGATTAAATGCACTTCTGGATTCGGGAAGTAACATATCAGCTATGTCAGAAACTTTTCTCACCAGAATAAAGAACAAACAGTTAACAACAAACAGTTAGCTATATTCCCAGTGAATAGCGTCATAATTAAGACATCTACAGGGGGAAAGAGTAAGCCCTTCAGGCAGGAGGTGATTTTAGAATTTAAATGTTGTGGATACGAATTTAATATTACATGTTTTGTGATAAGTGGGTTGGTGAGAGATGTTATATTAGGTACAGATTTTCTATGTAAATATAAAACATCTCCCAATTGTGTAGAACGGTATCTCGATTTTGAAGTAGAAGGAATAAGATGAAAGGCGAAATTCAAAAACTTATTAATGGGGGAGCAATGTGTTTCCCATATTGTAATGACTGGGGTAGAGAAAAAGAATTAGTGAAATCTTTGCTATGGATGCTTATTTCATTGTATTTATTTTTACTATATAAGAATTTTGGGGGATATTTGTGCGTTTATTGTATTTCTATAAGTAGTGGTTTAAAAATGTGATGATAGTTATCAGAATTGTGGGATTATTTTAAAGAGTGTTGTGGCACAAATTTTGGTTCGAGGAGGATGGATTAATTTCTCAAAAAACAAAAAAAAAAAACAAAAAAGAATTTATAATTTGAGAATTGCAGCGTATTGAAAATTATAAGAAGGATCTTAGTGACATTAGTGGTTTATATGTGGGTTGATATGGAAAATTTAACTTGCGTTTAATATGTGGGGATTAAAATGTGTTGTAATTAGGGTATAATTCAAAAGGGAAAACTATTCAAGGGAAGTAATGGTTTGTTGTTTTGAGTTTCTATTTAAATTTCATCAGTCAGCAT
This sequence comes from Locusta migratoria, assembly GCA_026315105.1. Classification (NCBI taxonomy): domain Eukaryota; kingdom Metazoa; phylum Arthropoda; class Insecta; order Orthoptera; family Acrididae; genus Locusta; species Locusta migratoria. Next base: position 602,167,817 of record CM048745.1, read on the forward strand.
TGGGGGAGACTAGTGTTGCAAAATCAAAAATTATCATAGAGATCACATGTTTTCTTGTGGGAACATGGATAGACTGATGGTAAAAGCAAGAATATTTCTATGTTGATATTTTATTGCATTGCTGTTGAAGAGTGTGTATTGATTCCACTGGGGGAAGACGTTCAAAGCTGGAACCTTGGGGATTCGGTTGGGTTTCTATATATTGGTAACTATACCATAGTCGAATTTCGACAGGTGTTGTCATTTCGTCTCGGGAATCGGCTGCGCTGGCGGAGAGTTGGTGACAGTGCAGTGAACGGTGGAACCAGATCGTCGGAACGATGAGGCGCAAGGGCGCGTTAAAGTGATATTGGCCGAGTGAACTTAGTGTGCTTCACACTAAAGGAACATATACTTCTCTGGGCATTTAATTAATGTGCCATATAATTTATAATTTACGTTACTTTAGATTTAAATTTTATACATGATGCACAAATAGTACGCTGGTTCATACGCCACTACCGTTTTATACACTTGGTTCTCGCACAGTAGTTGGTAATAATTTAAATGTATTTATTTATTTCAGAGAAAATTATCAAAAATTTCGGTGGTACTTGACATGATAATTTGGCAGGCAAGTGTTTCATATCAAGTGGAGGTGTGTGATATTACAGATACAGGAGGAAGCTGATTGTTTCCATGTGAAAGGCGGATTTTGCCAAGCTGTTGGGTTCCCCAGCTGACCGGCTACCAGTTTAGACCTAGTTAATGGGATACATGTGGTAGTCAGGATTTCCCTAATGTGTTCAGAAACTACTATGGTCGGGGGTTCGAATCCCCCCTCGGGCATGGATATTTGTGCCGTCCTTAGTATTAGCTAGTTCATAAGTAGTTTGTACGTTTAGAGACTGATGTCCCCG